>CAWUFW010015391.1:0-363356 GCA_963921515.1 Calotriton arnoldi | reverse complement strand
TTATTTATGCGTTTTTATATAGCGCAGACTTTACCCGAAGGTGTCAGAGCGCTTCACACTAGGAACAGTAACATTACATGAGGAGAAGGTTACAAGTGAGTATAATACAAAAGCAAGCGTTACATTACATGAGGAAAAAGTGACAATTGTGCAAATAACAAAAACAAACAAGATATAAAAAGAGGTATACGTTACAAGAGGAAAAAGTGACAGGTGTGCATGATACATACAGATACAAAATACAAATAGAGGTATAATACTGCAATAAGTGTCAGTCACTCAGAACACACTGGGAAGGCACTTCAATAGGCATGGAGTACAGAATTTCCTATAGTGGAAGAACTTCCTTGAGGGAGTAGAGAGGGCGTGAATTAAACAGGAGACTTAAAATGAAGGGTACACAAACAAAAAATCCAACACAGCACGCAAGGGTGAGGAATGTACAGGAAAAAGTACAAATTTACAATGAAGAGCGAACTTCCTAGAGGGGCCTGAGAATGAAAGTATTAGTTCTGAAAGTGTCTTTGGAAGAGAAGAGATTTGAGGTCAGCTTTGAAGATCCGGGTAGAGGAGGTGGCACGGAGCAATGGGGGAAGCGAGTTCCAGATTCTCACCGCATTGCCTGAGAAGGATTGCGCCATCGATCTTTCCCTTTTGAAGACGGGGGGCTCAAGCAGAAGCTTTTCCGCATTGCGAGAAGTGCGAGAGCCACCGGACAATTTCAATTTATTCGCCAGGTAACGAGGGGAGGACGTGTGTAAGGCTTTGTGTGTGATGCAGGCAGTTTTGAAAATAGATCTTGCCTCGATCGGAAGGCATCGAAGAGAGGACAGGATAGGCGTGATGAGGTCGCTTCGTTTAGACCCTGAAATGAAGCGAGCTGCTGAATGGAGGATGGATTTGAGAGGGGAGAGGTGGGATTTGGGTAGGCCCGTCAGAAGAGAATTGCAATAATCCAGTCTTGAGAGAACCAGAGATTGTACCAAGGTTTTTAAGTCTTTCTCCGGGAAGAACCTACGGATCTCCCATAGAAGGCGCAACTGGTAACGTGCGTTCTTAGCAATAGAGTTGATGTGGGAGATTAGGTTGAGTCTTTTGTCAAGAATGACACCTAGGGATTTAGCGCTGTCGACAATGATGGGTTTGTTGTTGAGTAGGTTCAGCTGATCCATCCAAGATTGAACAGGAGGAGGTGAGAGAGAGGTAGAGAGGAGGAGGAATTCAGTTTTGGCGGGATTAAGAATGAGTTGGTGAGCTAACATCCAGTTGTGAATAGAGTTGAGAGTAGAGTTGAGTAGTGAGAGATCATGTGCGGAAGACACCTTAAGGTAGATTTGAGTGTCATCCGCATAAATATGGTAATGTATCCCAGATTTGCTTAGAAGGTTCCCTAATGGTTCCAGGTAGAGATTAAACAAAGTGGGTGCCAGGATAGAACCTTGAGGGACGCCTTGACCTACAGCCAATGGAGATGAAAGACTGTTCGCTATCTTGATCATTTGGGATCTGTCCGAGAGGAAAGAGGCAAACCATTTGAGCACTGTGCCATCCAATCCCATTCTCTGTTGAAGAGTGTTGAGGAGGGTGCTATGATTAACAGTGTCAAAGGCTGCAGAGAGGTCTAGAAGAATCAGAAGACACGATTCCCCAGAGTTGAGTATATGCAGCGCATCATCAATCACTTGCAGCAGGGCTGTTTCAGTGCTGCAATTTTGGATGAAGCCAGACTGGAAGACGTTGAGGAGGTTATTGTCCATAATATGTAAGGAAAGTTGTTTCGCAACACATTTTTCGGTGATTTTCGAAAGAAAAGGGAGGTTGGTGATAGGGCGGAAGTTGTTGAGGTCGTTCGCATCGGCGGAGGTTTTTTTAGAAGAGGGGTGACCTGTCCTGATTTGAGGGCAACCGGGAGGGCGCCTTGACTGAGGAAGAGATTGACTAGCCTGGTCCAGTAAGAGAGAGTATAGGTGTAGAAATCGATGGCGATGTCGCTAGGGATAGGGTCAGAAGAATGGTTGGATGGTTTAGTTTCGAGGATGCATTTGAGGAGGTCATCTTCCGAGATGACGTCAAAGTTCTGCCAGGTAACTAAGGATTTCCGCTCCTCAATGGGGGTGGGGTGGGCGACCTGATCCACCAGTGCTTTGACCTTTTCATCAAAGAATATAGCGAAATCTGCTGCTTTCTTTGTGGAATCCTCAGGCTTAATGGTTAGGGGAGAACAGTTTGGGTTTTTGATGAGGTCAAAAAAATTTGGGGTCTGTTTTTGTCTGAGTCAAGAAGGGATCTGAAATGTGATGCTTTTTCCAGGAAGATGTGGTTGTGATATTTGGATCTTGCTGAACGTAGAAGAGAGAGCTTGTGGAAGGAGATTTTCTCCAAGGCTTCTCCAGGATTCTAAGGTTTTTCCTTTCATCGTAGAGAGCTTTATTGAACCAAGGTGCTGAGGGGGTGGGTCTTTTCCTTTTGCTTTGGAGTGGAGCGACATTGTCGATTTCGACTGCTAGTACTGAGAGGCACTGAGAAGTGAGAACGTTGACATCCACGTTAGGGTCTAGTCTAGGAAGTGCCCACATAACAGAATCACAAAAAGTGTCCAGATCAATGTTCTTAGTGTTGCGGAACCAGGTAGTAGCTCTTTTAGGTTGGCCGAGAGTTATAACGTGCGATAGGTGAAAACAGAAGGGAATGAGGAAGTGGTCAGACCAGTCTACATGGATGGGGGGAGCAGTAGTCAGCAGGTCTGCTTTGGATATGACAAGGCCAGAATTGAACCCTTGGAATGTGTGGTTTCCGAGCAATGTTGGAAGAGATCATTGGCTGAGAGAAAGGTGGCAAGCTTGTTGGCAGCCGAGTCTTCCAACGAGCCCCAGTGGAGATTAAAGTCACCCAGGAAGATCTGTCTGTCACTTTGAGAAAATTGGTCACTGATGAAGTCAGTCAGTTCCTCCACAAAGGAAGAACAGTTACCGGGTGGGTGGTAGATGGCATGGAATCTAAAGGGTGAGCCGTGATGTATTTGAAGTTCTAGGGATAGGCATTCGAATGTACGGAAAAGGGTGGTAGGGAAGGCTTTCATTTGAAGGGAGTTCCTAACGATGATAGCGACACCTCCCCCAATTTTGTCTGCCCTGTCATTTCTGAGGATAGAGTAGTCAGTGGGTACCAGAAGATCAAACACAGTGTGAGAGGAGTCATTAAACCAGGTCTCAGTGAGGAAGAACATGTCAAGATTCTGGTGGGTGATATTATCAGAGATTTCCAATTTGTGTTTGATTGCAGATCTGCAGTTGTGGAGCAAGCAGTGCAGCTCTGACGCAGATGTTTTGGTGATGGGGGTGTCAGGGTTGTTAAGGGAGATAGGGATAAGGTTCTTGAATGAGGGTGCCCAGTAAGAGGGAGGCTGGTAAGGTCTGGCAGAGGAGATGGTCTGAATAGGGAACTGCGTAGAATTATTAGGAGAGGAAGGTGGAGGGGGAGTGACGTTGGTGGTCTTGTAGCTGGCCAGTAAGTTGGTGATGTCTGCAGAGGACAGACTGTGGTTGGCTTTATTGGGGCGCGGGAGCAAGGAACTCCTCGGGAGGTTGTTAGGGAAGGGGGACATCTTGGCGCTTAACAGTGAGATGGACGCTACAAGCTGGGAAATGGAATAGATGAGAGAATCAAGTTTATTTTCCAGGGAGAGGAGAGCTGAGCACGGAGTGTTGGGTGGCTCGATGAATAAGGGAGGGAGTGCCGAGGGTGAGGGAGGACAGGGAGGGGTGGGGGAACGGGTTAAGTGAGGCAGTGCAGAGGGTGAGGGAGGACGGGGAGGGATGGAGGAGCGGGATACGGGAGGGAGTGCAGAGAGTGAGGGAGGACGAGGCAGGGTGGGGGAACGGGATAAGGGAGGGAGTGCAGAGGGTGAGGGAGGGAGGGGAGGGGTGGGGAGTTGGGGAGCAAGGGTAGAAGGAGAGGAAAGATGGTGGACGATAGGAGTGGATGGTGAAACAGTGGTGGGAAGAGAAATATTTTTTCTGGTGTTGAACAGAGGGGAAGAGAAGAGATCATAAGTATGAGGAGAAAGTTGAGGAGTAAGAGGGGGGACAAAAGAAGGCCGGAGGTAAGGGGAGAAGAGGGGAGAAGAGGCTGAACAGGGAGGGGAGGGCGGGGGGTCAGAGGAAGGCCAAAGGTACGTGGAGAAGAGAGGAGAGGGGGCTGTGCAGGGGGGGAGGGCGGGGGGTCCAAGGAAGGCCAGAGGTATGGGGAGAAAAGAGAGGATGGTGCTGGACAGGTACTGTAGGCAATGAAAGGTGAATGTAGGGGGACAGGTAACAGGTGGAGTGGGGGGATTGGGCTAGATGGAAACTGAGGGAGGAGTAAGAGACTGCAAGGTCAGAGGGAGAGACGAGGAAGGAATTGTCGGGGATGGCGACAAGGTTGGGAAGCAAGGGATGAGGAAGGTGGGGTTGAAGATAGATGGGAGGTGGAAGAGAAGAATTTAGGCTACGGGGGATGGGGAAGAGCGGAAAGGGATGAGGTGAAAGGGGGAGGGAAGGGGGAGGTAAGGAAAGTTGATCGGTAGACCAGGTTGTAAGAAAGGTGGAATAAGAGGGGGGAGGTGGGTTGGCTTAGGGGGATTAGGGGGGAGGCGAAAACGTTGGAGAATCAGGCAGATGCAGGGCAGGGAGGGGGGGTGGAGGCCAGAGGTCGGACAGACAAGATAGGGGGAGGAACATTTTGGGAAGGGGGAAGAGAGGGAGAGGAGGGAGCAAAGGCAGCTGGGGACAAAGGGTAGGCCTGTGTCTCCCGGGAGAGCGGCCTGCTGGAGTAACGGGGGGTCATGGGGGGAGAAAGGAGAGGAGCTCAAAGAAGAGTCGAGGGAGATCATAGTTGTGTGGGTTGGGCGAAGGGAGTGGAAGAGATGGTCAAAGAGAGAGAGACAGGAGTCTGTCACTTGAATCATGACAGTGCCATTCTTGTAGAGTGTAATGGTGAGAGAGCCATTAAATCTAGTGGAGGGGGAGATTTTTAGCCGCTGTCCATGCGGGATAGATGAGGAGGAGGAGACGTTGAAGAAATTGAAGAAGCTGGTGGACTAGGAAGGGGTGTCGTGAGTGAAAAAAATTAAGTAATTTTTTAACTTCCCTCGGTGCCCATTATGGAATTGATCAACAAAGAGGGAATCAGGGAATTGTTCAATGGTGTTGTGCTTGAACCGTTTTGCTGCTGCTTTGGACAGATTAGGGGGATAGATGACTTTGAAGCAGTTAACTCCCGACTTAATTCGAGTGGAAGCCATGATAGGGAGAAGAGGGGCCACTAGGGTAGCGATAGAGGAAAGAAGAATAATAAGAAGAGGAGGGCACATAATCCGGGAGACGAGTGAGGATAATCCAATAAGATTGAGGTCAGGAGGCGACTAGAAATGCAGGGCCAGGGACTCTGGTCTAACTCCCTAATAAAACATCATACCGGTGGGATAGAAGGCTGGCTTGCCTCCAGTGGCGGTGAGGGTGTGGGATCATAACGGGGCAAACCCTACCACCAGGGATTAGGACCTCCAAGTGTGGAGACCCGCATGGAAATGGGAGTCACCTAGAGGATCACAGTGATAGCTATAGACATTCTTCAGCTCCCCAGGGAGGAGGCCAAAATGGACACCAAACCTCAACCAAGAGCATTATTAGAGGAGAACAAAATGGGCGCCCATTAAGTGAATCACTCATCACATGGGCCCACGAGCGAGCCAGGACAGCCCAATAGGAAACAACAGACCCAGTCTGGGTCTCATGTTCAAACATGACAGCAAAATGTGAGAGTCATTAAACCAAATGTCAGTGTTCCCTTACTTGTTACTTGCAAAACGAAGGGATAGTCAGGGGGGGGTCAAACGGGACCGTAGGAGATCAGTCCAATGAACGCATTACGCTCAGCCTTCATCCAGCGCCACGTCTTTGCGCATCATCCCTTGAGATCACACTCTTCTCTCCCAGACAATCTATGGTTAGTTCCACAAGTGCTCTTCTTTCTGTAGTAGATCTTCAAAACACTTGCTACAGGATGAGATTCTGAGGATGAAAACTGTTGAAAACTGTTGAACAATAAAGCATTATTCTTATCTGTCTCCTTTCTGTATACTTCCGTGTGAATCTCCATGTTCTCAATTTTGATTGCAACATCTAAAAATGCTATTGATGTTTTACTGATGTTGTGGGTAAATTGAATGTGTGTCGTATGTATTTAATTGCAAAATCTTCTGTTACAAAGTCTCCTGATTATTGGTCCACATGATGAAAATGTCATCAATGTATCTGCAATACATTAAAAGGTTGTCAGTCCATTCCAGATCCATATAAACATGATTTTCTTCAAACATGGCCATGAATGTGTTAGCGTATGCAGGGGCCCCTGCAAAGCCCATCGAAGTTCCTGTTAACTGAAGGTAAAACGTTCTTCCCATTGGAAGTAGCAATGGTTTAAACAAAAATCTAAAAGTTCCAAGAGAAAAACTTTATCTACTTTGACATCAGTTTGGCGAAGGAGCGCCCATTCTACAGCCTCCATACCTCCTGAGTGAGGAATTGATGTATAAAGGGATTTTACATCTATGGTGCATAAGATAATGTTGTTACTCAATTTGATGGAATCCAATTTACGCAAAAAATCTGTAGTGTCCTTAACATAGGATGTCCAGTTTTGTACAAAAGACTGTAAAAAATGATCGATGTATTGTCCTAAAGGTTCGAAAATAGTGCCACATCCTGTTACAATCGGTCTAAAGGGTGGGTTATGAAGCTCTTTATGAATCTTAGGAAGCATATACAATCGAGGTCTTCTGGGATTAGTCACCGTCAGATAGGCTTTAGTGTTGGAAGTAATCCAACCCATTTCTTGTGCTTTCATCAAAATACTATCCAACGTTTCCATCAGTTTGTATGTGGGGTCTTGATCCATGAGTAGGTACGTGGTAGTGTCTGCAACATGTTCATTGACTTTCTGGATGGAAAAGGCTCTGTCCATAATGAATATAGCTCCCCCTTTATCAGCCTTTGGATGACTATTTCAGAATTGCTCTGCAGTGATTTCAGTGTCTGCTTTTCTTGCAATGAGAAGTTGCCTCTTTTTGATCCCTTCATGTTGATTTTTTGTAGATCTTTCTTGACTGGAATTTAAAATGAGTCAAGAACCTTATGTGAAACCGGGGCTTGAAATCTAGACTTTGGTTTGAATTCTAAATATTCAACTGCCGGGCTCTCTGACTTTGGTGGAAGAATGTTTGTAAAGAAATGTCTCAGCCTTAAAACTCTCATGAATTTATAGAAAGCAATTTCGCATTCCAGAAAATTTGTGTCATATGTAGGGACAAATCCCAATCCTTTGTTTAAAACTTTCATTTGCTCAGGTGTTAATGCACATGATGAAATATTTATTATTAGGTTGTTTTCTGGCTCCGTAAGTTTGTTTGCGCCTTTTCTTTGGCTTCTCCTTGTTTTCCTCCTGTTTTTGATGTTGCTCCAGGCGGTTGGCTGGTATCCGTAACCTGTGATAAAAAAGATTGGATGTTGAAGAGTGTGCTAAATCTTCTTTTTCTAGTTCTCTTCGTATCTGTGCACCGCTAACCTCTAGATATCTGCATCTGTGACGAGACTCTCTTCAGATGACGTGGTGGTATTTTTCTTAAAGTACACTCTTTGTTGGGCGTAAACTTCCGCCCACGTAAAAACTTCATTTAGTTTGTAGTCGAGTGTATCTCTTTTTAATTTTCTCAGTTTACCTTCCTGTAATTCCTTGGTATATTTATCGAGTTTCTGGTTTGTTTCCTCTAAGGTTTTATTCCAAATGTCAGTCTCCATACGGGTCTGTAAATCCTCCTTGATCTCTTGTATTTCATTTGAAATCTCACGTATGGCTTTTGTCAGTTCCTCAATAAGTAGCAGGATAAGGTCTAAAGAACATTTATTGAGTATTGAATACCATCTCTCCATGAATTCTTTATTTTGATGGAAACAAAATAGCATCGGTTTGATTGATAATCGTAATCCTGTGGAATTCTTTTGGCTCTATGGTATTGTACCAACGTTGACGCATGAAGGCGCTGGTTTAGTTCTCTCCTTGTCAGGTATTCGAATTGTTTTAACTGTTGTGATACCGAAGTCCCTTGTGCATTAAATGATTTGACCTCTTGTACTAATGAATACATTTCAGAGGCCTGCTCTGCTGTATATGCAAGAGTTTTAGCCCTATTGTCTGCTATGTTAGATATTGCATCAAATGACATGGTGGGTGCTAACTCTCCAAAGGCAAAAGTGAATCAAACTGTAAATGTGAAGAGAGGAGCACTCCTGCGTACTAAACAATCTATTCAAAATTGACTATTTTTATCAGCGTGCTACAGTGGTGTACATGTTGCCTGAAACATGCCTGCCATACAACCTCCTGAATTCAAGTACTTCAACTTGACCACTGTGCACTATAACCAATTACAACTGTATTGTACCTATAAACTCAATTTTCTTCACAATAAACACAATTAGTTTTTTAGATCAACCTTCTATTGAATAATTTTTTTCACACAAACATAATTCATGGACAAAAAGTAATTACATTAATATTAACATGATTTGTTTTCGTGTTACATAAAAAAACACATTAATTTTCCACATATAAAGCTAAACATATCCCTTCTTCTTTCATGCCCAGTGCATTTCGGGCCCTTGGCCCTTCTTCAGGGGAAAATCTGAAAATAACGAAAACATTATCTGAATGTCAAATACTCAATGCACAAGGAATCATTACAAAATGTGACATACTGTTGAAAAAATGTACCGACTTTCCAACGCCACAGGTGTGGCGTGGTAGACTTGAATTACGTGTAGTAAGTATAGGTCCGTCTACTTGGGGAATTTGGTTCTATACAGAAGGAGTACACTATTCCGTGTGAGGGCGCTTTCTTAACGGTTTCAGCACTTTCCTCAGTTTGTCTAATGGTGATGGTAATCTTTATCATTTTTGTTTTTTGTCACTTGTTCACCCCTTGGTGTTCTTTTAGGGTTCATGACACCGTGATTAATTCATGTATAATCATAAGGTAATTCAAGTCTACCACGCCACACCTGTGGCGCTGGAAAGTCAGTAAATTTTTTCAACAGTATGTCACATTTTGTAATGATTCCTTGTGCATCGAGTATTTGACTTTCAGATAATGTTTTCGTTATTTTCAGATTTTTCCCCTGAAGAAGGGCCAAGAGCCCGAAATGCATTGGGCATGAAAGAAGAATGGATATGTTTAGCTTTATATGTGGAAAATTAATGTGTTTTTTTATGTAACACGAAAACAAATCATGTTAATATTAATGTAATTACTTTTTGTCCATGAATTATGTTTGTGTGAATAAAATTATTCAATAGAATGTTGATCTAAAAAACTAATTGTGTTTATTGTGAAGAAAATTGAGTTTATAGGTACAATACAGTTGTAATTGGTTATAGTGCACAGTGGTCAAGTTGAAGTACTTGAATTCAGGAGACACAAGGATATGTGCCATGTTGTGTTTTCACTTTTGTCTGCACCAAGACACACAGCCTGCAGTGGCAGTCTGTATGTGTTTGGTGAGGGGTCCTTTAGGGTGGCACAATTCGTGATGCAGCTCTTAAGGACCCTCTTTATTCTCCTTGCCCTAGGTACAAGGGGTACCATTTACTAGGGACTTTCTGGGAGTGCTAAAGGAACTGCCAATTTGGCGTGCAATCGCATAGTCTTGGGAAAGAGATCTCACACTGGGGACCTGGTTAGCAGGAACTCAGTGCACTTCCAGTCGAAATCACTTCAAATATCAGGCAAAATGTGGGGTGACCATGTCCAAAACGGCCACTTTTCTACATATGAGTTCTAGTTTTTGTTGGATGAAGGGGAGAGATGTCTCATGCAAGACAATGCATCACTTATTTCACTTGTTGATATTGTCCACGTTAATCTGGGTTGTGGTACATTAATCCTCACATCTGCCTATTTTCGCATTATAGAAGTGTTATATTACTTGCTACCACATCTCCATATTTCTGCAGTTGCTATAGTATGTAAAAAGAGGGCAGTCAAAATGTCTTTGTTCCAGCACATTACTTCAGTGCCACCCTCCTTTTATTTTGTCTTCTCTCAATGCGCACATACCCTTACATTTCAAACTATGGACCTCAAGGTGTTCCTTATTACTACTTCACCTAAATAATGTCAAAATCTACTCCCCAGCACACGTCGGATACAAGTATGGTTTACAGTTTAAGCAATGTACATAGTTCGTAAAACATATATAATAGACTCGATTCTTCTCTCTTTTCTTCTCGAATGTTTATTAACGTAGATCTTCACAAACAGCTCCCAACAGCCAACACGTGTTTCGTCGTGTACAGGGAGATTATCCCACGACTTTCTCAAGGCTGTATAAGTACAAACATAAAAGGATATATGCTATTGTATTAATTTAGATTCAGTAGTCCATTAGTTAAAAGGACCCAAAACAAGACCACTTTATGAGAATACAGATCCATGCACAAGGTGGATTAATCACGAAGAAAACAAAAAAAACAAAAAACAAGGCCAATGAGACACATCGTTGAGTGAACAAAAGTGGAAGCCTGAGTTATTCTATAACCCAATGCAGATGGAGAGACGACAAACATTCAGCCCTGTAATATAAACCGGTGCAAAATACCTCACCAACCGTGATGATTCAAACTCTCATGAGTGTTTGGACGTGGATAAGTGAAGCCAAATCTCAGTCACCCAATTAAGGCTAAAAACCCCTAGAAACACTCATCTAACAAGTGTGTCTAATGTGAGTGGTGTGGCGGTGAAAGACGTGAGAAGTCACCATCAAAAGTCGGAGAACACCTATGCTCCATAAATACCTATAGTTCCTTGGTAGAAGACTCCTGTAAATCAAAAACGGGCATAAACGCAAGTGAGCCAACCATTCTTCAAACCATTACATCTTTGACCTCTTATGTTTATGTCCCACTTGTACCTACTACATTTGTGGTGATATTTCCAACCCACAAAGGGTTTCTCTCCAGGCGGCGTCAAAGTCCCAAATCCTATCAGTTTCGCGGGTTCTCAGTAATGCCCGTGTTCAAAAAGCTGTAAAGTGTCATATTGAAATAATCACAATCATTGTCGTTAACGATCTCCTGCTATATTTTATTAAATAAATCTCCTGTTTCAAATCGCTAAGCTGACAGGTGTCAAACCTTCCCTTAGCCCTCGTATGGTCTCACTCCTCATTTGTATAAAACAGAATACTGCTGCAATTCGATCTACACTTTTACTTAATCTAGCCAATGCCTCCGGTGATCACCAGAAGTCTTGATGAGGCATAAAAACATTTTTTCAATCTTTCCTTTGAAGATTGGCCGCGCCGTCCTAAAAAACGGATCGGTGCGTCTCACTCCGTAACCTATTAAGTCAGATGAAGGAGTGCTGTCCTGATTCTATTGTAACTCACAGAACACTGCTACAGCAAAAATAAGTCTATCTGGCAAAATACTCGAAACCCAGCGTATATTAGGCTGTGTCCGTGAATCAACTCTAAAGTCGTCTCGTTGTCCCTTACCTTATTCGTGTTCTCTTCAGTTTCGAGACGCCGCCGCTCGTGTCATGCCGAGTACGCTAACACGAGATGCCAATAGTGCCGCAAGTTTAAATACCGGAAGTTCCATCTAATCGGACGTGACAAACTCCCCAGCTCACGTCTCCACAATGAGTCATAGAGGTCGAGGAAGGACTAAAGATACACCCTTCAAGTGTGGCGGCCATCGCTGAATGTGTAAACCATGCAGTATTTCATGCAGTACAAAACGTAGCCCAAATAATGTCGTGTAGGTGAAGTGTTAAGAGTTAGTTCTGACCATAGGGATTGCCAAAAAGTTATCGTGATTCTATTCTGTTACGAATTTATAAACACAATAAAAACGTAAATGTATGGGTTTGAAATGTGATTAATCAAAATGAGTACGCACTATGGGGTGGTGTACTCAGACTCTCTCTCCATCCATTTAGGTTAGTACATAACGAGAGAAATCTTTAAGATTATCTAAAAACCGACACTAATTAAGCAGAGACCTATCTTTCGACGGTTATCACACAATTGAATCCCGGAAGGTCTGTGCACAACAGTTATGAGTATTAATTGTCTAACTCATCTCACATATAGGAATAGGTCGTTTCTATACATTAATGACGTATTGCAACACAGGAGTCGCGGAGATCAAACCAGGAAGGTCAATGTGCAAAACAGATACATTATGAGAGCTAATTAACTGGATCGTCTCACATTTAGGAATAAGTCAATTCTCTATATTTGTAGTATATTAAGACATAAAAATGATGTTGATCAGCATTGAAAGAGCATACAGTAGAGAAACTTTCACATTCATCTCTATATTCGTCAGTCAACTGTAAACTGTGATCTATTGCGGCAATTTTATTTGCCCTTCATCCTCCCAGGAAATAATGCAATTCCTGATCGATGTTTAAACCGAGCTCAGTACTATGCAATTTTAGTATCCAATGAGCCTCCCTTCTGCGCAGGGTCAATTCCCTGTTGCCACCCCTTGGATGTCTGGGTATATAATCGATGCCGAAAAATTCAAAGCGCTTGTTTGAGGTCTGGACAGGACATATTGACATATGGGCAGCTAGAGGATATCTCATGTCACCCTGCTTAACTGCCCGTATGTGCTCACTAATTCTCTCACGTAGTGTCCTAATTGTACTGCCAATGTACCTCTTTTTACATCTGCATTCTATGGCGTAGACAACAAATTTGGGTAAGGCAATTAATGTTGGTCTTGATCTCATACGTTTTACCACCAGGTCCTAGAAACTCAGTCTTTTTGGCACATCCCCATTTACACACACTACAATGTCCGCAGCCAAAGAAACCCCTTGTGTGTCTGCTCATCCAATTTTCACGGACCTCCAATCTGGGGTAACTTGGACTAAGTAAGTTCCTGAGCGACACCCCCGTCTGTATGTGATGTTGGGTTTGTCCGTAATTAAGTCCTTAAGTGATTTGTCTGCTTCAGTAAGTGCCAGTGTCTATTTAGACTCCGTCTCAGCACCCCAGACCAGTTATTAAAACCCATGGTCATTCGTATCTTGCCATCAGTTTTGTCAGGCTGTGTTCGTTCCCTCAGTGTGTCCTCCCGTTTGATTTTGTCAATCCTGCGCTCGGCTGTTGTCAGTGTTTTCTTGTCATATCCCCTGTTCCTAAACCTCGTCAGAACTCCCTTTTTGCTTTCTTCAAATTCAGGCTCAGGGTTTTTGATTATCACCTAAATAATGTCCCTGCTGCAGTGAGTGAAACTGGTGGCAATTCAAATCTTGTTTTTCAGGCACAGTTTGACCATGCCATTTGGAGCAACACAAACCATATGTAGCAACTCAATAACACAAATTCATGTTTGTTTCATTCAAAAACCTAAGCCACTATGACACAAATAACTTTTGATATTCTACATTTCAAGGTTAAACGGTTCTTACATAATAGCTCCTTCAGTCCAACAATAGCGCATTTAACAATATCAAACTTAGCCTTATTTGAAATGTAGTTCTAGCGTACATTTTAGAACTAGTAATTCTAAAAGGATAATTGAGCTTAACAGCACAGACAGTACTACATAAAAGTGACACACAGTACATGTAAACAGTTTCAACACAAGCAATGAAATGATTTGCATCTGCACCTTTGCCAATTAATAAACAAGAACAGCATGATAAAATTAGCTGCACAGTTTATTCCACACACTTATGTTGCCAGTAGGCACAGACTTGTCTACGGGTCTCACTCAAGGCATCAACCCACTTCATTCACATGCCAGTATCATAACAAGCATTGGTCACATTTATCTATGTAACAAATTGTCTTAAAGCAATTTGGAACTCACATGGCTTTCTCATGGCATTTTCAATGATAAAATGGCTCCACACATCAATTCACTATCCATTCATGCACATATTGTTATTTTACTTATTACATCACAAAACCTACAAGTGTTTGATTACTTATGACATATCAAAAATAGTATTTACTCATTAACATCAAAATCATAATCACAAACCCCATACTAAATAGAAAGTAAAATTTGTACCGTAGTGCAGTAAATAAACTACAGAAGTGTTGCACAACACATGCTGTAACTAACAATACATGCAACAATTACAAATCCATTAGACACTCCTTTAATCCACCAATGTAAAAACAACACCTGCATGCTAATAAACCCTTGATGGTTGTATTTACTATCTGATTCTAAACACATTCATGTTATTTTACATGTTCCGGGTGGCCACATCCAGAACAGTACTTAGAGGCCACACTGTAATGCTCAAATAGTAAAAGGATGAGTGCAGGTGCCCAAAGCTCTGCTCAGAAGCCCGTAACCAGCACTATTCAATATCAGCATGCTGGATATCAAGGCTGCTTAATCTTCACTCCTCCTTATGCCTCTTTAATATACTATCAGCCACACCCTACCCCTTTATATAACTCTTAGAAGTTCCTGCTTTCTACCTTTGTGACAGTCTTTCTCTTCAAGCCTTAATTCTCCTTTGTGTGTTCTACTTGCTCTTGCACTCTGTCAATGTCCAATCAGGAAAAATAAGAGCCAGTCCCCAAAAATGAGTGCAGTGGCCCCCATGAGCAACCACTGGTTCAAATTAAGCACTGCTTCACTGAAACATTCATTTAATAACTTACCATGTTAATATCATGCACCAATATGATCACATTAATCTGTTTTATTTCATGTTTTATGCTAATGCACAGTGGACAAGACTTTCAAATTCAGGAGCTCATTGCATCACTGGTTATGCCTCCTCCATAATGCAGTAGCTGCACAACTTGCATTGGTTCATACTATTATTAAACACTGCATCAAAACATCTGCATGTGTTTTCAATGAGAATACAAAGATGCCTATAAAATACAGAAAATAATTACAAGCATGAAATGGCAATTAGGCAGGTAATTAAGTATGGATAGTTTTAAAAACAGCAAGATGTTTTACCTCCAGCACAATATTCTAATACTAAATACAGGGGAAGCAAAAAAAAAATGACAACACTGCAGAGACTCTACCAAAGATCAATGTAAATATACAACGCACAACACAAAAATCAAAAATCATCTAAACCTACTTTCAAGCATAGAAAACTACCAGTTCCTGGAATGTACTAACAATGCAATAAAAAAAACATAAAACAGTACATTTCTGATTATAACAATTTCATAAAAACCTTTCAGTGTATGTTTCTTACACAACTTAATGAAAGATTAGAAAAGATTTATTTATTCATTACTATTCTTCAGAAAGACATATTAGATAAAGCATGTATTTACAAAAGCCTTAACTTTTCAAAACAAGCTATATAGAGGCCCCTATAAAGAATTAGAGAAACAGACCCAAGTGTATTCAGACTATCTCAATGTTATGTTATGTCTGCATGTGTCTAGACCAATGAAATTAAGGCAAGAAAAGGCGTACCCCTAGAACCTATTGTTGATACGGAAAAAAAGACTATGAAGGGTGCTAGGAAACCATACATCTCTGAACAACATTATAGAAATGGAAGCACAGCTCCATTTGCAATATTCACAAATAATCTTGCTTGGAAATAACCTCATCTTTCAAACGTTTAATAGAACCAAAAAATGAATAAAATCTTAAAACAAATTGAGCCATGAAAAATCAATTCTATCTCTGAAATAAAAGAGTATTCCATAGCTTGTCCTACCAAAGTAACTTGCAAACTGCAAAACTTGTTTGTGCACTCACATTTCCTCAACTCTCATAAAAAAGATTGCTAATTGCTTGTAGAAATACTCACAGTGCTCATTATCCGACCACCTACCAAGAGTGTTGATTCAAAATATACACGAAAACGCACTTTATTTCCCCTGAATGACACAGGTCAAATTGATGACATAAGCATTCAGGGGCAGATTTACAAGCCCCTTGCGCCACTTTTGCGCCGCCGATGCGTCACTTTTGTGACTCAGCGGCGACGTAAACCATGCGTCACGTTGCGCCTTATTTACAACGTGACGCACCTAGGGAGATGCGTCATGTTGTAAAGCCCTGCGCCACATGAAACCTGCGTCAGGTTTCATGTGGGCATTCCGGCGCAGGGGGGGGGGGGCGTTCCGGCGCAGTAAAGCCTCAGAAAAGTGCCTGAGTGAAATCTACAAGATTCCACTCAGTCACTTTTCCGACGCCGCTGCGTCAAAACCTTGCGCCTGCTTGAAGCAGGCGTAAGGCGTGACGCACCACGTTATGTATGGGAAGGCCACGAGCATTGCTGGAGTTGCGTCGCGCTTGCGACACGACTCCAGCAATGCGCCACCCTTCCGACGGGAGATGCGTCACGCATCTGTTTATCCTTGCGCCACGATGCGCCGCATTGTAAATGCAGCGCATCTGTGGTGGCGCAAGGGTAAACTTGCGTGACGCATCTTACCTGGTGCATCCCTGCTGATTTGCAGGGATGCACCAGTCGTCATAAATCTGCCCCTCAGTACTTAGTGAGGCACACAGTTAAGCTGCAGTTTAATTTTTATGCAACCTAGCTTTCATTAAGATACATTACATTGAATCTATGTCTATGAGTTTCTTCAGCTCTTTTGCTACTCCATTCACACAATTAAGGAACCTAACATTTTCTCCGAGGACAATGTATTTTATAGTTGTTTTTAAACCTCTTCATCATGATCATCTCTTTTGTGCAATTCTTTGGAAGATAAAGGATTCTCAAATTTAAAAAAAATTCTTTACATTTCTTCAAATCATATTTCCCCACAAACATTTCCAAATGCCAGTAAGTCATTTGGGGCAGATTTACAAGCCTCTTGCGCCACTTTTGCGTCACTTTTAACATGGTAAAAGTGACGCAAAAGTGGCGCAAGGGGCTTGTAAATCTGCCCCTTTGTACTTCAATAGCTAACTCATTTGGCTCAACTAGAAATTGCTTCAGCATGTGCACAAAATAAATGGTGCATTGAATCCCTATTAAGTTAGTATGTAAATTTCTCCATCTTGATAATTGTCTGATATTCCTTACCATTTGAGTATTTTCTGAAATGTCTCACTCTCTCCACAGTGCCATTAACAGATGGCTCGATTTGGCCTCCTTTACTTCACTGGTGTTTACTCTGCTTCTGTTGGCCAGAATCCTCTTTAACTAGTTACTTAGAGTTTGATTCGTGTCACGTCAGAGTCCTTTCTCATTATTTTTTACATCGACTGTCTTAGTAGAAGTATTGCCCAGAAAAGGAGATGGACGGTGTGCACAGAGATCTCCATCATGCAGACATGGGTCTCTAATTATGGTGAGTGCTCCTCTGCATTGGGTCGTAGGTGAAGGCTTCCATTATACTGTCTGGCTAGTGGGCTATCCGAAGCCTTTTTCCCATATGTGGCCCTATGATTTCAGTACCTTAGTGTGAGTTATAGTATCTAGCATTATAATGTATGAGTATGAAGGACATATTAAGTATGCAAACAATGAAAGTAATTTATTTAATTTACTAAAAATAACTATGTATGTTGTTTTTTTAAAGTAAACACAACTTTCGTCTCTTTTATCATTACCACTTGTGGCATTTGTTATACAAGAGAACCCTATTAACTACATTTGAATTGAAATCAATTTTCATCATATTGTCAACAGTCAGTATGCAACTACTTTATAACTTTCCACCATCTTCCCATTACCTCACACTGCCTAAAAAAACTGGAGGGTGATTTCGGAAATATTTCCGCTCCATTAACATATCCTTGGCAACATTTGACTCACGTAGGATCTGTACCTAAAATGACTGGAAAAACGTTGGAATTGGTGGAGAATAACCACAAAATTCCACATTTGGTGTTCACAGCTGTTCACACTGCCACCCTCGCCCCCTAGCCTGGAAAAAGCATGTTCTTGCACTAATCCCTAAGCCTAATCATCTTTCTGCAGATAATCTGCACTGGTAGTGCATTTTCTGTGGCTCGGTTTCATTTGTAAGCATAAATGTTTTCAGATCCTGATTCTCGGAATTGGGATCTCTGTGAATACATCCATAGGTGTTTTTGTATACCTAATTTCGGCTCAAGTGTAGAAAAACTTTAAGAATTGGGCAACTTTTGTACATGTAATAGAAACATGCAATAATTATCTAATTATGACGTCCCTGCTCCAAAATAAAGGTATTGTCATACATATAATTCCTTAAAAAACATCTGCTTATTGTTTAACTTTCTGGGAAAGCAGAATTCAAGATTAAAATGAGGATTCTGCATCTGAAAATTATATTTACAAGCCTTTATTTGGCATAATACCATCAATTACTATGGTAAAAACTGTTTGAATTAGATATTCAGGATTAAAGAAAATGATCTATGAATACACATATAATAGTGGACGTAGTTAACTTAAGAGGACACATGCCTTTTAATACCCTCTGAAAGGTTTATCATTTTTCTTTTATGAAATATGATTTAACCCTCTAACCCAATGATTCTGAATTTTAAAATGTATTATACACCACTTTCACTTTGATGAATTTGTTGATTGGATTAGAAAGTGATTCCCCATCGAAAATGCCTGGAGTTGGCAAACATGTTAAATCTTGAAACATGTTAGAAAATGCTACCGTTCATAGCACAAAACCCTTAACAACCATTTCTTTATTCAGCACATGTTACCAATATGTAATACAAACACTTTAAATTCCATTGCATTGAAACGTTTGTTTACTTGCAACAACCCCATGGTGCATTTATATGACCTGTCAATGGAACGGGTGAAGGCCCCACTAGCATTTTACTACTCGTGAGGTAACTGAAACACAGCGAGTCAAGTTCTCTTTTGAAAGAAAATGCCCCACAATATTATATTTTAGAAGCAATAGAACATACACACCAATTTTCCTTTTCTTATTTTATTTTAAACTTTTAAAAACTGGTATGTGAGAATTCTAGTTCAACAATCCCGTCATTACGAGTTTGTCAGAATTATTTGAGGAGATTTAGGGACAGCACAAACCAAACTATGTGTATTCTATGTTTTCTTCTCAGAATATGGATTAAGTACATGGACCCCGGCATACTGAGTCGTTTTATATGTGGTGTCCACCTATTCTTGGAACAAATCTGCAAGCATCTTCTGTCTGTCCAGAGCCAGTAGAAAATGTCATTGGCAGGACCTCTGGATGCTCCCAATAGTTACCACATATCTACATTCAGGGCATATTCTCTGCAGTGTTCCATGTTGTGGCATTCACAGGGTGAAAGAAGTCCTGCACTCATGAGTTAGGCAAGCAGTCCTCTTCTAGCGCTCATCACCATCACTTCTGGAAGATCAGGTTTGATTTATCACCACCTCCAATGACATCCTGTATTTGGAGTGCTGGTGGTTGTACTGGGTAGTAGATGCCAACTGATCTAAACCTTGATCTTGTTGTTGCACTCCCTGGTACACTTTCCCCATATTCCTCCATAGTGCAACGCAGTTATATCACTTGAAATCTAAAATTAGCTTCCCAAAATTATAAATCACATGTAATCAAGGGAAGATGTTTATCAATGATTTGAAAACGAAAACATTTGGGACCTAAAACGTTTTCCTTAGTAAACGAAACATTTGTGCAATCTGTTTTAAGCAATGACAAGGATGCTCACACTTCTCGGACAGAAATAGTTATATGAAAAGATTTTCTCCGACTGCATATGTTAATAAAAGCAATTTTGCAACGTGCATGTATTATTTGAGTTTTTTGTAATCATGTAAAAAAGTGAATAATTAACTTTTTTATATATGTAAGATGTGTGTAAGAACAGTGCGTGTTAAAACGTTTTGTGTATTTCAGAAAAATGTGTGCATCCTTTTATTCAAATTCCAAAATGCATGTGAGCCTGGACATTTCTGTATCTGTCCTTTTGGCGACATGGTTTTTCCTTTTTGGTTGTAAATTAATATTGAAATTTTTGGTATGTTAAATTTGCAATATATTAGAACTTCTTTTAAATGGAAACTCCATTTAGTAAGTTAATGTGCACTTTTTCATATGGAACTCCATCTCCATTTAGAAAGATAAACTATGCAAGGCGGACATTGGAATCCCTGCAATTGCAGAGTTTGTTGCAAAAACTCATCAACCCCAAAATAATTGAGCAGTGGCTGTTGGTGGCTAAAATGGTGTGCCCTCCTGTGGTCACGTGTTAAAGATATTTATAGTAAAGGTTTAGAGTATTTTTTCCTAAAAATAGCATCCTAACTTTTTATTTCAAAATAAAATGCATATAAAAATGTAAACGTATTGCTTTATATAATATTTTCTAAACGTACAGTCAAATAGCTCTTAATGAAAGCTAAAACAAACCCTTCAACTTTTTAAAGTCAAACTAACCTTCAAGTGTAAGGTACTGCACCGGACAGAAAGTTAGGATATTGTTATTCTCCTTGGAAGCATATTTATTGTAAGTGGGCTTTGAAATATTTGTTTCCAGTAAAACATATATCATGCCGGGGTCTAAAGTAAATAATCTCAGTAATTTCTCTTTCCTGTAATGTAAAGTTAATTGAGACATCAAGCAAATGACTTGAACCTAAGAACTGGCCTTCTCATTTAAAGCCTACCATGTCCAAACTTTTGATTATGTAATTTCAACTGAAAGGTTGAAATGTGTCTGACAATCAACTATATAGTAGAGACACAATTTATTGGTGCATGCTTGCCTTTAAGCGATTATGAGACATGGCATTCGAATGTATTACTGGTCTTTATTAGTCAGGGCAATGAAAAAATGATATCTTACCTATCCTACCTGGCTGATTGATGTGTAGGTAGTTTGTACACATTGTTTTGTGGTATTCACCCTGGAGATGATTAATATAACGGAAAAGGAGGAGAAGATGATTTCCCTGTAGATTCCTTGGCTGTGGACAGATCTACTGAAGCAAATACTGCATTAGCAAGATATAACAATTAAGTACAGCATCCTGCTGTTCTAGAACCACATTCTGCAAATGGGAAACATGCCTAGTGTTGGATGTGTGCAGTTTTCCGAACTGCTGATAATATTGAATGTCAGCTGTCAGGGTATGTGATTTTGATTTTTGTGGTGATTTTATGAAGCAGTACAATGCTCATTGGTCTTACCTCTTGGGCACATGAATTTGGCTCAGATAAGTCAAGGGAGGGCAAATATGTTACGGGGCAAACATAGGACTACCTTTTGAGTAAGATGCCAAACTTAACTACATGGATTCAACCTTACCCTATGGATTTAGTTTGCTTCCTTTACTGCTTTGACTTCCAAAAACTACATTATTCACTGATTTATACATAGAATGAGATGCAGTGAGACAGGAATGTTGCATTCTGCATATTTTCCCTGATATGTTATATAAGAATTATGTGCTTCATGTCACTTGCAAAAAATGTCAATTAAACATAAACTTTAAAAGAGTACGGGGCATATTATCAAGGATCTGCGATATTTATCGCAAAGCACGCTTAGCGCTGTTTTTTTTATCGCCGGCCATCGCTGGATTTCCTCGCCGTGATAGCGCGGTATTATCAACGCGTATCGCAAAGGCGATAAGAAATCCAGCAATAGCGTGTAAAACCAGCAATAGCGTGAGAATTCCAGTGTTAAATCAACAGCGCTAATGAAAAGCTTGCTAATAGGCAAGTGTATACTTAACCCAACAATCCACCCCCCCATTGACAAGATGGTTAAGGCAAGTTTTTTTCAGGCGTTAAGTTCCAGCGATAAGCGCGGTTAGCGCAAATTTTCCTATCAGCTCGCGGGCATTGATAATAGGGGAAGTTGTGTTTGCGACTGTTTCAATGGAGTTTTAGTCAGGAACGCCTACTTTGCATGTCATTAGCAATATATATTGCTGACATGCTTAGAGGTAAAAAACGGCCGCTATCGCCAATAAACTCACGCTAAGGCCCGTTAGCTGCAGCTTGTTAATAGTGTGATAAAAATATCGCTGCATTAGCGGCAGAAAAGTGCCGCTAACGCGGCGATAAAGGGCTTGATAATATGCCCCTACATGTTTTTGTTTTATCTCAGAACCTAGGTAGACTTGGAGTGCTTGCAAATCCCAACGCAGATTGTGTATGCTCGGATCTCTGCAGGCTGAAGAGCTTCCACTTGCATATACCTTATTGCAGCTACAGAACGAGGTTGATGAAAGAAGGTTGATCTCAGTGTATGGCAGGCCTACATTCGTTGACCATGCCTGAATGTAAAAAAGGAATTAACTTGAGCATGATTTTTAGACAGAGAGTCAGGTTTTTCAATAAAAGCCTACCTGAAAATCAATTTTTCTTCTGAAGGAAGCGATTCATCAAGGGGAAATTCCACCAGGAAAATGTCTTCTAACATACAACCCACAAGGTAAAGAAAAAACTCCTCTCGATGACTTTCCTCTACATTTAGCAAGATTTAACAAATAATTCAGATGTTGGATTTTTGTCCATTACCTTCAAACTCTAAACTAGCACATTGTCTTGAATTGCAATGTTAACACAATTTATAGCTACTGTACAGAGGAACAATGATTGACCATCTGGAACTAAATATTAAGTGCAAATACCGGTTTTATTTCATATAACAATGCACTTCAGTAATGCCAGAATACAAGACTAAAATGGCCTCTCTTAAATATAAGCACACATTTGTCCTCCTTCAGTTGTAGTTGAATATTTAGATTATGGGAAAAAATCCAAGAAATAGAAGGATGCATTATATAGTAAAGCTTCACAGTAAAGTATAAATCACAAATGGTGGTGTACCAATCAATCATAGTCTATTCAAAAAGATCCAATTCCAAGATGCATGTGTTTCAAATCTTCTTTATTTTTCTTTGTTAAAACGAGACAGCCAACTAATTTCATTCACCACATGTGAACTTCCTCAGGGCACTTAGAATTCTATATCCATGAATTGAGCATAGCGTTCCTTAATGCCACCCCTCGTCAATCCGATGCATGGTCTTTAACATGAATGTGGTTCTCATATTGGCAGCAGAATCCAATTCCTCAATCGATTATGGTAGGTCAGCCAATGTGATTGACACCTTAATAAGTGCGTTGGAACGTGTAACCACCTTGGTGCACTGTCTCACGGCCCGGAAATGAACGGTGAAAGACTTTGATTGCAGATTTGGAATGTGAACAGGCACTAAGGTGACAGTTCATCCAGTGCCACAATACTGGACTTTTGTATCTTGTTGGGTTGCCTCCTAGAGACTGAAACATTCAAATCACGTGGGGTAAAAACTGATCAGAAAACTTTTTGAGCTCTCCATTGAGGTCAACAGCCTTGATTTTGTAAAATGTTTTAGATGAAAGTCCACTGACATTTGGAGAAAGTTCCAAACCTGTAGGTGAATCCAAGGACAGTAATGGCATTACATAATCACCTTTAAGCCCCTAAAGGGGTCACACAAACATATAAGGTAAGTCTATTGCCTTAGTGAAAGGTTCAAAAGTAACAACCCTCTTGCTAAAGGCATCATTAAGTGTGTAAATGCAATCATCAATAATAATTATCATTTGTAAATGCACTTAATATTGTTAATAAAGCATATTCAAAGCGACCAATAAACGCTTTCAACATGATGATCATAATAAATCATTTAAAATGAACAAAACATCTTTTTATTTCCTTTTCAACTGTGAAAAAGCATTAATAAAAACCGCCCTGTTATATTCCCAAGTTATGCCCATGTAGCGGACCAGCTTATTTCTTACATTGTCAAAACAAATAACATTTCAGCTGTGACCTTTTGCACATATTTCCATGCACGACAATGTTGGATTATTTTCCCTGAAACTAAACTTGTTTTCACATCTAGCTTCGCACAACATTATCACAACACCCTGAACATCATGTACAAGGTCTCATTTCATACTATGTGCAAATGTCGGGGCCGATTCACAGAACTAATCTGAGATAAAATCCTAAACTTACTACTTTTGGTATTCACAGAAGGCATTTAGTAGTAGTAAAGTTAGGACTCCTAACTTTACTACTACTAAATGCCTTTTGTGAATACCGAAAGTCGTAAAGTTAGGATTTTGTCTCAGTTTAGTAGTAGTAAAGTTAGGAGTCCTAACTTTACTACTACTAAATGCCTTCTGTGAATACCAAAAGTTGTAAGTTTAGGATTTTATCTCAGATTAGTTCTGTGAATCGGCCCCGTCATCACTATCTTCATCCATGGGCGACAGGGCTATCTACATATCCATAACATCGCTAATCTAGACGCACATCACATGGCAGCTTTCTATTATAAAAGATGAGCATCCCCGATAGATTAGCAGAGGAGTCACTTCCGCTGACACCAAGGTACTTGCATGCTCAGAAATCACCATGCATTAGTCTGACATCTTGTGAGGGGTGTCCGGTTCTTGACCAAGACGGGTCCTTGACTCTATCTCATCAGGTAATGGGGTTGGTTCGTTCCATGGGGGGATTCTTGGTTTTACACCTACATACACTCTAGGTACACTTAGAGTAGTGTTTTCATTGTGGGAGTATGCTGGATTACTGCCTCGTTTTATATGCCTGCAGATATACATTGTTTCAGCACCATGGTAGAACTATATCTACTATTTACGCTTTTGGTACTTGTAATCATGTTTATCTGCTTCTGTCTACTAATAATTGCAGCACATGTATTTAACGCAGGAATAATGTTGGTTTAATAAATATTATTGAAAACGTCCCACTGTGTATTCTCTGTACATTTCTTTGAGAATAAGTAAGCACGAGTCACTGAGCGAAACGTTCTGTACTTTTTTCATGATCCCTGAAGGGTCAGGGTTGACATGTTCAGTGGTTGCCAGAAAATCATTCGCTCCCTGATAGGTTAGGGGGGCTTACGGTGGCACTGTGAGCTAGCTGGTCTATAGGCCAACATATTCTGCGGCGGTGTCCGGAATCAGTCTTGGCACCAAGCCCCTAGTTTATGTTGTCCAAACAATACGTAGATCCTACGGATTGGTAGGAACTACACGACATGGCACCGCCAACGTAGGTTAGGGTCTTATTTAACGGTCAAATCTGAGTAGTTCAGTCGTGCTTTCTCAGAAACCCCTACTCACATTTTAACCGGAGACATCTGTAGTGGGAAGGTAAACATTACTGCCTCAGCTGAGTAGGTATACCCTATGCATTGGCTGCAGGTTAATCAAGCTTGGAGGATTAGAAGTTCTCACATTGTGCATACCATATCTCTATCAAATTTTAGCTAAATAATACTCCTCTGACAATGACCGAACAAGCTGAGGACATTGAAGAACAGGTAGTTGCACTAAATATTTTGGAAAATTGCAGACAGGCAGTTACCATGAAATTAATACAACATTGCCTCCCAGCAATGGGTGGAGATGTTATCTTCGTGGTTGAGGCACACGAAGCATTCAGAACAGAGGTATCCTATTCTTGGGTTAAATTCCCACCCGCGGATGCACACACACGGTTATTTCATGAATACATTGAAGTTGAACCACCTGAGTATTTCCCATACATGGTCTTAGAAGTCCTGTTAACTTACCAAGAGCACATTAATTGGTTTAAAGGAGCCCTACCCCATACCACAGAACACGTGAGGCCCAGTCCGCTCAGCAGAGAAGGGACAACCAGGCTGGTCTTAGCTTCATATACACCGCATCCAGACATTGTTGCTTTATCAGCAGCAGGAATGCATACACTCTACAGAGATTTAGTAAACATTTACTGAAATCTTACACAATACATAATTAAAACATTAACAGTTTAACATGCAAAGGCTGCTCAGGCTACACAACCACATATGGCTACTACAGTTATTAGCCCAAAAACACTGAACGGCTTTATGGGAAAGATTCCTACCAGCTGGGAGCAAATCTAGTTATGGATAGCACAAAAAACAGCACAGCTTGAAGAAGTTTTTCCCCATACTGGTCCCCAGGAAAAACACAGAATACTGACAATTTGTTTTGCCGATAGAAGATTGTGTCACTTGGGGTGCAATCATCGCTGTCGTATATAACAGAACACATGGTACCCCTTCAATAGCAGTCTTACCAGATGTACTGAAACAGATTCAGAATGATTACGGGGCAGAGCCTGCCTTAGATCTGGGGATGAAACTGATCAGGTATCAGCCATTATGTGGAGTAACATGAAAGGGGAGGCAGCAGCGGTGGCTATACGCCAACGCCTGAGGGAATTCACTCCTGCACAGCAGGAGTGAGAATTGCCTAAGATTATCTTAGATACATATGCTTCGCTTGGTAGAGATAATCTGGGAGCCAGACCTGGGAAACCAATAGTTAAGAGCAATTCTTAAAAGGATAACTCTAAGCAAGCACCTGATTCTTCAAAGCAGAAATGGGATAATAAGCAAACAAAAGAACAAAACAAAACACAGTCTTGGGGTGGGTCTCCTCAACAGGAGCAAACCGAGAGAAAATACAATTTGAGAAACCTTGACAATATTAGAAAGCTTGACTGGTATCAGCCTACTGATACACGTTCCTCTCGTTCCTTTCAGGAGTCATCCAAAAAACGTTTGGAGAGAGATGGACGGTCAGAGCACAGATTGGAAAAACGAGTCAAGCCGAAGAGGGAGACACAACGGACTTCGGACTACATCATTAAACAAGAAGATAAACAAAAGACTTCTAAGCCTCAATTTAAAAAGAAAAAGGTAGACAGGATTAAAATTAGAAATGCCCAGGCTACTGAGGACTCTGCTTCTGAACGGGGAATGGGCAGTGATGTTGCTGGACAGCTTGGCAGAAGTCACAATAGCTCACCAGAACCTGATGGATTATCTGGGGGTAGCAGCGCTGAGTGAGCATATCACGGTGGAATCATCTGATACAAGGGTAAGTGTCCTACATTGTTTATATGAAATAACGCTCCAAACCAAGGAAGGTAAAAGATCTCTTTTGGGAGAACCTGACATATGGTTATGATAGTCTTTTGGCCAAAAAAGATTGGCCACCTGATTTTGAAATGGATTGCACAATGGGGGAAGAAGTTATTTTTCCTGCTTTCTCCGACCTCATACCAGAATCAGTTAAAAATTGATACGCGCAGGAGTGGGCATTAGCGGTAGCTTCTGCAATTTACCGTAATCATGTTGGGTGGGATGATGAGTCACTTCATCAACAAATCCCATTAAAATCAATTCTTCAACCATAGAGACAATGCCCGATTAAACATGTGGCAAAGAAACAAGTCAGGTAAATCCTAGATCAACTTGAGTACCAGGGTGTGATAGAGAATTTCACCTCACCTATGAATAATCCCTTGTTTCCCATAAGGAAACCCAATAATTGATATTGTCTGGTCTCAGATTATAGACATTTAAACGTATCCTTACGCACATTTGCAGTACAAAATGCACATAGTGCCGCACTAATTAATAACATCATTCAGAAAAAAATACATAACACTAGACATCTCAGATGGGTTTGTCTGCCAAAATATAGCGTCTGGGAGCAGATATTTGAGCGCATTCTCGGTGCTAGGCTCTCAACGCCAATTTTGTCGATTAAAAACAGCCCCGGACTGTTTTCAGTCAGGGTAACAGAGTTACTTCAAAACTTTGATGAGGAGGCATTGTCCTATGTTGATGACATCTATCTGATGAACGATGAGTTAATGGAATACTTGTCTAGGTCAAATCACATAATTCTTGGGTTCGCCCACCTGGGATATAAATTTAATTTAATAAAATCAAAAATTGCCCACCTCAGTTTCCTATTTTAGGGAACGAATTGTCAAGTGAGGGCAAAAGCCTGGCGGCACAACTTTTTGAAAAATGTGCACTGCTCCAACCTCCAACGACTCTGAAAAGACTACAATCCATTTTAAGATTTTTGAATGTTGGCAGGACATACATTTTGGATTACGCAGAAAGGGTGAAACCTTTCTATGACTTAATTAGACCTGATTTTTCAGTACATCATTGCACACAGGAACATACAGATATTCTACGCTTCTGCTCAAGCTGACATGATAGCTTCTAAACTTTCACATACACGTGTTAACATGACTAACCTGGTGATCTGCGTAGTCGCTGGTCCAACTGGGTACACTTATATCACTTACATTGAAGGCAATACAGTCCCTATTGGATACAAATCATATTTGTACACGATTGCTGGAATGTGTTTTGCATCAACTGAGAAGATATTCACAGTAGTACAGACTGCTGTAGTGAGAGAGAGAGCACTAGCGCAGGGGAAACGCATAATTGTCGTGATCCCGGTACCAACCCTAGAAGCCATTTTCAAAGGCAAGCATCCGAAATGCTAAAAAAATACATCCACAATGGTTTCAATCGGCTAACTCTCTCACTGCAACAGATGCAGATTACAGATTTGACTCTACATTACAAACACAAGCATTCTTGCAGTACGAACCAGAATATCCTCTGCCGAATTAAATAATGCCTCTAGATCAATATGAATGTATCATTTATACAGATGGATCTGCCCAGCCGGCCGTAGGAATAAAACAACAATATTCCGCGGCATGTGCGATAGTGAAAGGGCACATGCATGACGGAAAGTTCCATCCTGGGAAAACACACACTTAATCCCTAGGGGATTGTACAGCACAGCTGGCGGAACTAAAAGCCCTGATACTGGCACTGCAAAATATGGATCGTGAATTCCCCACTCTATTTGTGTGTGATTCATTTTACTTTGTCCAGTCCTATAATGAATATTTACATTATTGGGGCCAGAATGGATTGAGGGATTGGAAAGGTTGCACAGTAAAGCACAAGATGCTTTGGGAACAGTTGGCACAGCTGAAAAAAGGCCTGCCACGGGCTCATGTCATTCATACATTGAGTCCTCAACATGTTGGCGTTCACATTGAAGGGAATTTGATGGCGGATGAAGTTGCCAAGGCAACAGTTTGTACTGCTGCTGTTGCTGCAATAACTTGCTCCAGTTCGAGGATAGATGGAACAATTATGATAGCTGTCAATGCCATGTGCAACAGCTATGCTCTGCCGAAAGGCTTTCCACTCAACTGCTCCTACAAGTTAGATGCACAAAACACTTTGTATGCTCAGAGTCCAGGAGTGGGGGAAACAGTAATATCAAACACTGATCGCAAATTGGGATCAATAATAGCTGCACACGAGGGTCTGGGTTCTGCTCACGCAGGGACTACTGCTACAGTTTCACTACTAAAGCAGTGCTATTGGTGGCCAGGTATTACAAAACAGACCAAGGACTTTGTCCTCAAATGCAACATCTACCAGCAGATGAAAGGCTCCACTGCAGCACGTCCACCACAAACACCTTTATTGATCTCAGACGAACCTCTTCCGTGTGTATAGTTGGATCACTGCGGCCCCTTACACTCAGACGGGGCTTACAAGTACATGTTGGTGGCAGTAGATTCCTGCTCCAGATTCCTGTGTGTTTGGCCCCAGCGCTCGGCTGACGCTCGAACTGTTATAACGGATTTGCGAGTCTTTATCAGCACATACACAATTGACACACTTAATTCTGACCAGGATCCGGTGTTTAGCTCTTGGGCTTACAAAGAAGCCATGGGAAGTTTGGGTGTGGCTTTGTGGTACTCCTACCCATACCATCCCGAGGTAAAGTCTGTTGTTGGGAGGAAAAACCGTGACTTAAAGCAATCCTTGACAGCTAGGGTATTAGGCTCTGGTGGCAGTTGGGTCAATCATCTATTTGGGGTCCAGAGGGCACTTAACAACATGCCAACAAAATCCCTTGGGGGTCGTGTACCTCATCAACTCCTGTTTGGGGTGAGGATATGGGTACCCCACCTCGATAGTGTCAGCACGGTGGTGGCTGAAACCCCATTTAACATCAATGATCATTTGGATGTTTTTCAGGGCCTTAAAGAATACTGAGATTTACAAAGCAACATCCAAGTAAAATGCACCACCACTGGGGAAGTGAATACAGTATCGGCAATACCTGACTGGGTCCCGAAGATTGGGGACCTGGTCAGAGAGAAAATTGTGGACAAAAAAGAATTTGGGCCATCTTACAGAGCGCCTGTATCTCTCCTGGCTATCGAAGGTACCAGAACTGTACTTCTTCCACGACTTGCTGGTTGCCGAGACAAGAGGTTTGTCTCAATTGATCAGATCAAACCACACTTTGTGGCCGATTCTCAATAGTAGGCCACGTGGGCTCCTGGGTAGCCTCTGCACTCCTCTCTCTCCCGTGCAGGAAGTTCAGATGGAAGCTTTATTAACGACTGAAGACTCCACTTTCAAAAGAGAAGCTGCAAACAACAATGAAATGATACTTCTCCCTATTGAAACAACTACAACTGTACAATCAACAAGTACAGAAATTTCAATTAGAAAAATTGACGTTTATCTAAACATGCCACAGATCGAGTCCGCTACCAGTTCTACAAAACCTGCTGAGCTGCCAAGAATGTACTGGACAGCGTCTGGCTACTTCGTGCATTATGATGATTTTTCATCAGATCCAAGTGAACTTGAACTGCCAACACCGCCTCTCCCTTTCAAGCAACGAGTGTATTCCTTTCTATCTTTGGCTGAAAAAGATTTACTTCATTGTTCCCTGGATACATCTCTGGATTACAGTTGGATTACTTTTGCCGATAATTTGGATTGGTATAGTGACTGTCTTTTTCTTACTTCTGAATATACACTTTCTCCCAGAATGCTCCGCAGTACAACTAGTGAACTTGGTTCCTAGACCACATACATTATCGCACCGTGAACTGAGGGACCTGTCTCTGGTTAACATTACAGCGGTTCCAGTTCCTTAAGGAATTGTATGGGACAGGGTATGGTATGATGTGTATGGTCCTACTGAATGTTTGCAAATTCCTTATTTGTTTAAAATTTCTTTAAATGACATCATCACCTCTAGTACTTTCTCTGATGATTGGGACATTGAAACTGTGCATAATTTGCTCTCAGATTTAGAGCAATGAGCTGCTTTTTCTAATGATGAATTGTATGATGGCACAAGTAATTTTGGAGACATGTTCTGTTAACAGCATTATGGTCACCATTTTTTACATAAAGCTATTATCTCACGCACTGTTTATAACTACACACAATGGTAACACTGCCCAACAACCGCCGAAAGGTAGTTCAAAGGCATTTGCAGAGAAGTTTGCTTATTTTTCAGGTTTCGAAATATCAGATCCAGCCTCGTATTACTATAGGCTTGCACCTACACCTGCAAAGAAAAATATGCTCACAAACACCAAGCTGATATACTCTGCTTCCTTTATTTCCCAACTGTCTATACAGGGTTTTGACTTTTGGAAAGACACTAAAGATACAAAATCTATCTGGGGGACAAAAGATTGGCAGGTTCAGGGAACGGAGGCCTTATTTAGAGCATGCCTCATACCACATCAAATGATTTTCCTGAACAAGACAGTACAACAAACTTCATGTCTTGATATAAAAAATAAAGGATTTGAACACACTGCATATTCCCACATTCTCACGCTTCAAGAATTGGCAGCACTTTACAAACTTCAGTGAGGATACGCTGGATACCTTGATACGTAATGGTTCTTTCAATTCATCAGACCCCAATTTGGATGTTTGGTTTGACCTGTGGACGCAAACGGGTGTCAATCTAGATTCCTGGGTAACACCGAAGGGTTCAGGATCAATAGGCCTGATCAGCGATATATACAGACAGAACACTCAGGGGTGGCGACATCATATAATGTTGGGAAGTTATGCCTAGATTGGCTATAAACCTCAACACTCTCCCAGGTGAAACAACAGTTGTCCTTTCTTTCTGATGACATGGATCAGGGATTTTTAATTAGGCCACCGGAATCCACGTCAAAAGCGCTTTTTATACAGATACACAACGAGTTGTGGAAGATTTCTCAACAGGAAGCTGCTGAGAGATTGCGCGAGATTGATAGTGTTAATTTAGAAAAGGCTTTGGCTGTGGTTGACAACGATATGAGCACTTTATCATCCAGAGTTTATTCCATTGGGCAACAAAGTGTCTTCCACAATTGACATAATACAGCAAGACATGTCTAAATTACATGTAGGCATGTCACTAAACAGCGATTGGTCAGTGGCTGGACTCCTAATCTATAGGCCCCCGGGCCCGGCAGGAGCGTTTATTAATGATTTGGCAGAAATATTGCCTCCTTATGCTATCCGTTATTCAACTTTTGTATTCTAGGGGACCTAAATTTACATTTTGATAACAAGGGTAGTCAAGAAATTTGTGAGCTTACAACTGGATTACAGGCCTTAGGTCTGGAGCAGTTAGATCATGCCCCTATGCATATTAGGGGTCATACACTAGATAATATCTTCTCTAATAGTGCTCAGGTGGAAGCTTTGCCTCCTGTGCCTGTGGTATGGTCTGATCATTCGATTCTTTCATTTAAGATCAAGAATCCTAGGACAGTCTATGGCCAACTGAAACAGCCTTCAGAGTCAAAATGGACCCGGAAATGGTCCCTACTAACCCCTCACTCTTTCACGGCTAAACTGTCTTTGAGCACTCCGGAACTGGAGGCTTCCACCCAGATAGCTGGCAAACAAATCTCTTCTTGGATTAAGGAGGCAGCTGACTCCTTAACACCCCTGAAACTATGTAACAGTATCTGCTCGAACCCTTCAGCGGAATGATACTCAGAGGAGTTAGCTATGCTTAAAAAAGAATGTAAACGTCTTGAACGTTGCTGGAGGAGAAATTATCTGCCAGTTGAAATATATTGAAGCGCTAAAACATTACCACAAACATATTAGGAGAACACTTCGGGATTTTTACACTCATAAAATTTAATCTGCTAAGAACGCCCCTAAAGACATCTTTCATATTGTCAAAGAACTTACCTCTTTGGAGAGAGTTACAGCAGTGATGCCGGCATCCACGAAGTATTGTAATAAAGTAGCCAGTTTCATTTTGGAAAAAATAGAGAAGATCTATGCCACCTTCCCAGTAACTAGCAGGAATTTTACTTTCGTTCCCCCAAAGAGTGAAACATCTCATGAGGGAATGTTCATTTTCCAACCACCAGCCGAAAGAAATATACTACAGCTTATGTCAGTAGTAAAATCGGGTTCTCCCACGGATATCAATCCTCCCAAACATGCTGTTACGAGGGAAGGAAGCTATTGCACTGGTGCTTACCAGCATGCTGAACTCATCTTACAGCTTGGGGCAAGTTCCTAATAATTGGAAACACGCGATGATGGTTCCTTTACTGAAGAAACTGTCCTAGGACCCTGCGCTCCCAGAAAATTTGAGACCAGTATCATTACTACCTTTCTTTGCTAAAATAGCAGAGAAAATTCTCAACTGCCAGCTGACCAAGTTTATGGAAGAAAGCCAGATACTTCACGAAACTCACACTGGTTTCAGGGCCTTATATAGCACTGAACCTGCTTTACTCCTAGCCTCTGAAGCACTAAAAATAGCAAAAGATGAAGGAAGGACCGCAGTATTGATCCTGTTGGATTTAAGTGCAGCTTTTGATATGGTATCCCACAGCTTTCTTTTGGAACGGTTGTGGGATACTGGTATCAGAGGCAGCACGTGGGAATGGATCAAGCATTTCCTACAAGACAGATCCTTTCAAGTCCTGCAACGGCCCTTTAAGTCAGAATTCCGTCCCCTGTTACAAGGGGTGCCACAGGGTTCTGCCCTTAGCCCAACGTTATTTAACGTTTATATGCACCCACTAGCGGACATAGTCCTGAAACATGGGGTGAAGCTGGTGTCATATGCTGATGACACTCAGCTGATCATCACGTTAGAACAGAAGGATGTAGAGGCTGCACCTAAATTCAAAGCTTGATCTGGCTAACTGGATGAATCTCAGTTGCCTTCAATTAAATGCAGGCAAGACTGATATCATGTAAGGGCTCACCTGAGTTTACTTCAGTGACGACATGGACGAACACGAGGCTAGACCCCAACTTCCCTCACCCACCTCCCTCGCCCAACTAAGTCAAAGCCAAAGAGGGAAGGTGGGGGAGAAGGGAAACAAAACAAGGGAAGGAAGAAGGGGTAGATGTCCGCTGGATCTTCTGAGAGAGTCTTCTAGAACCTTAAAGAAGAAAGCACAAGGTGAGTACTAAGTATGAAATAAAGTAGCTAACTATAATACCCCTCCCTTGTTCCTAAGGGATACCTTGAATGGAAGATGTCAATTATGTGCGAGGAAACAGCTCCCAGGGACGATAGAACACCCCCACTGCCTAGAAGGATGGACAAGGGTCTATAAGTAATAGGTCTGCAGAAGTTAGCATGTAAAACAAGAAAAGAACGAGAGGGTACTGACCTAGGTTAGAATCACCGTAGGAATGGGAGACCCCTTAAGCAAAACTAAAAATGTTCCCGTTACTCCTATACGCAGGGAAAAACCAAAAAACGCATTTCCCTAAGCAGGAGGAGGTACGGGGCAAAGGCAAAAAAGCAGGGGTCAAAAATATGCAAATTGTACTAGCGAAGAACCGGAATCTTTCGCAATGCTAATTATGTCTTCTTTCTTTATAGCAACCAGAGAACAAGAGAATCACCAGAAATGCGCAAAAGAACACTGGATCATCAGATAAGTACCATTCCTCTACACAACATAGTGCTGGTATTATCCAAAAAAACTAAGATTCTGTGATGCTTTTAAAATCCCTTGCCTAATTATTAAATTTGCAGGATCAGGATGCAAAGGGTTAAGTCTAACCGGAGCTTCTATGTAACAATGTAACCCGACAGGAAAGAGCAGCAAAACAACCAGCCCCGGAAGAACACCCAAGGACCCAGGAAGCAGAAGAGCACAACAGGAAGCCAACAGCACCACGAGCGACCGAAGACGAAAACCGGAGGTAAAGCACAGAGTCAGGTAAGTTGGGAAATGCTGAATGCGGTGGGAGGCCTGGCGGGATGCGAACTGGAACACGAAGCGTGTTACCAGCGGGGATCCCATCCTTAAATATCCCTCAAGTGCCGCCCCCGTCCGCTGTCAAGGAACGGCTGGCGGGGCTCTCTGCTCCGAGTTCAAGCGCGGGCGCCGTCAAGGGCGGCGCGCACCACGGAGCCCGACAGTACACCCCCCCAGACACCACCCCAACAGGTTTGGGCTTGTGCGGATAACGGCGATGAAACAAGCGTACCAAATGGGAAGCATGCACATTAGAAGCCGGTTCCCACGACCGCTCTTCAGGCCCGTAGCCCTTCCAGTGAATCAGGTACTGCAACCGACAACGCACTCTATGGGAGTCCACGATATATGCCACCTCATACTCGGGACCATCATCAACCAAAACAGGGGGAGGTTGTACAGGAACAACAATACCAGGGGCGACAGGCTTTAATAAAGACACATGAAAGACAGGATGTAAACGCAAGGAGGCAGGCAAGTCAAGCTTTAGAGCGACAGGGTTTACAACTTTGGGAACAACATAAGGACCAATAAAGCGGGGCTTGAATTTGTTTGTACCCTTAATCTGGATGTTCTGAGTGGACAACCATACCCTGTCTCCTATAGCATAAGCAGGTGGTGGCCGACGAAGCCGGTCTGCTCCTTCCTTATACCTGCTTTTTGCCTCATCCAAAGATTTTTTAGCGGACGCATGAATATTCTGGAGGCGAGACACCAAATCCTGAGCAGCTGGAGAAGTAGAAGGTGTTAAAGGCAAAACCAGACCAAAGCGAGGGTGAAACCCATAAGTACAAAAAAAAGGCGAAACCCCAATAGAAACATGCTCACTGTTATTATATGCAAACTCTGCAGTCCATAAAACCGAGTCCCAATCCTTCTCTCCATGTAGGAGGTGACACCGCAGATGTTGCTCAATACACTGGTTGACCCTTTCTGTCTGACCATCAGTCTGAGGGTGGTGAGCCGTAGAGAGACGTACATCTATCTCCATCATGCTGTTCAACCCTTTCCAAAAATGGGACACGAATTGAGGGCCCCTGTCTGATACAATGACAGAGGGTAAGCCATGAAGACGCACTATCTGTTGGAGAAACACACAAGCTAGTTCTTTGGAGGTAGGCAGTTTCTTCAAGGGTATAAAATGGGACAACTTGGATAGCATATCGACAACGACAAATATGATAGTATGCCCTTGTTTAGTAGGAGGCAGTTCTACAATAAAGTCCATAGAAATGGAATGCCAAGGGGTAGGGGGTGTAGGTAGAGGAGTTAAGAGACCGACTGGTACTTGGTGGGTGCTTTTGCTTTGTGCGCAGATATAGCAATCCCGTACGTACAAACGGGCATCTTGGTTCATGGATGGCCACCAAAAATACCTTTTGAGCAGGGCAAGGGTTTTCTTGTATCCAGGGTGGCCTGCTAGAGCGTGTGTATGACACCAACCCAGTGCTTGTGCCTGAAGAAATTGAGTAGGGAGAACTAAGCCACCTTGCACAAAGACTAAGTTGTTACTCCTGACCCCATTGTGTTTAGTTTCAATGTTCCTTAGTTCATCTGATTCGTGTGCAAGGGCCACTTCTTTCATAAATGATTCTTCTGAGAAAGTACCCCCTAACACCCGATCAGGATTCAAAATGAAAGGTGGGTCTTGTGTGCTCAGCTCGTCAGGGAAGTCATAGCCAAAATGGGACAGGGCATCTGCCTTGCTGTGTTTGGTGCCAGCCTGAAACTGGATGACGTAGTCAAAATCACAAAAAAAAATGGGTCCATCTCAACTGTCTCATAGATAAGGCCTTGGCGGCCTTCAAGAACTGCAGATTTCTGTGATCGGTGATGACAGTTACAGTGTGAAAAGCCCCAAGCAGGTACTGACGCCATTCTTCAAAGGCCCTTTTTATGGCCAATAACTCCCTATCCCCTACAGAGTAATTTACTTCAGCAGGAGTTAGCTTATGGGAATAGTACTTTACGTGATGTAGATGTCCTGTCTGTCTCTCTCTGAGACAGCACACCTCCTATAGCAACTTGGGAGGCATCCCTTTCTTCAAGAGTCTGGTGATGGGAGTTGTAAGAACTGCAAATCCTTGTATGAATCGTCTATAAAAATTGGCGAAGCCCAGAAAGCTCTGCACTTCCCTTACTGAACGAGGAGAGGGCCACTTAGTGATGGCAGCAACCTTTTGGGGGTCCATAATCACCCCTTGTGCCGATAAGACAAAGCCTAAGAAGGTGACTTCAGGGACATGAAATTCACATTTGTCTAATTTCACGTACAGGTGGTTATCTCTGAGACAGGTTAGGACACTCTTTACATGTTTGACATGTTCTTCCACAGACGAAGAGTAGACCAGGATGTCATCGATGTAAGCAATGGTGTTTAAATCCAAGGTTTCCATTAAAACATCATCGATAAAGAATTGAAAAGCTGCGGGGGCATTACACAGCCCAAAGGGCATTACTAAGTACTCATCCAGCCCAAACTTTGTTCGAAAGGCCGTCTTCCATTCATCTCCTGCTCTTACTCGAACCAAGTGATACGCACCTCTCAAATCCAACTTAGTGAATATAGAGGCCGTTTTTACTTGGTCGAGCAGAGTTTGTATCAGAGGCAAAGGATATCGATTCTTAATAGTCACGCAGTTAATGGCTCTATAGTCGATGCAACACCTAAGACCCCCTTCCCGTTTTGGTATAAAAAAAAGAGGGGAGGACGCTGCTGATCGAAAAGGGCGAATGAATCCTTTTTGCAGCATGTCATCCAAGTACTCCTTCAAATATGTGTTTTCTTTTTCAGTCAGGGCATATATGCGACTACACAGAATTTTGGCACCGGGTATCAGGTCTATACGACAGTCATATGACCGATGGGGTGGCAGAGCAGAAGCTTTCTCTTTGTCGAACACATCTTTGAACTCCTCATAACAGTCAGGTACTACAAGTACTGTACAATCGGTACTTCTAGCCACCTGCTGCACTGTTGTAGAAGGCTCCAGACAATGGTTCTTACAATACTCTGAAGCGAAAGCTGTGGTATGGTTTTCCCAGTTAATGTTAGGGTTGTGTTTCATCAACCAAGGGAAACCAATGATAGCCTGGAACTGTGGTGAGGAGATAATATCGAAATGAATGGTTTCATGGTGTTGGTCTAAAAGTAACACGTTTAACTGTGTGGTGGTATGAGTAATGGGCCCAGACTTCATATGACTTCCGTCAATGGTCTTAACAATGTCCACAGTACTTTTTGGTTTTGTAGGGATACGCATGTTCTCCACCCAGGCTGAATCAATAAAGTTTGCTGTGGCACCTGAATCAAGCATAAGTTGAACGTCAATGCTTTGATCACCCCAACTGAGCTGAGCAGAGAGAAAAAAGTGTTGTAGAGGATAAGAAGTGGGTCCTAAACCTACCAAGTGGGAGACCGTTAAGCCTGTCTCACCTGAGTGATTCGTCTCCACCATGCTCAGGCAAATCAGTTTCCCGACTCCATACGTTTCTGGGGTTTAACTCGGCAATCCCTCAAAAAGTGACCTGATTTGCCACAGTAAAGACACAGATTGTTGGCCCGTCGTCTCTGCCTCTCTTCCTGACTCAGGGGCCCTTTAATACTGCCTATTTGCATGGGTTCTGAATCCTCAACGGGTTTCTCCATTTCTGGTTTCCTTTCTCTAACAGCAAGATACTTGGAGTCAGTGCGTCCTTTCTCCCTTTTTAGGTCGAGCCTAGCGTTGCAGCGCATGCGCTGCTCGCTTTGCGAGGCATGCTGTATTAGGGTATGTTTTAGAAGTAGTGTGGAAGCCCCGCCCATACTTTTCATTGGCTGGCGTCTTCGCCCATGGTAAACACTGGCTTCCGATTGATAATGAGGCTTCTTAGTCCCTCCTTGTTACCGCCCTGTCTCCTTTTGGGACCGCCCATCAGGACTGGATCTTTTACTTGCGGCGTTATACTGTCTCCTTCAATTAGTCGGTAAGCACTTTTTTTTTTCATTCGCGCAATGGCGACAGCTTGTTTGTCTGGCAAGTTGCTCACCTGTGGGGTGGGGGGAGGGATGTGTGTGCGTGCGTGTTTTTTCATTGTTTTGGCTTGCATGTTGAGCTTCTAGTTCCTGCAACAGATTAGATTTTATTGGCTTTAAGGAGCTAAACCAGAGTACAACAGGGAAAGCCTGGAGTTGAAAGTTGTGTAATTGGACCTCCTGTACCCTGCATACTAATCTCTCTATTGGGCGTTAGCGCTGTCGCTTTCCCTAAGTGACACAGCACAAAGAGGCTTAGACTGGACATTAAACACATGAAGGGGTGCGCAGTGGCGTAACAAAACTTGAGGGCCCCCCCTGCAAAGTACATGCAGGCGGGTCCTGCACTCTGGACCTAGTCAGGAGCTCTCCGGCCAGAGGCCCGCCGCCTGAGAACAGTGCCGGAGGGGGCCATGTGGAGCTAGGGTGCTCCCTCCGCACAATAGGGGCTGCAGGGGCTAATGTTACGCCACTTATTCCATAGAGCTGATGAATCCTTGAACAGTAAGAGTCCTGAGGGTCTGTTGGAGTAGGCAAAGCTGGTTTTAAGCATCTAATACAGATCACTTCAATTCAAATTATATAGGGCTGTGCCAGAAGACACATTTTAACAGGATGCTCTCATTGTTATCCCATATTGTCACCGTAAGGACCACTATGCTACTGCAAAAGCTCTTTTGTCAATATTTTTCCTGCGAGATAAAAGGTTAAAGGCTGGGCTGCAGGACTCTGCAGAAACAAAGAGGTTGGATCCCTGCAGTTTACAGGGGTTTTCAACTCTTAATACAGCAGATTGTGGCACAATTTGGCTTAGACCAGCAAAACTATTGCTTGTGCATAGCATTCCAATCTGTAACTCAACAGACATCACCCAATCCAATGGACGATTCTTTGTTAACCTGCTAGGTGGAGCCATGTTGTCTTACAAAAGCCTGTGTGGCATGGACATTCTGGTAGCTTCATTTGTATCCAGACATTAAGCGGTGTAGCTATCATTAGTGCAATGGCTCTTGGACCCTGGCATGTGAAATGCCCTGTACAACACAATGATGGCTTTATAGTACCCACAATGTTTGGCCAGGTAGGTCCATCTTCTTGCTTGCATTAGAGGCCAACCTCTCAGGCTACACTGCTGCAGAAAATTTGCACTTTTACACTACATGCCTACCATACTGAAGCACAATCATTCTGAATGTCACAATTGTGCACTTTTATTTAGTAAAAGTAAACATGTTCTGTTTTGAGATAAAAAAGGTATTTACTAACAATAGTATACAGTGAGGAAGCCTTACTCTGCCACATATTGAAACTATCTTCAAATAATGTGTGGGTGATATGTCCTTAACAGTGGTAAACACATCGCCAGTGAGTAAAATATCTCTGTCAGAGAACTATTGATCGGGTCAACTAGGGAAGGGAAGGAGTAAGATACTAGAAAACATTTACAAAAGAAAGTTGGCTCAGTGAGTGAAGTACTCGCTGCTGACATCTATATGATCTGCTTGCGCTGGTGAAATTGCAGCAGGACCAACTACGCCTTTCTTCCTTCTGAGGTTGATAAACTAAATACGTTTAAGTTAGGTAATAGTAACAGTAAATTTACAGCTCTTAGATATAACTAACTCTGCTGTACTAAGCACTATCCAAAAAAAGAAGTCATTGTTATTAAGCTGAGTGCACGCATCACTGTGGTTATCACAGCTCACAGCGCAGCAACAGCACAAGCAGCACCTGTTGAACTGGCAATTGATTCATTTGAAACCATGTTATGCTGACATGAGGCTCGCACAAGGTTGGTAGTCAGGAAGATGCGAATTTGGGAATGCTTGTCTTCCCATTCCGAATAGAGGTAGGTTAGCATTTGGAACTGAGCTGTGCCTTTTGGGGCATGTGGTGCACATGGCTGGCCTCCAATGGTACATATGAGCTAAACACGTGAATGGAATGCCCCTGGGGAGCTACCAGTGGTTCTGATTGACTCCATCAGTCCCATTCATTGCTGTTATGCTGCCCGTGTGTGGAGATCTGTGGCTACCACAGCCAGGTTCATTCCTGCCATATCCTAATCTGCCATGCGATAACGTCTTATCACATGATTTTCTTGTGACTTCAAAAACGTCAAATATCTGTGACAACACTTCGGCATGGATTGCAAGAATGGCTTCATATATTTTGGCAGCAGGCGGAGGGTAGAGTTTACTTTGAATAGGCATCCTATTTTTAGAGTTTCTGATTTTTCTGCCTTTTAAATCTGCCAGAACAAATAAAAACAGATATTCAGAGCAGTACCATTTGCGGGTATTAAGACTCAAATAAGTATCAGGAAAAATATATTATTTCCCTTGTGACCGTGCAAATGCATAAAAACAGGTGCACAGCAGTGCTGTGCTCGAGTACAGACATTTATGTCATGACCCCAGGCCTTCAAGACATCCTTTATATGAAAGGAGATTTTTTTCCTTCACATTGTCGATGGAGATTTAGCCACATTGGTGATCAAGATGATAACACGTAATATCAATCAGGATATTGCTAGATTTTGAGTTAAACAAGTCACATTGGCTTAAACCGGTCATATTGGCCCTGCTCTTTAAGGTATATTATCTCACCAACATCAGGGACTGGTTTTCTCAGCTCAGAAGTGGATGTAGATGCGACAGGAGGCATAAAACCTCATGTACATACAGACTTCCTGGTGTGAAGGCCAAGCTGCGTGCGGGACCTCTGTCTGCAGTGGTCATGCAGCCTGCCATGAGGCGTGTGTGGCCTCCAGCATGGATGCGGCAGCAGAAGTCACACCTTGGGGCACCTTACAATGCAGAGAAGCGAGAACGAAAGTACCGAGTTGGCTGGGGGATTGAAACGTTCCCGACTTGACACTCTTGTGACACAGTAGGAGTGCACATTTGCCATAGTCCCAATACCGGCAACGTCCCCCCCACTTCCCATAGGTGAACATGCATAATAAACCACAAGACACATTGTTTATGGGAAAAACTGTCGCAGGTTTATTCCATACAAGGGTATGCAATAAGGTGGGTTATCTTACGGGCGATCCAGGGCAGGCAGCCGTCCAGCCTATGCTGCCCCTGCCCGCCTGATGAGCCAGCACTGTGGGATGTATGCCCGGTCAGCGCTACCTTTGTTGATCCACCACTGGATCACGTGTCCCTTGTTACCATCTACTCACGCCCCTTTCAGGGCGGAGCGTATCAGGGCAAACCCCCGGTTGGTCAGGCCCCCAACCGCCCGAAGGACTAACGGGGCGCCGTCGCGGTTTTCCATGACCCTGCCCTGAGGATCCTGGTCTTTGGCTCTGGCACCTCTATTGTGCCGTGCAGAGGTACCCTTACTGTACCGTCTGCCGCAGTGGTACCCTTACTGTACCGGACTGCTTCCAGATCGCCCTGTAACTCCGCCACAGCCCTGGGGGTGGCCACCGTCGCAGCCAGGGCCCCCACCACTGCACTTCCTATTACCTGCAACCTGCCTTTTCCAAACATTCCTGTAAGTCCAGGAGAAACAGGTCCATCCCCACCGGGGACAAGTGGACCCCGGTCCTTCTCAAAGTACCCTTTAACGTTTGGCTGGATGAGTTCATGCCTGATGAAACCCAGACCCCTCTGGTCTGTGAACTTACACCATGAACAGTTCCCTCTTACGGGGATGTTCAACGGGCCTCCTCTGACTTAGCTCCGTGCCACCTTAGCGGTGAATCATCTCCGACCACCAGAGCTCACATTGACCCCTGTAGTTGCTGATCCACTGAAACAGCACATTTCACACATGCGACCGCTCAATACCAGGCCTCCTGCAAATCTAAGGGATGAGATCCCTCCATACTGGTGATAGATGAACCCCATCTATATCACAGTAGCCCTTGACGTTATCCTGGATCAGCTAGTGTCTGGTGAAACCAAAGGACCTTCTGGCCTGTGAACCTATGCCACGAACTATTCACCCTCCTGCGGGAAAGTTCCACTGCCTCACATGACCTAGCCCTGTGCCATCTCTGGGCAGGACGGATTCAGACACCAAGGCTCACCTTGCCCCATCTGTTTGCTGATCTCCCCAAGTTGCCGTCCTTCTCGCATCGTGTGTGCTTGAACACCTGTGTCCCCCATCGATGGGACAGCAGCCCACTAGTTAGGTGACCGCTCCCAACCCCACCTGCCTACTTTGGCTGTTCGGGCGAGGAGAATTATGCCTCACATTTGCACCATCCCTTTGCTTTCTAAATCAAGACGCATGGGAATGGTCATAACTAGAAGTAAGTGCCAATAATCAAGGGTGCCTTCCGGCCCTTGCCATGCATCCCTTATGGGAATTACGCCAGCTCAACTCCCTCTGGTGAAACCCCCTAGGCATACCAGCTAAGAGAATCTGTCCGATTTCATACAGTGCGCACTGTTTGCGATATGGTGCCTAACATTAAGCATTGACCAAGTCCTACTTTCCCCTCATCCTTGACTATTGCCGAATAGGGGGGCAAGGGCGCTCCCACTGCCCACCCCTGGGCAACCCCAGCGGTGGAAATTACCTGCTCAGTTAAATTTACTTTTGTTGATCACTGGACATGGCAAATGTTCTTTACATAGTAGCCTTTGTGCTTGGCCCCTTGTTTCCCCATTTCTTGGGATGGCAGCACCCTGCTGACTGACAGCGTCACCACCCAGCGAGGCATCTATACTAACCGGGCGGGCATTTGCGCCTAACTGCAGGATCATATCCTCTGCCCTTGGTTCTGGGGTGTACTTATTTCGCCCGTTGCCCAGATGGATGCATAAACCCCTTTGCTTGCTACCCTGGTGAACACCTTAATGGTATCAAAGCTGGTTTGAAACAATCTATGGCTTGCGCCCACTGCTGGAGACACCTCACCCTTTCGTGCAATTACAACTTACGCAACGCCCCCGCTTGCCTAACTGCCGTCGGATCACAGATGCACAGTACCTACTGTCCATCTCTGACCCTGGGTGCTTTGAACCTGCCAAAGTGACGGAAACCATGCTTCCCAGTCCCCTGTTTAGCTGCAGTATACCTTCAGTGGGTCCGCTAGAGATACAACACACCGCATTGGTCATGCAAACCTTAAGTACACAATTTCCACCTGGGCGTACTCTCTAACTGAGACAGGCTCGACACAGCTGTAAAGCCAGGGACACACATACGTATTGTGCCACTATTGGAGACAACTCACCCCTTCAGGGAGTGACAACTACACAGTTGCCTACCCAAGTCACCCAACAGACAAGTTGGCCCTGACTACCTTGTGTTCTGGTGCCAGATTTGGAAAGAGCCTTGCCTACACTTGCTGCCCCCCTGGGAAGCACAATGCTCGTGCTCTGGCCGCAGCGCGGCGATGCCCTCGTGTAGCATCGAACCCCAGGTCAAATGAGAGTGACAACTCCAACTACTTAAAACTACACCATGAGCATGGGTGAAGTTTAACTCTTCGCCAAACTTCTGCTAGTGTAACCCACGGTCACGCCTCCTGTTCAGTCCAATTTAGTAATTCATGGCACTGACCCACAAGGGCCTAATACTGGGCTGTGTAAACGCTGCCCAAGGGTGGCCTTAAACAATCGGCTTGGTGTTGGATGGGTGCTAACATTATCTGGCTTAAGTGCCATCCCTTTGGCAGTCACTCCTGCCAAGATGTGCCAATGCAGGTGGAAGCTAGAGTTATCCAGCCCACCCAGTTATCCCAGTTATCCCAGTTATCTGAGTAACTCAGTGAAAGATGCACATTTGAACTGGTAGCGGAAACTGTTACTCCTGCAAACGCTCTGCTCAGAGCGGCCCGCCAGACAATGGCTTCCATTGAGAGGCGGTGCCAACAGACCTCCAAGCACTTAAGGTGGTATCCCCGAGTAGGGCTCTAATCTAACAAATGACCCGTGTTTCTGATACCGCCTCTGGCTGTAAGCCGCTCAGTGCTACTGATGCCTTGGCGCTTCCTGACCCACAGCCAGCTCACCCTGATACAATCCGCTCGTGACTGGGACGCACATTGCGGCGAAAGCACGAGACATCCTAGCCTGACCTTAGCTCTTCGCCAGGCTCCCACACAAGAACCCTCCACAAACCTTGTGGTCTAAACATTCGCCCTGTGGGGCGGTTGCGAATGGACTGCACACAACTCCCAGGCATTCTCTACCAATGTTGAAAATGGAGTTTCTGGTTGGCTAGGGTATGCACCTAAGCCTGGCCAAACCCACCTCCCTAGTCAGAAAGGAGTACACACTTAGGCTGACACCTGCCCACCCCTAAGTGGCTAGGCAGAGACTTTGGCTTATCCCAGAGGCAGTGTAAATTTAATGTGCCAACCGTACTCCCACAGTGGCAGGCTACAGCAGAGACTCCATACCAGGTTATTTTAATTACCCTTCGTATCGTCCATCCAAGAGAGACTTAGTACCATCTGCCCCTATTACCCTGTGCTACCAAACCTCATCATGACATCACAGGAATTACATAACTCACTAGGTCAATCGGGCCACCGTCCTACAACTCCGTTAGCACAACCCCTTAGTTGCTGATAAGAACTGTACTTAGCATAACACAGCACCGAGTAAATATAAAATTGTACTTTCCCACCATTGGGCTGGTAATGGACGGCCAAAATGACAAAACCTGGGAATGAGATCCCAGTTTCCTAGGGTAAAACAATAATTACCCTGCACCATTAACAAATGTGCCACATGCACCCCTGCCCTATCCACCTGTTGCTATGTAGATGTCGTCCATTTCAATAACATAGGCAACATGTCAACCAGTTCTCCCCTTTGTGGTCAACCAAATCCCATATGCTGGGATCTCTCCACTAGTACCTATGTTGCTGAACCTGGACTTATAAGGCGCACGTGACGTTCGGCGATCGTGCCAATGCTAGTCGCCATGTTTCCAAATTCACAATAGCGTCCGGCTTAGTGGGAGCACTACTAGGACTCGTGGACGCAATAGAGATCTAAGGCATTGGTGCCACTTAAGTGCACTGTCAGTAACCTTCCTCACAGTGGGCATGAAAGAACTGAGCTTTGTCAATTAAGGCTGTTCCAAACAGGTGCCCCAAATAATTTGGCCCCAGAGCAGCTGGTAGTACTACAGCATGTGCTGTTGATTACAAGTATATGCTCTCCAGACCTCGAACCTCCAGGATGTCGTGTTTTTAAAGCGCCGGAGCCACCCACGCGTGCTGGAGAAGGCCGTGTCGGTCCGCGATGGAGAGCACAAAGCCCCTGCTGCCCAAGCCCAGGGATGCAAAGTGAGCGGAGCCAGGGCTGCAAGATTAACAGTACCTGTGACATGCACCCGTGGAAGGGGACAACATTACAAACAAGGTGTGGAACCTCCACCAAACATCCCAGCCGTGGCCTGTGGAGCACCCCCAAGAGGCACGCACAACTTCACATTTGTGAGTGAAACACAATAAATAACCCCCACACAAAATCAATTCCATAGCTCCTCTCACACCACACTCTCACTCGCTTACTGCACTGCTGCGTGAGCCCACAGCATTTCACAAAATTCCTTTCAAATTTCCATTTCTGACTAATTGTGAATATGTTCACCCCATGGTATCATGGCGCTGAATAACATGGTTATTGTTACCCAACTCAATTGTACTTGTTTCATCGACCTCTCAGGCTCTCGTGCTAGGACACAAACACTACTTGGCCAGTAACGTGACAATATGTGTCCACAATGAGATTAAACAAGTCAAAGGCTTTATTGCATCAGCTGGACCAAGAGTTGGAGTCCTAGCAGAATGGTCTTAGTGTGTGCCAACTGTGTGACATTTGACGTCTTTAACCTGATGGATTTTTTCTTCCATGGACTTTCCTACAAAGTAACAAACCAGACAGGGTGCGACAATGCAAGGGTGCGACTGGCGATCGCTGGGGACCTACGGGCAATGCATTTCCCTGTGCCTCATCTAGGTTTACTAAGCGCCAGGTTCTACCCTTAGGATTCCGCAGTCCTTGTGCCTGAATGCTACCGCCGAGGTTAGCTTGTGATACCATCTTTCTGAAGGTTGCCATGCCTATCCCGCTAGGCAAAAGGACCCCAGACCATTGGCCCGCGCGACACTGTGTGGCCCTGCACCACAACATCCCGCACTGCCTGTTGTCCCCACACTGGACCGACCGGGAAACAAAGGCACAACCTAACGCTCTGCACCATTGTGTGAGCTCCCCAAGGCCACCTGTGTGGCCCCACCGTCAAAGCCAAGACTGACAATTAAGTGAGCCATTGCCCAGAGTACGTGTTGCCGAGCTGAGCAGCTGCCGGCACCGGGAATCGAACCGTGACCCTTGCGCTCTGCAGTAGGCCGCTCTGGCTGCTTCACCACACTTCTACCGAAGGACAATATTATTGCCTTCTAAGGCCCTTGAAAGGATTCATAAGCATCAACCGGTGCACTCCTTGCCGCGGCGACCTTTCCCCGCTGTCTGGAAGGAGAAATCAACTTGAAAGGCAGCAAGTAGACGCACTAACCGGGTAGACACTGGACCATCTGATGTCCCCCTTTGCTCTTACACAATTGAACAGTAATCCGATGACTGCCCCGAATGCAACCCTTGCGTTACAAAACTTGTAATAACGTGTGCTATGGCCATTGTAAAACTTGAGAAAGCCTTATCGCGGTGCCCTCTGTTTGGCTGTAAACCTCTGCAAGCCCTGCAGTCCCTTAACCCATGCCGCCCCAGCCCGCACACACCCCACCAGGCCTGGACGGCCCCCCGTACCCCAACTGTTGTGGGCAGGTGCTGCCCCTGACCCAGAAAACAAAACCGACCAGGGACACGACAGTGCACCCGCGGGAGCCCGGACCAGCCCCGCAACAACCGAGGCAGCAGCGCTGTCCACAACATTACCCAGTTTCCACGACCTGACCGCCCTACGTGCCCCAAACTCCCTCAAGGCACGGGCAGACCACGGAGGAGGCCATCCTGCCCCACTCGGAGTCACGGGCCAGGGGTCCAGCCCGCACGTGCCACTGGGCCCTGCAATCAAGCAACCCTCAAGAATGCACACCACAAAATCCGTAGCATAAACACAGGTCAGTTACCATTATTAGCCATGCCAACGTTGTGAAGAGCAACTGTCTGCACTGCTCCGCTGTCGAACTATCTGTATAAAGTACATCTCATCAGCCCGGAGGAGGTTCCGGTCGCTCCCGCCTCAATGGTGGCACCACCAGGCCAAATTGCAACGTAATTCATTAAGGGGGAGGCGTAAGCGAGCGGAAGCTATGTTTGAAAGTTTTAGGCTCGCGCCGAACCTGTGCCCGCACCGTCGCCTGTGTCCTGCTGCGACCAGACCAGGCCCAGTTCGAGGAGACATCAGTTCCCGCCACCTTTGTATGTTACCCTAGCGCTCTGCAGCAGAACTGCATGGTAACCGCCTTAATTAACTTACAGCCGCCATAAAAGAAAACATGCATTGTGATTCTCAGGCATTGAGCTAGATTGACTAGCCATAATCAACCAATGCTTCTTGCTGCGTTCTGCCCTCCTCCTTGGATATACCGAAGGGCAGCCTCCCCAGAATGTTGAAGCAGTATAGCTCTTAACGCTGACCTTCCAGCTGCTGTATATCCCGGCAGAAGTGTGGGGGTTGTGATAGGCGATACTTCCATGTCACGAGGGGCGCCGACAAAATTACTCTGCTCTAAAACACCCCACCCTCTGACTGAGAGACTCCGACTCACCTGAGGCCTGCAGCTTCAGTGACAGGCGCGGGCAGAAGATTGAAGGCTAGGCTAGCTAGCAATTATTAAATTATGGCCGCATTGTCCCTCTCGGACACCTCACGTCACGCCCACTTTTAATTGCGCATGACATTGCCACTAAACCCAGCCCCACCCTATGCCCCACCCTAAGGGTGAAGACGACCACCACGCAGACAGCGCTGACGCATCTGCGCACCATTTAATTTATGACTGAGCCTTGGTGCAACGACGGCGAGCGTAACATAATCACCACGGCACCACACACATCGGAGACGGACGCGTGTAATACTTGCTGGCTGCGTGGCCGCGGAGGGGGCCCCTGGAGTGCAGCCCCCCCCCCCACAACACGGGGGCTGCGGGGGCCTGTGTTACGCCCCTGGGGGGTCGGGAAAGGGTTAACCTAGGAATGCTGGCTCCAATACATGGATGCCCTACTCAAATGAGGACCCTTGCACTCACACAGCTCACCGTGATTGGAATAAGGTGAGATGTAATATGCACAGAACCGTCTTTAAACGCATTCTTCCTTCCATTCATTAGGCACGGAGCCCGATGCTCAAGGGAAACCATGTGGAGAGGCAGCTTTGCCTTTGAAAGTACATGACTGATGTCATGCTGCCACCATCATACACAAACTTTGACACATTCAAAGGCAAAGCATTAGAGTGGCGAGCCTCTCTCGACAACATAAAATGTGTGAAAAAAATACAAATGACACTGTTATCTTTAAGGATGTTCTTATACAGGGGCTTCTAGATGCAGGAGGGCAAATCTCGGATGCTGGCCCACGTTGATTATAAGGCCTTGGGACCTGCTGCTCCGTGCACATAGCAATGTTTGTGTGGGCAAAGGGGGAAACATATTTTCCACTTGCTTCTCCTGTTTACTACCTGACAATTTCAAGAAGAACTGTCATTAATAACCTCTCTGCAACACCCCTAAAGTGGCACAGACCTATTTTCTTTTTTCTAAAACGAACAAGCCTGGAAAACGTGGTGCCATAGAAACAACATACAAATCAATCTTTGGCAGTATTTGAGTTTATAAAATGTATATTATGCACAGTACATTCTTCGAATCAATGAACACTTAATACTAATTAACTCAGTTGACCCCAGGAGAATAGCAAAAGGCACACACACCTTATTGTTGGTAGACAGTGGCGCCATCCCACATACCACAGCCTTCAGCAGGAACCAGTCACACATCACCGAAAGCTCATGACAACATCAGCTCAGGGCACACGTGGATGGGATTTAGAAACCGGGTGACCATAAAATGCCATTAGAGAACTGGCAATTCATAGTCCGATCATGGGATGGATGGGTCTGACACCCTCCAGAGGCTGCAGGAAACTCTGACACCCCCAAGAGAAGCTCTATCACACACCACAAACAGTATGAGCACACTGTCCCCTCTAGAGACGACAGTGAGCCTTTGACATCCACCAGAGAAGGCAAGGAAGTCCTGATACCCACCACCACACATATGGGCACCCTGACAACATCCAGAGACATGAGGCAACTCTGGCACTACCTACAGTAACTTCTTGAAAGATAATCATGCACGGTTTTTGAGTCTTGTGAGGTAGTGGAGGAAATGTGGTCAACATCATAGGTGTCCAAGTGCCGCATTTCATGTGTAACACTATAAGCCATCACTTGCATATTCGTTTCCTTCAACATAGATTGGGTCTTGGCAACTAGGTGAAAAAATTACAGAAACCTGACCTCATTGTTGGTAGACAATGGCGCCATCCCACATACCACAGCCTTCAGCAGGAACCAGTCACACATCATTGAAAGCTCATGACAACATCAGCTCAGGGCACACGTGGACGGGATTTAGAAACCGGGTGACCAGAAAATGCCATTAGGGAACTGGCATTTCATAGTCCGATCATGGGATGGATGGGTCTGACACCCTCCAGAGGCTGCAGGAAACTCTGACACCCCCAAGAGAAGCTCTAACACACACCACAAACAGTATGAGCACACTGTCCCCTCTAGAGATGACAGTGAGCCTTTGACATCCACTAGAGAAGGTAAGGAAGTCCTGATACCCACCACCACACATATGGGCACCCTGACACCATCCAGAGACATCAGGCAACTCTGGCACTACCTACAGTAACTTCTTGAAAGATAATCATGCATGGTTTTTGAGTCTTGTGAGGTAGTGGAGGAAATGTGGTCAACATCATAGGTGCCCAAGTGCCGCATTTCATGTGCAACACTATAAGCCAGCACTTCCATGTTCATTTCCTTCAACATAGATCGGGTCTTGGCAACTAGGTGAAAAAATTACAGAAACCTGCTCTCGTTCACAAATGTAGCCTCAAAATAATTATGAAGTGTGAGCTATGAAAAAAAGCAGAGAGAGGGACGGAGGCTGCACATATCACACATATATGTGCCATCGCAGGCTAGCGGCATCAGGACAAAATGGTCTAGGAGGCAGCAGAGAGGGCAACTGACAGCAGACAAAGTGTAGACAGATCATGGTCCATCCCAGCTGGATCTATGTTAGCTTACTGAAGGTGGCTTGGGTAAGTATGGGCAGGACAGAACTTCACTCGGCTCTGGTTTTAACAAAAATTTGTCAGAATAAAGGACTGTATTGAGACGTGTTGTTCTTGAATTGCAAAATACGTTGGGAAAATGTGTCCCAGGCAACCCCACACCAATACCAGCACCAGTAATTCAACAAGCATTTGCAATACAATAGGTCTCGCTTTGCGCGAGTTTAAGCTATTGGCATTGTAAATAACAATGCGTTTTATTTATGTTTCAAAAACCAAAAGATAAATAAAAGGCATTGTCATTTACAATGCCAATAGCTGAAACTCGTGTAAATATGAGACCTGTTGCATTGCAAATGCTTGTTCTCCCATGTAAGCGGTGATCCAATTTTATGACCAAATAAATTAATGCATCACAGGTTTCGGGAGGGTCAACCACTTGTGCCAACATATCTTTTAGTTCATCCCTTAAGCCTTTGTAAAAGAGAGCACTACGTTTGGCTTCCGGCCAACCAGCTTCGGCCACCAATCTGTTAAAACAGGAAACGTAAGACATAAGATCCTTGGATCCTTGTTTAAGGTTTAACAACTCAGTATCCACAGACTGCATGAATGAATGTTTGTCGAATAAACGTCTTAACTTCTCCTTGAAGGCTCGGTAATCGTATAACAGGGGATCGTTTCTATCCACTAAGGGAATTGACCAAGTGGCAGCTGTACCACCCAAGTACGATAAAGCAAAAGCCACCTTGGATTGTTCGGTGGGGAAGCAGGAAGCCTTGCACATAAAGTGCAGTTGACACTGATTGATAAAAGTGGCAAACTTGGCTGGATCACCCATAAATCTTTCTGGGGGTGCTAAAGGGATCGAAGAAGGTGTTGTGATGTGATATACAGGAGGAGTAGTGCTCGAAGGGGGAGGAGATGAGGCAAACATGGCAGCATAAGAGCCTGTAGGCAGGTCAGAAGGGTGCAAAGTCCGAGAGGCCTGCTGTACGGAATCGACTCTAAGAGAGAGGGCCTGGGTTTCCTTCTGTAGGTTCCCTATCATACTCACCACATCAGCTAATGTTATCAGATGTTCCTCCATGACGCCCGGGCAGCAAAGTAAACGTGGGCTTCGCATTCTGTAAGGGCTCACCTGAGTTTACTGCAGGGACGACATGGACGAACACGAGGCTAGACCCCAACTTCCCTCACCCACCTCCTTCACCCAACTAAGTCAAAGCCAAAGAGGGAAGGTGGGGAAGAAGGGAAACAAAACAAGGGAAGGAAGAAGGGGTAGATGTCCGCTGGATCTTCTGAGAGAGTCTCCTAGAACCTTAAAGAAGGTGAGTACTAAGTATGAAATAAAGTAGCTAACTATAATACCCCTCCCTTGTTCCTAAGGGATACCTTGAATGGAAGATGTCAATTATGTGCGAGGAAACAGCTCCCAGGGACGATAGAACACCCCCACTGCCTAGAAGAACGTACAAGGGTCAATAAGTAATAGGACTGCAGAAGTTAGCATGTAAAACAAGAAAAGAACGATAGGGTACTGACCTAGGTTAGAATCACCGTAGGAATGCGAGACCCCTTAAGCAAAATTACAAATTTTCCCGTTACTCCTATACGCAGGGAAAAACCAAAAAACGTATTTCCCTAAGCAGGAGGAGGTACGGGGCAAAGGCAAAAAAGCAGGGGTCAAAAATATGCAAATTGTACTAGCGAAGAACTGGAATCTTTCGCAATACTAATTATGTCTTCTTTCTTTATAGCAACCAGAGAACAAGAGAATCTCCAGAAGTGTACAAAAGTACACTGGACCATCAGATAAGTACTATTCCTCTACACAACATAGTGCTGGTATTATCTAAAAAAGCAAAGATACTGCGATGCATTAAAACCCCTTACCTAATTCTTATATTTGCAGGATCAGGACGCAAAGGCTTAAGTCTAACCGGAGCTCCTACATAACAATGTAACCCGACAGGAAAGAGCAGCAAAACAACCAGCCCCGGAAGAACACCCAGGAAGCAGAAGAGCACAACAGGAAGCCAACAGCACCACGAGCGACCAAAGACGAAAACCGGAGGTCAAGCACAGAGTCAGGTAAGTCGGGAAATGCTGAATGCGGTGGGAGGCCTGGCGGGATCCGAACTGGAACGCGAAGCGCGTTACCAGCATGGATTCCATCCTTAAATATCGCTCAAGCGCCGCCCCCGGCCGCTGACAGGGAATGGCGGGCGGGGCTCTCTGCTCCGAGTTCAAGCGCGGGCGCCGTCAAGGGCAGCGCGCACCACAGAGCCTGACACATTATGGTAGTTGGTAAACAGCCTTCCATCTGGTCTCATATCTGGTGGCCGGAAGAATTAGGGCCGACCCCGGTTCCCAAACCTAAGATCAAAATCCTGGGAGTATGGTTTGATAACATCCTTTCGTTTATGGAACAGATATCATCTCTGGCCGGTACCTGTTTTTGCCTTTTAAGGATGCTACGGAAAATCTTAGATCTGCTACCTCTGAGAGCAAAAAAGACCATTATTCAGGCTTTGATTACATCTCGATTGGATTCATGCAACATTCTCTACTTAGGGGTTACCAAAAGCAATATGAGAATGCTGCAGAAAGTCCAGAATGTTCCTGGGACCGCAGAGACCGCCTGACTCCACCATTATAGGAACATGATTACCAGTCACGACTTTCTGACCATCGGGCAATCCACATGACAATTCTAGGATACTTCGTATGCAAATTGATGCGCCCGTGTGTTTCATCATTATTCGAACCTACTGTTGCTTCATTCCCATACTGCCTTGAAAAAGTCTGAGTGCAGACGAAACACGTGTTGGCTAGATCGTGTGCTGGGAATATTTTAAAAGAATTAATAAAGACAAAGATTTGAAAATTGTTGAATTCGTTTTGGGCTGTGCGTTGGCTTTGGACAATACTGATTTAATTGAAAGAAACTTTCTAGTAATCAGTTAAACCAATATATGTATTTGGTTTGTGCTTTGAATTCATCCTAAATTCGTGTTGGACTGATTAACATTCAATAAGGGTGTGCTGTTAAAAGCTTCATTGTGTTTTATGTATATGCATGTTATGTTATAATGTGCTGATAACATCTCTAGGTAGTAGGTGTTATAGGCTGACTTAGCACCCCGATCTAAATATTTTTTGATAACAATATTACACGCCCATGATTATGACTCATACACATGGTTATTATTTGATGTGCGGTTTCTCCCTTTAGGGTCCACTACTACCTATTTTCTATGTTCTTACATTATGGTAGTTGGTAAACAGCCTTCCATCTGGTCTCATATCTGGTGGCCGGAAGAATTAGGGCCGACCCCGGTTCCCAAACCTAAGATCAAAATCCTGGGAGTATGGTTTGATAACATCCTTTCATTTATGGAACAGATATCAGCTCTGGCCGGTACCTGTTTTTGCCTTTTAAGGATGCTACGGAAATCTTAGATCTGCTACCTCTGAGAGCAAAAAAGACCATTATTCAGGCTTTGATTACATCTCGATTGGATTCATGCAACATTCTCTACTTAGGGGTTACCAAAAGAATGAGAATGCTGCAGAAAGTCCAGAATGCTGCAGCCCGGATATTACTGAACATCCCAAGGCGAGCCCCGGTGGGAGCGGCCCTGAGGTAACTACACTGGCTACCGGTGCAGGACAGAGTAACTTTTAAAGCTTTGTGTTTCTGCCATATGATTCTGAACGAGAAAGGCAAAAACAACAGTTGATGGACAGAATGCAGAACAATGTCATACATTCACCCCAGTACAGAGATCTGGGCCTAAATCCATCGTTTTTTTGCTCACCATGCAATTCCAGTTTGAACCCAGCCATATGCAAATCAGTCTTGACCCGGTGCCTCATGGGAACAGTCCAGCCCGAACTGCCAAGCCAGGTCCTCCCTGGACTGGAAACAAGCATCCTAGGACTGGTTTCGGGGTTTCACCCCTCTTCAGCCAGGATAGCTTGATTCCAGTGGCATGGAGAGCACGGGACCCACGTCTGGGCATACCCGTCCCACTCGGGGTGACAAATGCAAAAACAACAGTTGATGGACAGAATGCAGAACAATGTCATACATTCACCCCAGTACAGAGATCTGGGCCTAAATCCATCATTTGAGAAAGGACCTCGCTATCTTCAGCCCCTACTCACCCCCTACAGACCTATTCAGAATCTTAGGTCTGCGGGCACTGCAAAGCTGACAGTGCCTAAAATTTATAAGGCACGCTTAAGAGGCAGATCTTTTAGCTTTTTAGCAGCTAAAGCTTGGAATCGACTGCCATTGGAGCTGAGGATGCAGCCCTTAGAAGTGCTGTTCCATAGAAAACTCAAAACATGGTTCTTTAGGTCATCTCCTGTAGACTAGTGCTAAAATAACCTTAATTTTGGATAGAGGCCCACTATACAGAGAGGAGGAATTCTTAGCGCGGGGACACTACGTTGGAGTAACCAGGCGCTTTATAAATTTTTAATTTAATCTAATCTAATCTATATTACAACATGGACAGTCACAATTACGGTCAATAGTAATCTGAGCTGAACATTACAAACATTACGTTCTGGCCACCTGGCATGGCGTTACATCAACAGTACAAATCTGTTTTCAGCATATGATCCAACAGAAAGACAGATAGTAATGGCATGCAGAGATGCAAAATATACCATGTTGCACATTGAAAAATTAGACTAATTACCTTTCACCGTGGCTGAGACACCATCCACTGACTGGATAATCCATGGCTACATCACCCTATCGGTCACGACTTTCCAATTCCAATATTGTCTCCAATACCAGATAGGCAGATATGAAGCGCTAAGGGAAGGATATGTGCACGCATATTGAGAATTACCGTTCAGGTTTAGATGCAGGAATGGGGACACAGATGTTTTTCTTGGTGGCTCTGGCTGTGAAGATGCTTTAAGTGGCTGCTTGGTTTGCAAAGACATTTCTCTCCACGGGGCATGCAATGCTTCAGTGGCAAACTTGTCTTATTATCTGAAGGGTTCCCCAGCTGCTGTGATTCATCCTGTAATCAGGCTGCACTCTAATGGGAGCTTTTTGATGCTGAATGATCAAGGTTGCTGCGGAATAGAACTGGGCATCGCTTATCTAGTGACGGTTAATTCCATAGTCATTTGTTGTACACAAGTACTGTTTCCACCTGCCCTCACAGTTAGGGAGGCAGCGCTATGGCCTTCGATAAATGTTTCCAACATAAAATTTGATTCCCTAAGCAAACAGAAAGCCATGATCTTGCAAAAAGATGTGGCCTTAACTTCAGCCAAAGAGTCGTTTGATCTCCAAGTGGCAAGGTCCTCGTCTGAGATACAGACACTATTCCACACTAACTTCCCGCCTCATTATGGGGAGCTGGTCCATCGTATCTTTAACATGTCAGATATGAAAGGAATAGTGCACTTTTTAAAATGTATTGGATCTGGTTAGGTTAGCAACTTTCAGACGATTTTCGGAGTTAAACCATCTTTTATGCACTCCATGTTTGGAAGCATTTTTGAGGGCTCCCGCTCGTCCTTCTACTTGTGGCAGGAATCCTGACTTATTTTATCTGCTCTGCACTGAACGTCCCAGTTCAACTCGGAATGGAGACAGCACTGCTAGTGCTGTGTTGCCATGAGCGCCTGATACACTGTTTTGGCACACCTTGGCTTCAAGAACTAAATGAGCATTGACATCATTTAGGCCAGTCTGGCTTGACTGCATACAACCTGTCTTCTGCTGTCTGCTTTGCAGCTACGAATGCATCCTGGATATATGTCTCGGATCAGAATTGGTTGTGCCACCGGACACTGAAGTACTGATGGACCCCTTAAAGGCCCATGCGTATTGCCGTCCCCAGAGTATTCAATTGATCATGAATGCATTCTTAGAGTCGCCCTGGGATGCTTCAGCTCCTAGTGATTTGAACAACGGCTCTGCAGAAAACCTATGAGATACAGCGCCTCCCTCAGTGGCTGCTGTGGGAACTGGATGGAATCCTCTTTGCTCCATAAATATGCTACAAGGTACGCCTCTGGGAGCGTCTACGGTTGTGGGCAACAGTAATGTTGCTTCTTCCACTTGGAACACATAAACAATTGGCCTTTTCCATGTGGGAACAACGTGGCCTCTTTTTTAAACAAAATGAACCAAAACAGCTTTTTCTTTTTCTAGGCACCATGGCTTTCTGAGTGCTTGGGATCTCAAATGATATAATGACTTAAAGACTTTTAAATAAATATTTTAAAGGGAAGTCCGCTTTTAGATGCTTTTAATAGTAGCTTTTAACGTTTTAAAATTGTCTGCTGGCTTTTTGGATAGCTTTTTAGATATCGACCCTTAGTATTGGGAGTGGGTGTTATATTCCCAAGTTAGGCCCATGTAGCAAAGCAGCTTATTTCTTACATTGTCCTCACAAATAACATTTTCAGCTGTGAAGTTTTGCACATATTTGTATACACAACAATGTTGGATTAGTTTCCCTGAAACTAAGCTTGTTTTCACATATAGCTTCACACAACATTATCACAACGCCCTGAACATCATGTACAAGGTCTCGTTTCATACTATGTACAAATGTCATCACTATCTTCATCCAAGGGGCAACAGGGCTATCTACATATCCATAACATCGCTAATCTATACGCACAACCCAAGGCTGTTTTCTATTATAAAAGATGAGCATCCCCGATAGATTAGCAGAGGAGGCACTTCTGCTGACACCGAGGTCCTTGCATGCCGAGAAATCACCACGCAGCTGTCTGACATCTCATGGGGGTTGTCCGGTTTGTGAGCAAGACATGGTCCTTCACTCTATCCCAACAGGTAATGGGTTTGGTTTGTCCCTTGGGGGATTCTTGGCTTTACACCTACAAACACTCTAGGTACACTTAGAGTAGGGTTTGCATCGTGGGAGTACGCTAGATTACTGCCTCGTTTTATATGCCTGCATATATACATTGCTTCAGCACCATGGTAGAACTAGATCTACTATTTACGCTTTTGGTGCTTGTAATCATGTTTATCTGCTTCTGTCTACTAATCATAGCAGCACACGTATTTTATGCAAGAATAACGGTGGTTCAATAAATATTATTGAAAACGTCCCACTGGGTATTGTCTGTATATTTCTCTGAGAATAAGTAAGCACGAGTCACTGAGCGAAAGGTTCTGTACTGTTTCCACGATCCCTGAGGGGTCAGGGTTGTCATGTTCAGTGGTTGCCAGAAAACCATTCGTTCCCTAATAGGTTAGGGGGCCTTATGGTGGCACTGTCAGCTAGCTGGTCTATATGCCAACATATTCTGCGGGGGTGTCTGGAATCAGTCTTGGTACCAAGCCCCTAGTTTATGTTGTCTAAACAATGCGCAGATCCTACGGATTGGTAGGAACTACACAACATGGCATCGCCAATGTTGGTTAGGGTCTTATTTTCCAGTCAAATCTGAGTAGTTCAGTCGTGCTTTCTCAGAAACCCCAGCTCACATTTTAACCAGAGACATCTGTAGTGGGAAGGGAAACAAATCCGCATCAGCTGAGTAAGTATTCCCTATTTATTGGCTGTAAGTTAATCAAGTTTGGAGGATTAGAAGTTCCCACATTGTGCATACCATATCTCTATAACATTTTAGCTAAATACTACTCCTCTGACAATGACAAAACAAGCTGAGGATGTTGAAGAACAGGTAGTTGCACTAAATATTTCGGAAAAGTGTAGACAGGCAGTTACCATGAAATTATTACAACATGGCCTCCCGGCAACAGGTGGAGATGTTACCTTCGTGGCCCGCAGATGCACACACACGGTTATTTCATGAATACATTGAAGTTGAACATTGCAACCAAAGATTAGCCCCTAGAGGATGCTTTAAAGCTTGTACCCCTTTTAGAAATACTCAGGCTGCAATAGTTGCAACATACCTTCAGCCCCTAGAGGGCATAGCCCTCCCAGTTGTAGAGCAAAAGCTCCAGCCTTGGGAGTGCTTTGGAAACATTAGAGAAATTTCAGAGGTGTCCCGGATTTAAGGACCCCACAACCAGAGGGTGGATAGGGTAAAAAAAAAACTCTTTAGGGTGAATCTGTTGCACTCCTGTAGACCCCCCCCTCCATTCTTTTGTAGGTGGTGCCCCTGTCATCCTGGGGTCACCACAAACACCAAAAAGGAGCAAAATTGAAAAGCCTCGAAGGGCATTATGGGGCGCTCCTCGACGAGCAGTGAATATTATAGTATTGGCTCTACCACAGCTTTCAGAAGAGCTAGATTGCTTGAAGGTTGCCTCATGCCGCAGTCTTCTTTTGCTGGGGATGCCCGGTCCCACCGTGGCACCCCCAAGGTGAGTAAAGTGGTAGGGGCAGCAATGGGGATCCGCGAGACACTCATGACCCAGACCGGCTCCCTCAAGATCTGCCTCCTTCTGCGCGCAGAGATGGAGCCAGCCTGTTCTCTTTCTTCTGCCTGCGCTCCATGCGAGCAGGAGGTAATCTTCTTGGGGGTACTCTGTCCTCCCCATTCACAGGCAAGGGGGCAGAGTGGGTGCTCCCAGCCCCATAAATGCACGGGTTGGGGTCCCGGGCCCCAGATCAGTTTTGCATCAGCCCTGGTGAAGATGGGGGCCCCTGGGAGCAAAAGTGTATACGGGTAGGGTCCCCATGTACACACCCTCCCTGCACTAAATAAGTAATTAAATCATGTGCCAACCCCCAGGCTCTGGCCCAAACCAGGGGTAGATTAAGAAACTGTGGCAGAGCCCCATGTGCTGAAAATGCCAAAGGTCACCAAACTTTAAAATACCATAACTCATGCCTCATTGTGAGAATTTTGGTGATCTTGGGCTCATTTTACTCTTGCTTGTGAGCTCTATCCACCAGGGACAGTTGCAGCAGACCTCCTTACCTCCAAAGAGGTGCAGTCCTCAGGGAGGAGCTGGTTCTCCTGGCTCCTTGTGTCAGCTTTCCTCCTGGTCTTGGTCTAAACGTCCAGGGCTTTCTCCCATTTGGTCCTCGGGGGTCTCACGGGGCCAGCCTCACTGGCCTTTGTGGAGCCCCACTGGTACTGGGGTCAACTTTGCAGAGTCCTTAGCCCTTTCTGGGCATCAGGGGTTCCTGCTTTCGGTTTCCATGGCGTTCCCAGGGTCCAGCAGAGAAATCATCAGGCAAGAGAGAGTCTACCCCTTGTGCAAGAGTTTTATAAAGGGGAGTGGAAGGTTCCAGAAGCCAGGCACCCCTGACCAATCTCAGGGTGTCACATCACCTCTTCACCACTGTCCAAACCCTCCTGCACAGCATGCTTGGACAGTTCAAAATGACGTAATCTAGGAGTCACTAGCCACATCGCCTCTGGAGGCCTCCGCTATGCACACTCACTGACATCACTGCCAGGGCCTTTCTCTCTAGATTTTTAAAGGGGAGCCCCCTCCTGTTTTGGCTCTAGAGGTCTGGGCTCCCTCCTTTGTTCACTGGGCTTGGGCAGGCCCATCCTTGGTTCAGTATGATAGCTGATTGATTAATGCAGATCATTCCGCCCCACCCGTTTCCTCCTCAGGAGCTTAGTGAAGCACAGGCAAATGCTCCTTTTCTGTGGGGAGGCCTTTATTCCTGCTGCTGGAGAGAAATATAATTAACTGGGCAACAGCAGGATGACAAAAGGTCTGGGCTCTGATCCTGAGCTGAGTCAGAGAAATATGACAATTCTGGATGACCCATAATTTATGCGTAAATCTTTGTGCAACTAGCAGAATTGATTTTCCCGCACAGGTTGCACCCCAATTCGATATGTCACTTGTCTCTGTAGGCCAAAGGGAAGCTAAACTGCACTATAAGGCAGTTTTCTTCCTATGTGTACAATAAAGTGCCAATACAGACAGAACAGCAAATCACTTCCCCTACTAGTGTACACTAACATTATATGGCCTATCCCTGGCAGAGTCCCCTCTGTGTCAGGCTACCTGTGTGCAGTTACTGGGCTGCGCACAACAGTAGTATCACTTGCACAGCCCGCACACATGTTCACGTGTACCCAACCAAGTGGCCCTTGCCACCTCGCATCAGCCTTCTCTTAAAAGGCATATGCTGGTGATAACGCCGATTCTTATCTAATTATCTATAAGAACCTTCTGGTCGCCAAGATCTTTTACCTGTTGAATAGTGTAAAGGAGAGAATCTCATCTGGTTATATAACAGCATTCATTTTGTCTGAAAGGACCACTGACTCCGAATTCAAGTTTAAGAATTTATTATCGCCAAAAATAACTGGACATGCAAGCACCTCAACACGAGGTTAAAGAAATAGATGGGCACTAATACAAATAATAACCTACGCAGGAGTCTCATCCGACTCAGAATAAAGAGAATAGATAGTTCTAGAAGGATCAACCAAGCTATGATTGCTCCAATTTCTACTTTGCTCTTCATTTATCTAAGCAAGCTTAAACCAATCGCTGTCCCTACACTAACACTTAGTGACATCCCTACATAACGATTTTCCCAGGCAAGAGTGAATAAAAGGTGTCAGCTGTGAAGACTTCCTAAGAAGTGCAATCACATAATACCTAAGCTCAGCTCTGTCCTCCTCTCTGGTCTCCCCTACCTCTTCTCTGGCCTCCTCCCTCAGGGCACTATCCCTAATACAAAACCCCAATACAATTGTACACGCCTTTGTCACGCCTCCTTGGCCAGGTCTTCTTTCTTGTACTTTTCCATCGAAACGGTTACTTCATCATGGACGGTTGCGATGACCTTGAGTCCCAGGCACCTTCTCCGCTGAAAGTATCATCCCTAAATTCCATTGCACTCCCCGTACCATGCCTCCCATCTCTCTAACTTTTGAAAACAAAGAGTTAGTCTTTACTAACGAGACATGTGTCCTTGCACCTGCAACAAAGATACGTTCAACAGAAACCTTCTACTGTGCTAATTAAATCTACCGTTTGTGCCCAGAGAGCCTTACCAAGAGAAACTTTTCTCTGCCTACAAAATAAGCTAACATAAGAATAAACCAGGCCTTCCCTAAGCATATATGTAGTCAGGCCTTTACATATAATCTTTTAAACACACATCTTACTTTTCCCTATAAGCATTTTCATTACAATTCATATGCAAACAATGAATTACATGTGCAACTTTAATATGATGCACGTTTAAACTACTGCAATTGAATTACACACAAACTAATTTCTCTATGCATTATGTTCACACAATTCAATAAGCATTACATTACATAATTATCATAACACAATTATACTGCTGAGTTCACTTTATCTCAGTGAACTATTCATTCCTTACTAAACATGCATGGATATACAACTAGATATATACGAATATATGTCTGAGTACATGCGGGTGCGGACTACCAGTGATTATGATGCACCCCTACAATTCACAAGAACATTTCGCTCTATCACTGGCAGTCAACAGGCGCAGTCCCTTTGCCATGTGATTATCATGGGTAAGATACGTAGTGAGACTAACCTAGAGTAAAAAGACCAAAACTGGGTGACGCAAGCAGCAAAAAAATCCAGCCATACTGAATGGGTGGAACCCAATTGCAACATCCACTATGCTTGTGCCAGAAATAGAAGGATTTCCAATCAAGAGACATTGCTAAATTAGTCCCCAGGACGCTCTAACTGATTCAATCTTCATAGGGAGTGCAGCAACAAATATCACCAATGCTATGTTGTATGTAATAGGAACAGATTTGGTCTGCGTTACTTTGTTTTTGAGGATTGGTTCATGAATTTTTCAAAAAATGTTAGAAATATCTCTCTAGCCAAATATTACTTCCGGGTTAAATGTATGCACTTGAAACACAACAATCAGAAATCAAAGGAGTTTTCATGTATTTTGTGTAATTTTGGTACTTTTCATCTCAAGGAAACTGGTGCAAGAAGAAAATGTCTTGCTGGAATTGTGAACCTGATGCGTGCCACAGTCGTAAGACATTTTTTACTCAAACATGTTTACCGCTGGTTTCTTGTGTGATATATAAAGTTGAACTTTTGCACTATTTTCAGGCAAACGATCAGTGTAATTTATTACATGTAACTTGTGTCAAATAGTTTGCAAAACTTGTGAGGCTGATTTACTAACTTATAGCGCAACGCAGTGCAGCACCCATAGTTGTTGCACTGGTTGACAGAGCAATGAAGAGCCATGTTTACTACATATGGCCTGCTGCTGCTTTCTTCCCTTACACAGGCACGCAAGGAGGCTGCCTGGAGCCATGCACCCACCTTTGCACCATAGGGAAAAGGTGGGCCCCTTACGTCTAGCGTAGGTTTATATCAGAAAGGTAAGCTTCCAGTATAAACTCCTATGCCTAGACAAACTTTAGATCATTTCACGCATTGGATGTGAGCGGAACAGTGCAGCACACATGCACTGTGTGAAATGTTCGGAGAAATAAAAAGATTAATGCCCAATCAAAACTTTGCACTCCCACAAAGTAACTCAAAGTCCTGAGAAATCTGCCACTACGTGTAATATGTGAGGTATTTTTTTTTAATTTTGCCTGCCCAATGCTGAATGTGCACAATAGAGACAGTAAAATGTTCAATACAACCAGAGAATTATTGTTTATCAAAGTAGATGTATCAATAAAGATGCACATGGATATAATATTAGGCTTTTTGCCTTCATTTGGACATTTGTATAAATGTTCCCCATCCTATAATGGGTGATGTTTCATGCAGGTTCCTCGAATTCCTATGAGCACATTTTTAGGCAGCGCATAACATTCTTATCTCCACCCCCTGCATCTGCCTAAGCAAGCAGAGATTACAGATATCTTTGAGCCACAACCTGACATTGCTTTGACATTGTTAATCCTTTGTCAATAAAGACTACAAGGGTTATTTTTAACTTTCCGCCAGTATCGATTTCTAGCCCGTGTCCACGGCGAGAGCACACTTTAGCATAGTGCTTGCTGACGCTTTGCATTATGCATTATTGTCATGGCTTTTCCACAGTTCATTGATTTCAACAAAAGACAGGGAACCTTATTATTTCATTTATTCATTATTCTGTTGTGCACATAATTCACCGCTCTGCTTGCCAAAACTTGATGCCCAGGAAGATGCGCGAGCAGTAGCTTTTTGTGAAGAGATGACGCTTTGAGAGAAAATATTAAGCATTTGTTCTGCCCGCTCTATTAAGATTATTATCAGATAAAAAGGAAATGGTGGTGGGGGCCAGGGCCGGGAAGTGCGACTGGTGCGACTCACTGGGCGCTGATCTCTGGAGGGGGCGTTGACCTCAGGGGGGAGGGGCGCGCTGTGTTTAGCAATAACTTATGAGTGGAGAGATGAGGGGCACTTTTGCCCGGTGGTAGTAAGCGAATCCGAGGAGAGGTGGTCATGGGGTTTAGGAGCGCCAAAAATGATTGTCGCACAGGCGCCACCCGCGCTAAAGCCGGCCCTGGTAGGGGCTGCTCAGCTTTCTTGACGGAGCCTTGTAAGTAGTATACAGTGCTTTAACCCCTTCGCTGCTAGGCCTTTTCCCCCCCTGTGCTAAGCCTTTTTTTGGCTATTTGGGGTAGTGCGCGCTTAGGCCCCTGTAACTTTTTGACCACATAAGGTATCCACGCCAAATTTGCGTCCTTTTTTCTAACATCATGGGGATTGTAAAGGTACCCAGGGTTTGTGGATTCCCCTGGAGGGGACCCAGAAATTAGCCAAAATACAGCAAAATTTTGTTTTTTGGGGGAAAATGCGAAAAAGGGCTACAGATGAAAGCATCTTGTTTTTTCCCTGCAAATGGCATCAAAAAGGGGTTGTGGTGCTGAAATCACCATCTTCCCAGCTTTCAGGGACAGGCAGACTTTTGTCAGAAAACCAACTTTTTTACACAGTTTTGACATTTTTCTGGGACATAGCCTATTTTTGCTATTTTTTGTGCTTTCAACCTCCTTCCAGTTAATGGTAGAAATGGGTATGAAACCAATAATGGATCCTAGAAATCCATACATTTCTGAAAAGTAGACAAAATTCTGAATTCAGCAAGGGGTCATTTGTGTAGATCCTTAAAGTTTTCCTTATAGAAACTAACAGTTAAATGAAGGAAAAATTGAAAATTAGTTGAAAAAAACAGCCATTTGTGTCAACGTTTTCACCTGTAACTTCTTCGAATTATGACAGCTATTTGAAAGCAATATACCGTTAAATCCGGTGGACCTTTCTGGTTGTGGGGATATATAGGACTTGTAGGTTCACCAAGAACCCGACGAACCCAGAGCCAATAACTGAGCAGCATCTTGCAATGGTTTTTTATTATGTACCGGGTATATAGCAATTATTTTGGGAAAATGTATACATGGAAAAATTGTTATGAAAGACACCTATGTATTTCTGAAATGGGAACAAAATGTAGATTTTAGAAACAGTAGATATTTGCGCATTTCCGAAATTGGGAGTACCCATACTAGCATGAGAATTATAGGTCATTTTTCAAAATGACTTATTTTTTACACATTGTCTTTCATTTGGAAGGCAGAAATGCATCGAAAGTCAATAGGTAATAACAGTTGCTCTACAATTCTGTGTTACCCTAAGTCTCCCGATAAAAATGGTACCTCACTTGTGTAGGTAGGCCTTGTGCCCACAACAGGAAATGGCTCAAAATGCAACGTGGACGTACCACATTTTCACAATGAAAAATTACCCTTTTTTTGCAAAGTGACTAGCTGTAGTTTTTGAACCCTAGCTCTGCGGGCACTTAGGGAAACCTAGCAAACCTATACATTTTTTAAAACGAGACACCCAGGGGAATTCAGGATGGGGTGACTTGACTGGCTCTCACCAGGTTCTGTTACCCAGAATCCCTTGCAAACCTAAAAAATTGGCAAAAAACACATTTTCCTCACTTTTCTGTGGTGGAAAGTTCTGGAATCTGCGTGGATCCACAAAATTCCACCCACCCCGCGTTCCCCAAGGTCTTCCCAAAAAATGGTACCTCACTTGTGAGGGTAGGCCTAGTGCCCGCGACAGGAAGCAGCGCAAAACGCAACGTGGACGCACCACATTTTCACAGTGAAAAATGACCCTTTTTTGCAAAGTGCCTAGCTGTAGTTTTTTAACCCTAGCTCTGCCGGCACTTAGGGAAACCTAGCAAACCTATACATTTTTGAAAAGTAGACACCCAGGGGACTCCATGATGGGGTGACTTGACTGGCTCTCACCAGGTTCTGTTACCCAGAATCCCTTGCAAACCTTAAAAATTGGCCAAAAAAACACATTTTCCTCACTTTTCTGTGGTGGAAAGTTCTGGAATCTGCAAGGATCCACAAAATTCCACCCACCCCGCGTTCCCCAAGGTCTTCCAAAAACAATGGTACCTCACTTGTGTGGGTAGGGCTAGTGCCCGCGACAGGAAGCAGCACAAAACGCAACGTGGACACACCACATTTTCACAGTGAAAAATGACCCTTTTTTTACAAAGTGCCTAGCTGTAGTTTTTGAACCCTAGCTCTGCCGGCACTTAGGGAAACCTAGCAAACCTATACATTTTTGAAAAGTAGACACCCAGGGGAATCCAGGATGGGGTGACTTGACTGGCTCTCACCAGGTTTTGTTACCCAGAATCCCTTGCAAACCTTAAAAATTTGCAAAAAAAACACATTTTCCTCACTTTTCTGTGGTGGAAAGTTCTGGAATCTGTGTGGATCCACAAAATTCCACCCACCCCGCGTTCCCCAAGGTCTTCCGAAAAAAATGGTACCTCACTTGTGTGGGTAGGCCTAGTGCCCGCGACAGGAAGCAGCGCAAAACGCAACGTCGACGCACCACATTTTCACAGTGAAAAATGACCCTTTTTTTGCAAAGTGCCTAGCTGTCGTTTTTGAACCCTAGCTCTGCTGGCACTTTGGGAAATGTGAGAAGTTGGCCTGGTATATGCTGTTCACTAATTAAAGTGGACACCTTGCACCAGAACAATTCGACTCTTATGGTTGGTAGGTTTAAGACAACCTTTATAGAAAGCTATCCTAGTGGTAGCTGTGGAGAGCAGCCTTCAGGCTAAGTCTTGGAGGAATGTAAAGCATCTTGTTTTACCACACAATCTCTTGAATCACCAAATGAAAAGACACCACACAGGTATATATATCAAATATATATGTATTTATTAATAAACAACTCTCTACTAATCTCTTTATGAGATTAGAAGTCAGGAACATATGTACAAATCAAATGTTATCAAAATAAGTTAGCACAATCAAATATCACAATCTTAGTTTGGCTAGACCTAGGTCTAGAGCAGTTAGAATCGAGGGACCCCCAAGAACCACCCCAGGTAGTTGTAGGAGACCCACAGGGGACGGACGCGGTGTCCTGGCACCGGTGCGAGTCCTGTACGAGTCTATGCGAACAGACGCGATTGAGATTTCAATGTTAAAGGTCCCTTGCGTGTTCGAGGCGAACACACCGATCGGTCCTTGTACGAGTCGAAGGACGCGGTTACAGATAGAGTTGCAAGGGAGATGGACGCGCTGTGTCTAACACAGACGCGAACCTTGTACGAGTCAGCGCAATGGATATTCCAATGTTACAGGCCCCTTGTGTGTTCGAGGCGAACACCGATCGGACTCAGTACGAGTCGAAGGACACGGTTATAGATAGTGTTACAAGGGAGATGGACGCGATGTGTCTAACACAGACGCGAACCCTGTACGAGTCAGCGCAATTGTCGCACTTAGAAAATAAGAGTTTTAGGGCACTTCTAGGGTAGCTACAAGCAAGCCACTTACAGGGTAAGTAGTTCTAGGGCCCACACCCACGGGAGCACCGTAATGCTAAAGTTACCTCACCCAGGGGAGCCGGGTGCATAGGTGTCCTTTGGTGTCGGGTCGCGGCGTCGTTGTCAATGGGAGCCAGTGAAGACTTGCTGCTTGCGGCGACAGAAGAAGTGTCCGTTGGAATCCAAGCCTGGATTCGGAAGGAGGAAGACCTGAAAGCAGAGGGGACAGTGTTCACAGTCACTTGGCAGTGACCCGGGGCAAGGAAGATGAATGCCCACCGTCGTGGACAGATTCAGGTCGTTCACTGGTGTCTTGACTCTTCAAACACGAGGTCCAGGAGGGGTCGAGGATGGCCAGGAGCTGGATTCAGCGTGTCCCACAAAGTCTGCAGCTGACTGCGGTGTCGGCGACCCGATTGGAGCCAACAAGCCTTGGTAGCAGCAAGTCTCGTGGTGGAACGGAAAAGTCAATGGTGCAGACCAGCAAGGTCTGAGGAACGTACCCAGTGAGGGTAGGTCAGGGCAGGCCTGGAGCAACCAGGGGAGCCCTTTGGTTTCTTTGGAAAGTCTTCTGGGGACCCACAAGCCGGCTGGCAAGGGATCGCAAAGACGCCTCAGGAGGATTCACTCAACAGGGGCCCACGGTCACTCGGGACAGTGTAGGCCTCTGATTTTGGGAGGAATCTCTGCTGGAGGCTGGGACCACACATGGTCCAAAGCACAAGTTCGTAGAACGTCGTGAAGGGGTTGCACTTGACAATAGTGCACGGTACCCAGGGCCTGCGGTTCCTCATTGCTCGTGGGGTCCACTTGCCTCAGCTTCGCTGGGGACTCACGATAGCCTTGGAGGGGTCAGGAAATCCTCTTCCTGGGCTGCAGGGACTTCGAGCTCCAGCGGGAGCGGCATCGTTTGCGACCGTTGTTGTCGTTTTTGGTGCCTGCCAAGCAGGGGAGTCATTCCTTGACTCCAAGGGAGATTCTTCCGTCTTCCAAAGTTAGTGGAACGTCGAAGGTCCGGGATTCTTCTTGTAGAGCGTCGTCCAGGGGTATCTAGTTTGCAATGCACAGGTTCCCCCTCTTATACTAAAAGAAAGGGAGGGACTAGCTCTATGACCCCACCTATGGGAGGGTCAGGGGAGTGGGTGGCTACACCCACTTCCCTTTGTCCAGTTTCGCGCCAGGGCAGGGGCAGGTAGCCCCTGAGCTGGTTTGAACTGGCATATGCACAGAGGAGCCTTCTGCTCCCCCAGTGCAGGACTTCAAAGCACTGTAAGAGTGCACCCACCCAGCCCCAATACACTAAACCCTGTCTGGAAGGTGGTCACACCCTCCTGTGACAGGATACCTATTGTTGGGCTTCCTCCACTGCGAGTTTCGGTCATCAGCAGGAGGGCAGCCCAGTGTCTGTGACTGGTGGCATCCATTTTGTGATGCCAGGGCTCTGCAGGATTCTACCGCGTTTACACAGTAGGTACATGTCTATCCCCCTAGAAGGGTGGAATGCTACCCCCGCCGCCAGAACTGGCGGGGGGGGGGTAGTATTCAAAGATGTTTGACACCAAACACGACATGTTTTGATGCAGCCATTCCAAAGTTAGCATTCTACCGCGAGGATATAATGCACTTAAGAGTATATGGTTTAACCGCATCCACAAACAGCCCCAGAGAATGGACTCTGAGAGCTGCTGAGGGGCCCTGCTCAGGCAGAGGCACCCTCTCACGTAGGAACCAAGCACCCTGCTCTCAGGATTGATAGGGCCTGCCTTAGGGGGTACTGATAGGTTTAAATGTGTGTGCAGGAGAGATATAGGGAACCTATATCTCAGTGAGGGGTGCTAGCACCACCTCACCCAGGCTGCAGTAGCAGGCCTGTGGTGTCAGATTTAGTCTGCTTCCCAGGGGTGGCATAATACCTGCTTCAGCCCCTGGTAGGCCTGTGAAGTACCTATGCCCTTGGTACCTAAGGTACCATATACTAGGGACTCATGAGGTACCACAGTATCCAATCACTAGTGCACCTAGAGTGCACTCCAAGTCATTTAGAGAGAACAGAAAGGCTGGGGCCCTGATTGGCAGGGACCCAGCCAGACTATAGCCAGAAACCAGTGTAAACATCAGAAAAAAAGTGGGGGCAACATAAGAGGCAGATCCTACTCTCCTACACAACCCCCCCAAACGCAGGGACACTAAACTAACCTTGACCAGTTGAGTCTTCGTGTTCTAAGTGGAAATACCTTGAGAGTCCATCTGCATTGGCATGTTGGGTCCCAGGTCTATGTTCCACTGTATAGTCCATCCCCTGTAGGGAAATGGACCACCTCAAAAGTTTTGGGTTTTCACCTTTCATCTGTTTAAGCCATAGGAGGGGCTTGTGGTCAGTCTGAACTATGAAGTGAGTGCCAAACAAGTATGGCCTCAGCTTCTTCAGGGCCCACACCACAGCAAAGGCCTCCTCTCTATAGCTGACCAACGTTTCTCTCTAGGGGTCAGCCTTCTGCTAATAAAAGCTACTGGCTGGTCTTGACCTTCATCATTCAGTTGAGACAGTACAGCTCCCACACCCAGCTCAGAAGCATCTGTTTGGACAATGAACTTTTTGGTGTAGTCTGGACTCTGTAAGATGGGGGCAGTGCACATGGCCTGCTTTAGGTCTTCAAATGCCTTCTGACAGCTAGCTGTCCACTGAACCTTTTTTGGCATTTTCTTTGAGGTCAGATCATTCAAGGGGGTCACTATAGATCCATATCCCTTGACAAACCTCCTATAGTACCCAGTCAGGCCTAAGAAGGCTCTCACCTGTGTCTGGGTGGTTGGAGCAACCCATTCCATTATGGTTTGGATTTTGCTCTGTAAAGGCTGAACCTGGCCTCCACCTACAAGGTGGCCCAGGTACACAACCTGACTCTGCCCTATCTGGCACTTAGTGGCCTTGATAGTGAGGCCTGCTTTCTGCAGAGCCTCCAAAACATTTCTGAGGTGGACCAGGTGATCCTGCCAGGAGGAACTAAAGACAGCAATATCATCTAGATAAGCTGAGCAATAAGTTTCCATCCCTGCCAGAACTTTATTCACCAACCTCTGAAAAGTGGCAGGTGCATTTTTCAATCCAAAGGGCATCACCACAAAGTGGTAGTGCCCACTAGGGGTCGAAAATGCTGTTTTGGCTTTTGCATCATCAGCTAATCTGATCTGCCAGTAGCCAGCTGTTAGGTCAAATGTACTTAGATACTTGGCTGAGGCCAAAGTATCAATCAGCTCATCTGCCCTTGGTATGGGATAGGCATCAGTCCTAGTGACTGCATTGAGGCCTCTGTAGTCTACACAAAACCTCATTTCTTTCTTACCACCCTGGGTATGAGGCTTGGGTACCAGGACTACTGGGCTAGCCCAAGGGCTATCTGAAGGCTCAATTACACCTAGCTCCAACATTTTCTGGACTTCAGTCCTGATACAGTCCCTGACATGGTCAGGTTGCCTGTAGATTTTACTCTTGACAGGCAGACTGTCTCCAGTGTCCACCTCATGGGTGCACCAGGTAGTCTGACTAGGGGTCAGGCTAAACATATGTCTATACTGTTGCAGAACTTGTCTGCACTCAGTTTGCTGATGGTCAGTGAGGCTGCTTGCCAAAGCAACACCATCTACTGACCCATCATCAGGGTTCTGAGAGAGCAGGTCAGGGAGAGGGTCACTCTCCTCCTCCTGGTCCTCATCAGTTGCCATGAGCAAGCCCATGTCAGCCCTGTCAACATATGGCTTTAATCTGTTGACATGGAGCACCCTCAGGGGGCTCCTGGGAGTTCCAAGATTCACCAGATAGGTGACTTCTCCCTTCTGTTCAACTATTGTATGGGGGCCACTCCACTTGTCCTGGAGGGCTGCTGGGGCCACAGGCTCCAACACCCACACTTTCTGTCCTGGCTGGTACACAGTCAGCACAGCCTTTGGTCATGCCAAGCTTTTTGCAATTCTTGGCTGGCCTCCAGGTTTTTGGTTGCCTTTTTCATGTAGTCGGCCATCCGGGAGCGGAGACCAAGTACATAGTCCATCACATCCTGTTTGGGGGTTTGAGAGGTAACTCCCAGCCCTCTTTAACCAAACACAATGGACCTCTTACAGGGTGCCCAAACAGAAGCTCAAATGGGCTGTAACCAACCCCCTTCTGTGGAACCTCTCTGTATGCAAACAACAGGCAGGGAAGAAGAAGGTCCCATTTCCGCCTAAGCTTCTCTGGGAGTCCTTTAATCATTCCCTTCAGGGTTTTGTTGAAACGTTCAACCAACCCATTGCATTGTGGGTGATAGGGGTGGTGAACTTATAAGTTACACCACACTCCTTCCACATTGCCTTCAAGTATCCTGACATGAAGTTGGTACCTCTGTCAGAAATGACCTCCTTTGGGAAACCCACTCTGGAGAAGACTCCAATGAGGGCTCTTGCCACCACAGGGGCTGTGGTGGTCCTCAGGGGAATTGCCTCTGGGTACCTGGTGGCATGATCCACTACCACCAGGATAAATCTGTGCCCAGATGCAGTTTGAGGGTCAAGGGGACCAACAATGTCAATCCCTACCCTTTCAAAGGGTACCCCCACCACAGGTAGTGGTATCAGGGGGCCTTTGTTGTGCCACCTGCCTTGCCACTGGCTTGGCATGTGACACAGGAGCGACAAAACTCCTTTGTGTCCTCTGACATATGTGGCCAATGAAAATGTGGAACAAGCCTGTCCCAGGTCTTGTTTTGGCCCAAGTGACCTGCCAAAGGGATGTCATGTGCTAGGGTCAAGAGGAACCCCCTAAACTTCTGAGGTATTACCAACCTCCTGGTGGCTCCAGGGGCTGGGTCTCTACCCTCAGAATATAGGAGTCCCTCATCCCAATAAACTTTATGGGACCCACTAGCACTCCCAGCAGCCTCAGCAGCAGCCTGCTGTCTGAGGGGTTCAAGAGAGGGGCAGCACTGTTGCTCCTTACTCAGATCTTCCCTAGAAGGGCCCCCTGCCCCCAAGAACTCAACCTGATCAGGCTCAAGTCCCTCTGGGGCAGTTCCTTCTTCAGGATCTGCTTCACCTCCCTCTGGAGGTGAATCTGTGATCTGAGACAGAGGGGAAGGCACTGCCTTTACCCTACTGCTCCTCCTCTTGGGAAGCATCTGGTCCATTGTTCCAGGATCCAGAGCTGGTTCAGTGTTATGCATTCTTGCTTGTGACCTGGTCACAGCAAATACCTCTGCAGGGATGCCCAACATCTCAGCGTGAGTCCATAACTCTACTTCAGACCAGGCTGAAGTCTCTAGATCATTGCCCAATAGACATTCTACAGGGAGGTCTGCACTGACTACAACCTTCTTGAGGCCAGTTACCCCTCCCCAGGAGAAATTCACAACTGCCAGACTATGGTTGGTCCTGACATTGCTTGCATTGGTCACCTGGTACATTTCGCCCAGGATGATCTGTCCAGGGTCCACAAGATCCTCTGCCACCATGGTGACACTAGCACCTGTGTCCCTAAATGCCAAAGCCTGTTTGCCATTTATTGCAGGCTGCTGTTTGTATTTGCCCAGGTTACTGGGGCTTACTAGGAAGGACATATCAAGGTCTCCATCACAAATCAGCACTGCCTGAGTGGGTACTCTGACTAGGTCAGAGTCCACTTCAGAACCCAGGGTCAACCCTACTACACCCTTATTCTGAGTACCACCTCCACCAGTAGCTGAGCTAGGGAGAACAGTTGCCTTAGGGGCAGGAGTGGTGGTGGTTTGGTCTTTGGACTTGTTACAATCAGAAGTCCAGTGCCCTTTCTGTTTACAGAATTTGCACCAGGGCTTCTTTTGGCCTTTTCCCTTGTTGGATTGTGACTCCCCACCAGATGCAGATTTTTGGGGCCCTTGTGAAGACTTCTGGTCTTTTGCCTTATCCCCACCTTTCTCAGAGCCCTTAGGATCTTGCTTCTTGGTGTCACCCCTTGGTTCTGGGTTTTCTGCCTCACCCTGGTTCTGACCCACTTGTCTGCCTTCTTTCCCAATTCTTGGGGAGAGGTCAGATCTGAGTCCACCAGGTATTGATGCAACAACTGGTTCTGGCAATTATTAAGGATCTGTTCTCTCATCATTAGATTATACAATCCCTTGAAATCAGTAACCCTACTGCCAACCAGCCAACCCTCCAGAGCCTTGGTCGCACAATCTACAAAGTCAGTCCAGTCCTGAGTCTGTGCCTTTTGGGTGTCTCTGAACTTCAACCTGTACTGCTCAGTGGTTAAGCCAAACCCATCTATCAGTGCACTCTTCAGGACTTCATAGTCATCAGCATCCTCTTCTCTAACAGTGAGGAGCTTGTCTCTACCTTTATCTGAAAAGGAGAGCCACAAGATTGCTGCCCACTGCTTTTGGGGGACCTGTTGTACTCTACAGGCCCTTTCCATAGCAGTTATCCACTTGTGGATATCATCCCCACTCTGGTAGGGAGGAACAACCTTGCTCAGGTTCCTATGGTCTGGAGTATTTTCTCTACCTCTAGGGACACTGTTGCTGCCACCAGGGGGTTCTAACCCCTCTCTTCTAGAAGCTTTCTGGAACTCAAAGGCTTCTTTGTCTAATGCCAACTGCTTGGTTTTGAGGGCAAATCTTGCTTCCTCATACTGCAGCAGTTTGTACATCCTTTCAGAGGAGGTCTCTCTTCTTGGGAAGAAGGAGTTCCTCTGGTAGACAGTTTCTCTGCCAGAGTGAAAGGAGTGCTCAGATTCCCTGGAGAGGGACCTGTGCCTGTCTTCCACTATGTCAGTTCTCTTAGGGAGAATTCCTCTGTCTGGTTCAGACCCCTTTGGGCCTGGCCCTACAATCACAGAGTCCTGGTCATCCTGATGTTCATCATCTGACCCAGACACTATAACTGACCCACCCACTGATCCAGACCCCTTAGCTCCTAGAGCTAATCTAAGGTCATCTGCTGTTAGCAGATCTATCAAGTGTAGTGTGGAGGGACTCTGTCCTATCTTCAGGTGCCTCTCAGCACACATGGCTTTCAAGTCACAGAAAGTCATGTCCTTATACTGAAGCTGGGTGGATCCACTGGGTCCATCCCTTGAGGACATTCTAGTGTTGTGCAGTGTTGTACTACCTACACTAGTTTGTGGCCTACTGATACTAGCTTGAGCTGTAGAAAGGGTGTGCTATCCCTTTTGCACACAGCTCTAAGTTCAGTAGAACTTATTGATACTAAGCTTGACTTTATATGTACCTTGAGTACCTATAGTGGTTTTCAGTTAGTAATTCAAATAGAGATTTTCTGGTAAAACAATAGCAAGCTGGAATCCCACACGCTGCCACCAATGTGAGAAGTTGGCCTGGTATATGCTGTTCACTAATTAAAGTGGACACCTTGCACCAGAACAATTCGACTCTTATGGTTGGTAGGTTTAAGACAACCTTTATAGAAAGCTATCCTAGTGGTAGCTGTGGAGAGCAGCCTTCAGGCTAAGTCTTGGAGGAATGTAAAGCAGCTTGTTTTACCACACAATCTCTTGAATCACCAAATGAAAAGACACCACACAGGTATATATATCAAATATATATGTATTTATTAATAAACAACTCTCTACTAATCTCTTTATGAGATTAGAAGTCAGGAACATATGTACAAATCAAATGTTATCAAAATAAGTTAGCACAATCAAATATCACAATCTTAGTTTGGCTAGACCTAGGTCTAGAGCAGTTAGAATCGAGGGACCCCCAAGAACCACCCCAGGTAGTTGTAGGAGACCCACAGGGGACGGACGCGGTGTCCTGGCACCGGTGCGAGTCCTGTACGAGTCTATGCGAACAGACGCGATTGAGATTTCAATGTTAAAGGTCCCTTGCGTGTTCGAGGCGAACACACCGATCGGTCCTTGTACGAGTCGAAGGACGCGGTTACAGATAGAGTTGCAAGGGAGATGGACGCGCTGTGTCTAACACAGACGCGAACCTTGTACGAGTCAGCGCAATGGATATTCCAATGTTACAGGCCCCTTGTGTGTTCGAGGCGAACACCGATCGGACTCAGTACGAGTCGAAGGACACGGTTATAGATAGTGTTACAAGGGAGATGGACGCGATGTGTCTAACACAGACGCGAACCCTGTACGAGTCAGCGCAATTGTCGCACTTAGAAAATAAGAGTTTTAGGGCACTTCTAGGGTAGCTACAAGCAAGCCACTTACAGGGTAAGTAGTTCTAGGGCCCACACCCACGGGAGCACCGTAATGCTAAAGTTACCTCACCCAGGGGAGCCGGGTGCATAGGTGTCCTTTGGTGTCGGGTCGCGGCGTCGTTTTCAATGGGAGCCAGTGAAGACTTGCTGCTTGCGGCGACAGAAGAAGTGTCCGTTGGAATCCAAGCCTGGATTCAGAAGGAGGAAGACCTGAAAGCAGAGGGGACAGTGTTCACAGTCACTTGGCAGTGACCCGAGGCAAGGAAGATGAATGCCCACCGTCGTCGACAGATTCAGGTCGTTCACTGGTGTCTTGACTCTTCAACCACGAGGTCCAGGAGGCGTCAAGGACGGCCAGGAGCTGGATTCAGCGTGTCCCACGAAGTCTGCAGCTGACTGCAGTGTTGGCGACCCGATTGGAGCCAACAAGCCTTGGTAGCAGCAAGTCTCGTGGTGGAACGGAAAAGTCAATGGTGCAAACCAGCAAGGTCTGAGGAACTTACCCAGCAAGGGTAGGTCAGGGCAGGCCTGGAGCAATCAGGGGAGCCCTTTGGTTTCTTTGGAAAGTCTTCTGGGGACCAACAAGTTGGCTGGCAAGGGATTGCGAAGACGCCTCAGGAGGATTCACTCAACAGGGGCCCACGGTCACTCGAGACGGTGTAGGCCTCTGATTTTGGGAGGGATATCTGCTGGAGGCTGGGACCACACGTGGTCCAAAGCACAAGTTCGTAGAACGTCGTGAAGGGGTTACACTCGACAATAGTGCATGGTACCCAGGGTCTGCGGTTCTTCCTTGCTCGTGGGGTCCACTTGCCTCAGCTTCGCTGGGGACTCACAATGGCCTTGGAGGGGTCAGGAAATCCTCTTCCTGGGCTGTAGGGGCTTCGGGCTCCGGCGGGAGCGGCGTCGTTTGCGACCGTCGTTGTCGTTTTTGGTGCCTGCCAAGCAGGGGAGTCACTCCTTGACTCCAAGGGAGATTCTTCCGTCTTCCAAAGGTAGTGGAACGTCGAAGGTCCGGGATTCTTCTTGTAGAGCGTCGTCCAGGGGTATCTAGTTTGCAATGCACAGGTTCCCCCTCTTATACTAAAAGAAAGGGAGGGACTAGCTCTATGACCCCACCTATGGGAGGGTCAGGGGAGTGGGTGGCTACACCCACTTCCCTTTGTCCAGTTTCGCGCCAGGGCAGGGGCAGGTAGCTCCTGAGCTGGTTTGAACTGGCATATGCACAGAGGAGCCTTCTGCTCCCCCAGTGCAGGACTTCAAAGCACTCTAAGAGTGCACCCACCCAGCCCCAATACACTAAACCCTGTCTGGAAGGTGGTCACACCCTCCTGTGACAGGATACCTATTGTTGGGCTTCCTCCACTGCGAGTTTCGGTCATCAGCAGGAGGGCAGCCCAGTGTCTGTGACTGGTGGCATCCATTTTGTGATGCCAGGGCTCTGCAGGATTCTACCGCGTTTCCACAGTAGGTACATGTCTATCCCTCTAGAAGGGTGGAATGCTACCCCCGCCGCCAGAACTGGCGGGGGGGTAGTATTCCAAGATGTTTGACACCAAACACGACATGTTTTGATGCAGCCATTCCAAAGTTAGCATTCTACCGCGAGGATATAATGCACTTAAGAGTATATGGTTTAACAGCATCCACAAACAGCCCCAGAGAATGGACTCTGAGAGCTGCAGAGGGGCCCTGCTCAGGCAGAGGCACCCTCTCACATAGGAACCAAGCACCCTGCCCTCAGGATTGATAGGGCCTGCCTTAGGGGGGACTGATAGGTTTAAATGTGTGTGCAGGAGAGATATAGGGAACCTATATCTCAGTGAGGGGTGCTAGCACCACCTCACCCAGGCTGCAGTAGCAGGCCTGTGGTGTCAGATTTAGTCTGCTTCCCAGGGGTGGCATAATACATGCTGCAGCCCCTGGTAGGCCTGTGAAGTACCTATGCCCTTGGTACCTAAGGTACCATATACTAGGGACTCATGAGGTACCACAGTATCCAATCACTAGTGCACCTAGAGTGCACTCCAAGTCATTTAGAGAGAACAGAGAGGCTGGGGCCCTGATTGGCAGGGACCCAGCCAGACTTTAGCCAGAAACCAGTGTAAACATCAGAAAAAAAGTGGGGGCAACATAAGAGGCAGATCCTACTCTCCTACAGGAAACCTAGCAAACCTATACATTTTTAAAAAGTAGACACCCAGGGGAATCCAGGATGGGGTGACTTGACTGGCTCTCACCAGGTTCTGTTACCCAGAATCCTTTGCAAACCTAAAAAATTGGCAAAAAAAACACATTTTCCTCACTTTTCTGTGGTGGAAAGTTCTGGAATCTGCGTGGATCCACAAAATTCCACCCACCCCGCGTTCCCCAAGGTCTTCCCAAAAAATGGTACCTCACTTGTGTGGGTAGGCCTAGTGCCCGCGACAGGAAGCAGCGCAAAACGCAACGTGGACACACCACATTTTCACAGTGAAAAATGACCCTTTTTTGCAAAGTGCCTAGCTGTCGTTTTTGAACCCTAGCTCTGCCGGCACTTTGGGAAACCTAGCAAACCTATACATTTTTGAAAAGTAGACACCCAGGGGAATCCAGGATGGGGTGACTTGACTGGCTCTCACCAGGTTCTGTTACCCAGAATCCCTTGCAAACCTTAAAAATTGGCAACAAAAAAACATTTTCCTCACTTTTCTGTGGTAGAAAGTTCTGGAATCTGCGTGGATCCACACAATTCCACCCACCCCGCGTTCCCCGAGGTCTTCCGAAAAAAATGGTACCTCACTTGTGTGGGTAGGCCTAGTGCCCGCGACAGGAAGCAGCGCAAAACGCAACGTGGACACACCACATTTTCACAGTGAAAAATGACCCTTTTTTTGCAAAGTGCCTAGCTGTCGTTTTTGAACCCTAGCTCTGCCGGCACTTTGGGAAACCTATACATTTTTGGAAAGTAGACACCCAGGGGAATCCAGGATGGGGTGACTTGACTGGCTCTCACCAGGTTCTGTTACCCAGAATCCCTTGTAAACCTAAAAAATTGGCAAAAAATAAACATTTTCCTCACTTTTCTGTGGTAGAAAGTTCTGGAATCTGCGTGGATCCACAAAATTCCACCCACCCCGCGTTCCCCAAGGTCGTCTGAAAAAAATGGTACCTCACTTGTGTGGGTAGGCATAGTGCCCGCGACAGGAAGCAGCGCAAAACGCGACGTGGACGCACCACATTTTCACAGTGAAAAATTACACTTTTTTTGAAAAGTGCCTAGCTGTAGTTTTTGAACCCTAGCTCTGCCGGCACTTAGGGAAACCTAGCAAACCTATACATTTTTGAAACGTAGACACCCAGGGGAATCCATGATGGGGTGACTTGACTGGCTCTCACCAGGTTCTGTTACCCAGAATCCCTTGCAAACCTTAAAAATTGGCAAAAAAACCACATTTTCCTCACTTTTCTGTGGTGGAAAGTTCTGGAATCTGCAAGGATCCACAAAATTCCACCCACCCTGCGTTCCCCAAGGTCTTCCAAAAACAATGGTACCTCACTTGTGTGGGTAGGCCTAGTGCCCGCGACAGGAAGCAGCGTAAAACACAACGTGGACACACCACATTTTCACAGTGAAAAATGACCCTTTTTTGCAAAGTGCCTAGCTGTAGTTTTTGAACCCTAGCTCTGCCGGCACTTAGGGAAACCTAGCAAACCTATACATTTTTGAAAAGTAGACACCCAGGGGAATCCAGGATGGGGTGACTTGACTGGCTCTCACCAGGTTCTGTTACCCAGAATCCCTTGCAAACCTTAAAAATTGGCAAAAAAACACATTTTCCTCACTTTTCTGTGGTGGAAAGTTCTGGAATCTGCGTGGATCCACAAAATTCCACCCACCCCGCGTTCCCCAAGGTCTTCCCAAAAGAATGGTACCTCACTTGTGTGGGTAGGCCTAGTGCCCGCGACAGGAAGCAGCGCAAAACGCAACGTGAACACACCACATTTTCACAGTGAAAAATGACCCTTTTTTTGCAAAGTGCCTAGCTGTAGTTTTTGAACCCTAGCTCTGCCGGCACTTTGGGAAACCTAGCAAACCTATACATTTTTGAAAAGTAGACACCCAGGGGAATCCAGGATGGGGTGACTTGACTGGCTCTCACAAGGTTCTGTTACCCAGAATCCCTTGCAAACCTAAAAATTGGCAAAAAAACACATTTTCCTCACTTTTCTGTGGTGGAAAGTTCTGGAATCTGCGTGGATCCACAAAATTCCACCCACCCCGCGTTCCCCAAGGTCTTCCCAAAACAATGGTACCTCACTTGTGTGGGTAGGCCTAGTGCCCGTGAGAGGAAGCAGCGCAAAACGCAACGTGGACACACCACATTTTCACAGTGAAAAATGACCCTTTTTTTGCAAAGTGCCTAGCTGTCGTTTTTGAACCCTAGCTCTGCCGGCACTTTGGGAAACCTAGCAAACCTATACATTTTTGAAAAGTAGACACCCAGGGGAATCCAGGATGGGGTGACTTGACTGGCTCTCACCAGGTTCTGTTACCCAGAATCCCTTGCAAACCTTAAAAATTGGCAAAAAAAACACATTTTCCTCACTTTTCTGTGGTGGAAAGTTCTGGAATCTGCGTGGATCCACAAAATTCCACCCACCCCGCGTTCCCCAAGGTCTTCCCAAAAAAATGGTACCTCACTTGTGTGGGTAGGCCTAGTGCCCGTGACAGGAAGCAGCGCAAAACGCAACGTGGATACACCACATTTTCACGGTGAAAATTGACCCTTTTTTTGCAAAGTGCCTAGCTGTCGTTTTTTAACCCTAGCTCTGCCGGCACTTTGGGAAACCTAGCAAACCTATACATTTTTGAAAAGTAGACACCCAGGGGAATCCAGGATGGGGTGACTTGACTGGCTCTCACCAGGTTCTGTTACCCAGAATCCCTTGCAAACCTAAACAATTGGCAAAAAACACATTTTCCTCACTTTTCTGTGGTAGAAAGTTCTGGAATCTGCGTGGATCCACAAAATTCCACCCACCCCGCGTTCCCCAAGGTCTTCCGAAAAAAATGGTACCTCACTTGTGTGGGTAGGCCTAGTGCCCGCGACAGGAAGCAGCGCAAAACGCAACGTGGACGCACCAAATTTTCACAGTGAAAAATGACCCTTTTTTTGCAAAGTGCCTAGCTGTAGTTTTTGAACCCTAGCTCTGCCGGCACTTTGGGAAACCTAGCAAACCTATACATTTTTGAAAAGTAGACACCCAGGGGAATCCAGGATGGGGTGACTTGACTGGCTCTCACCAGGTTCTGTTACCCAGAATCCCTTGCAAACCTAAAAAATTGGCAAAAAAAACACATTTTCCTCACTTTTCTGTGGTGGAAAGTTCTGGAATCTGCGTGGATCCACAAAATTCCACCCACCCCGCGTTCCCCAAGGTCTTCCCAAAACAATGGTACCTCACTTGTGTGGGTAGGCCTAGTGCCCGCGACAGGAAGCAGCGCAAAACACAACGTGGACGCACCAAATTTTCACAGTGAAAAATGACCCTTTTTTTGCAAAGTGCCTAGCTGTAGTTTTTTAACCCTAGCTCTGCCGGCACTTTGGGAAACCTAGCAAACCTATACATTTTTGAAAAGTAGACACCCAGGGGAATCCAAGATGGGGTGACTTGACTGGCTCTCACCAGGTTCTGTTACCCAGAATCCCTTGCAAACCTAAAAAATTGGCAAAAAAAACACATTTTCCTCACTTTTCTGTGGTGGAAAGTTCTGGAATCTGCGTGGATCCACAAAATTCCATCCACCCCGCGTTCCCCAAGGTCTTCCAAAAAAAATGGTACCTCACTTGTGTGGGTAGGCCTAGTGCCCGCGACAGGAAGCAGCGCAAAACGCAACATGGACGCACCACATTTTCTCAGTGAAAAATGACCCTTTTTTTGCAGAGTGCCTAGCTGTAGTTTTTGAACCCTAGCTCTGCCTGCCCCTAGGGAAACCTACCAAACCCACACTTTTCTGAAAAGTAGACACCCGGGGGATTCCAGGGAGGTATGGCTTGCGTGGATCCCCCAACGTTTTCTTACCCAGAATCCCCTGCAAACCTGACACTTTGCTGAAAAAATCCCTTTTTTCTAACACATTTTTGTGTGGTAAAGTTGTGGCATCACCGGGCTGACACAAATTTCGTACCACCCAGCGTCCCCCCAGGTCTCCTGATAAAAATGGTGCCTCACTCGGGTGGGAGGCCCAAGTACCCGCGACAGGCAAGGGCCCACAACGTATTGAGGCAACCTCAAAATGGCCTATCACAAAACGACCTGGTTTTGCAAGGGGGTCCCATGACGTTTTGGCCCGGGGCTCGGCGGCCACCTAGGGAAACCTACCAAACCCACACATTTCTGAAAAGTAGACACCCGGGGATTCCAGGGAGGTATGGCTTACGTGGATCCCCCAACGTTTTCTTACCCAGAATCCCTGCAAACCTGACATTTTGCTGAAAAATCCCTTTTTTCACACATTTTTGTGTGGTAAAGTTGTGGCATCACCGGGCTGACACAAATTTCCTACCACCCAGCGTCCCCCAGGTCTCCCGATAAAACTGGTGCCTCACTCGGGTGGGAGGCCCAAGTACCCGCGACAGGCAAGGGCCCACAACGTATTGAGGCGACCTCAAAATGGCCTATCACAAAATCGACCTGGTTTTGCAAGGGGGTCCCATGACGTTTTGGCCCGGGGCTCGGCGGCCACCTAGGGAAACCTACCAAACCCACACATTTCTGAAAAGTAGACACCCGGGGGATTCCAGGGAGGTATGGCTTGCGTGGATCCCCCAACGTTTTCTTACCCAGAATCCCCTGCAAACCTGACACTTTGCTGAAAAAATCCTTTTTCACACATTTTTGTGTGGTAAAGTTGTGGCATCACTGGGCTGACACAAATTTCCTACCACCCAGCGTCCCCCAGGTCTCCCGATAAAAATGGTGCCTCACTCGGGTGGGAGGCCCAAGTACCCGCGACAGGCAAGGGCCCACAATGTATTGAGGCGACATTAAAATTGCCTATCACAAAATGTTGTGGGACCTTGCCTGTCGCGGGTACTTGGGCCTCCCACCCGAGTGAGGCACCATTTTTATCGGGAGACCTGGGGAACGCTGGGTGGTAGGAAATTTGTGTCAGCCCGGTGATGCCACAAATTTACCACACAAAAATGTGTGAAAAAAGTGATTTTTTTCAGCAAAATGTCAGGTTTGCAGGGGATTCTGGGTAAGAAAACGTTGGGAGATCCACGCAAGCCATACCTCCCTGGAATCCCCCGGGTGTCTACTTTTCAGAAATGTGTGGGTTTGGTAGGTTTCCCTAGGTGGCCACTGAGCCCCGGGCCAAAACGTCATGGGACCCCCCTTGCAAAACCAGGTCGTTTTGTGATAGGCCATTTTGAGGTCGCCTCAATACGTTGTGGGCCGTTGCCTGTCGCGGTACTTGGGCCTCCCACCCGAGTGAGGCACCATTTTTATCGGGAGACCTGGGGACGCTGGGTGGTAGGAAATTTGTGTCAGCCCGGTGATGCCACAACTTTACCACACAAAAATGTGTGAAAAAGGGATTTTTTCAGCAAAGTGTCAGGTTTGCAGGGGATTCTGGGTAAGAAAACGTTGGGGGATCCACGCAAGCCATACCTCCCTGGAATCCCCCGGGTGTCTACTTTTCAGAAAAGTGTGGGTTTGGTAGGTTTCCCTAGGTGCAGGCAGAGCTAGGGTCAAAAACCCAGGTGACCCCCCTTGCAAAACCAGGTCATTTTGAGATAATGTGTTGTTTATTTCTGCAGCGTGAAAATTTTGGCACAATATTGCAAGGAAAATGTGACAGACATTTTGAGGTTTGCAGGACATTGTGGGTACCATAACTTGTTGGGATCCACAAGAGAGTTATCACCATGTACTCCCATGGGTGTTTCGTTTACGACAATATCTACAGTTGGTAGGTTATTCTTAGACAGAATGTACACCTTGGCAGACAGACTAAAAAGACAAAGATTACTGCACAGCCATCTATTCCTCAAGCACACACACATACTGGTTGGATTTGGCACGAGGGCAAGTGATGGTTCAGTATATACAATTTTATTAACAAGAGATTTCACAAAAATGAAATGCACTGTCAATAATTGAAAGGACAAAAACTGAACCAGTGACTCGCAGCTCGTGAGCTGTAAAGCCACGTCAAGGCCCCAACCGCTTTACAGGCCATTCACACACCTTTCATACGTGATACACACAAGACCATTCACACCACCAGGCACGAAACAAACACATTACAACATTCACAAAAAGGGACAAGGTAAACCCTGCTTGAGAAAGACAAAAAAAAAATATTACTGCACAGCCATCTAATCCTCAAGCACACACACATACTGGTTGGATTTGGCACGAGGGTGAGTGATGGTTCAGTATATACAATTGTATTAACAAGTGATTTCACAAAAATGAAATGCACTGTTAATAATTGAAAGGACGAGAAACTGAACCATTGACTCACAGCTCGTGAGCTGTAAAGCCACGACAAGGCACCAACCTCTTTACAGGCCATTCATACACCTTTCATACGTGTGACACATACAAAACCATTCACACCACCAGCCGCCGGCCCATCACATTACAACACTCACACCAGCAGACAGCGCCATTCAAGGGCCCATCACTTTCACACGCCCACATTCCTAACACAGCAACCACACAAGCTGATGGATTGCGTGGAGTGTCGCTCGGCTAGCAGTGTGTGTAGTGACCAGCAGCAAGTCACTACTCACACACCACCAGCCGAGCGCCAGTCCACGCACACCGCCAGCCAAGCGCCACTCCACGCACACCGCCAGCCAAGCGTCACTCCATGCACACCACCAGCCAAGCGCCACTCCACGCACACCGCCAGCCAAGCGCCACTCCACGCACACCGCCAGCCAAGCGCCACTGCACGCACACCGCCAGCCTAGCGCCACTCCACGCACACCGCCAGCCAAGCGCCACTCCACGCACACCGCCAGCCAAGCGCCACTCCACGCACCTCGCCAGCCAAGCGCCACTCCACGCACACCGCCAGCCAAGAGCCACTCCACGCACACCGCCAGCCAAGTGCCACTCCACGCACACCGCCAGCCAAGCACCAGCCTACACACACCACCATCACATTTAGGATTTTTTTATACAAAAAAGAAAACACAAACAAATTGCAAATAGATACAAATCTACTAACACAAAATCAGAAACTAAATACATTGCACTAATGCCAACCTTGAAACAGAACAACAATTCTTAAACATTACAGACCAGGCAGTTCACTTTACCACTCATGGTTGCTCCCAATAATTCTTTTGCTTGTGGTACGCTCTATAACAAGCAGGCACACACAGCCCAGGGTTAGAAGGACACTCAGGGCAGTACATACGAGTCTCCTTCCGCGTACCTCTTCGCCAACAGACTCTACATCTCCTAGTGGGAAAGTCTTTTGAGGGTGTAGGAGGAATGTGATCAGGAAAGTGGCGATCTGTCAATCGAGCCACATCCTCCACCACTCCAACTCTAGGAACACTTGCCTGTTCCACAACAACAAGGCTGCCTATGACAGACTGCTGAAACTGAACAAAAGTCAACTTTGACGCAGGAGAACACTCCTTGAACACAACAAAAGCATCGAAAGTTGCTAAATTGAAGAGATGGATGGCCAACTTCTTATACCAAATGTAAGCCTTATGAATAGCAGTGTAAGGTTCCAACCTCTGATCTACTCTATCAACACCACCCATGTGCTTATTGTAGTCTAAAATGCACACAGGTTTGCGCACTTCAGCAATCTGACCCCAAACAGCCACAGGTGAAGTACTCTCATCATGGATGGTAGTCAGCATGTACACATCCCTCCTGTCCACAAATTTCACAGCTAGTAGTTCATCACTACGCAAGGAACTGCACTGTCCCCTCTGAAGTTTTTTGCAAACAAGCTCTTTTGGATAACCTTTACGGTTAGAGCGGATTGTGCCACAAGCAAAAGTGTCCACTTTGAACAATTCCTTAAACAATTGCACAGCAGTGTAGAAGTTATCAAGGTACAAATGGTGGCCTCTGTTAAACAGTCCTCTAGCAAGATCCCACACAATTTTCTCTGAAACTCCAAAAGTGGACGGACAACCAGGGGGTCAATAGTGGAATCCCTATCAGTGTACACACGCAAATTAAAAACATATCCTGTCCTACTCTCAGACAACATATACAGCTTAATTCCATAGCGTGCCCTCTTGCTAGGAATGTACTGCCTAAAAACCAAACGGCCCTTGAACAGGACCAAAGACTCATCAATAGATATTTCTTTCCCTGGAGTATAGATCTCTGAAAATCGATCTACAAAGTGATCAAGAACAGGCCGAATCTTAAAAAGACGGTCACATTCAGGGTGATCTCGTGGCAACGCCAAACCATTATCAACAAAATGCAGCATCCGAAGCAAAAGTAAATACCGATCACGAGTCATAATTGCAGGAAATATGGCCGTTGCCATCAAGGGACTGGTAGACCAATATGAACCCATGGACGGCTTCCTTATCAAACCCATCAAAAAAGTCAAACCCAAAAACTTCTTCATCTCTTCCAGATTTGTGGGACTCCACCGGGTAGCTCTAGAATGGGGCCTAAGTCTGGCACTGTTGTCCCTCAAAAACTGTTCAGCATACAAATTAGTCTGCTCAACAATCTCACCCAAAAATACATCATCCATAAACAACTGAAAATACTGTATAGGCAAATAATGTTCACAATCCACTCTACACCCTGCATAACCACTAAAGGCAGGCAACACCGGCTGCACCATGTTTGGATCAACCCAGAGTCCAGCACTTCCAGTAGGAAGCCTAGCAGCCCCAGGCTGCAATCCAGATGCCTCTTGCACCATCGGCACAATAGTATCCTCCTCTAAAACAGGCACTTCATCTGCACTGAGAGTACCTTCATCATCCGATGATTCCATGTGGAGAGAAAACTCACTGCCTGAATCTTCCCCTCCCTCCTCTCCCTCAGACGCACTGTCAGTCTCATAATCCTGCTCAGAGGAAGATTCAAGAAGCAAACCAACCACCTGCTGAGCAGTCATTCTACGGCTAGCCATAATGCTTACTAATAAAGGTTACTTGTCAAACAAGTCAACAACAACAAACCCTTTGTAAAAAAAAGAAATAAACAAAATGTAGCTTTATCACAAAGACCTATATACTCCAACACTATACCACTCACGTGACAGAAGCAGCTAGACTCACCACCACCTACTCTGCACAGACACAGTAAGGATCAACAATATCCCACTAAAAAAGAAGAAAAAAAAATTACACATAAGACAATGCAAAACATCGCAAAGAATTTCATGCTCTGAACACTAACAAATATGCTGCCATTATGACACCACTTACAAAAAAATTCATTCATGCATGACAATAATACTCATTTGGAGTACACACAACAAAAATATTTTTCTTACCAAATAAATGCAATTACACAAAACTGCAGAACAACCACTGCCGAAACCGCAAACAGGAATCAAAAGCTTTACACTAGAATAAAAAGGAGAAAAAAAACATTACAATCACATATGCAAATAATGCACCAGTCAACACACAAACCACCAGCCAAGCTAAGGGGTAGGTGGGCCAAAGAGTATAAATAAAATATTCACCGCCGTAAAAGGGGAGCAACCCTTGCCCTTTTGGCCACTCCCCAACACAAAAATTAAAAAAACCCTGGTGTCTAGTGGCTTCTGCCCTCCTTGGGGGCAGATGGGCCTAAAAACATACTGCTATTCTGCCACTCAAGGGGTCACTCTCCACAAATAAATGCCTGGTGGACTAGTGGGAAGATACCTTTATCTTCCACACACGATCTCTCACTACTCAACTCTACTTTCAACTCTATTCACAACTGGATGTTAGCTCACCAACTCATTCTGAATCCCGCCAAAACTGAATTCCTCCTCCTCTCTACCTCTCTCTCACCTCCTCCTGTTCAATCTTGGATGGATCAGCTGAACCTACTCAACAACAAACCCATCATTGTCGACAGCGCTAAATCCCTAGGTATCGTTCTTGACAAAAGACTCAACCTAATCTCCCACATCAACTCTATTCCTAAGAACGCACGTTACCAGTTGCGCCTTCTATGGGGGATCCGTCGGTTCTTCCCGGAGAAAGACTTAAAAACCTTGGTACAATGTCTGGTTCTCTCAAGACTGGATTATTGCAATTCTCTTCTGACGGGCCTACCCAAATCCCACCTCTCCCCTCTCAAATCCATCCTCCATTCAGCAGCTCGCTTCATTTCAGGGTCTAAACGAAGCGACCACGTCACTCCTATCTTGTCCTCTCTTCGATGGCTTCCGATCGAGGCAAGATCTATTTACAAAACTGCCTGCATCACACACAAAGCCTTACACACGTCCTCCCCTTGTTACCTGGCGAATAAATTGAAATTGTCCGGTGGCTCTCGCCCTTCTCGCAATGCGGAAAAGCTTCTGCTTGAGCCCCCCGTCTTCAAAAGGGAAAGATCGATGGCGCAATCCTTCTCAGGCAATGCGGTGAGAATCTGGAACTCGCTTCCCCATTGCTCCGTGCCACCTCCTCTACCCGGATCTTCAAAGCTGACCTCAAATCTCTTCTCTTCCAAAGACACTTTCAGAACTAATACTTTCACTCTCAGCCCCTCTAGGAAGTTTGCTCTTCATTGTAAATTTGTACTTTTTCCTGTACATTCCTCACCCTTGCGTGCTGTGCTGGATTTGTGTACCCTTCATTTTAAGTCTCCTGTTTAATTCACGCCCTCTCTACTCCCTCAAGGAAGTTCTTCCACTATAGGAAATTCTGTACTCCATGCCTATAGAAGTGCCTTCCCAGTGTGTTCTGAGTGACTGCCACTTATTGCAGTATTATACCTCTATTTGTATTTTGTATCTCATGTATCATGCACAATTGTCACTTTTTCCTCATGTAATGTAACGCTTGCTTTTGTATTATGCTCACTTGTAACCTTCTCCTCATGTAATGTTACTGTTCCTATTGTGAAGCACTCTGACACCTTCGGGTAAAGCCCCGCGCTATATAAAAAACTGCCCTCCCCCAGGGGGCAGAGCACCAAAAACATATGGCCTTCAAAAGGGGAGCGACCCTGCCCAAGGGGCCGCTCCCCAAAACAGTATTTTCATTTTTTTTTAATTCCCTGGTGTCTAGTGGGCATTCCTGCTGCACGATCGCATGATCGTGCAGCAGGAATGCACAAAGAGGCATCGAGGGAAAGGAAAGGGTTTTCCTTTCCCTCGATGCCTCTTCTGTTTGAAATCCCCCTCACCGGAGCCAAAATCTACCTTATTCTCCGACGCGCTGGAAGCAAATGGCTTCCAGCGCATCGGGAACAAAGGGAAACCCCAATGACGCCAGCGCGCCGCGCGCTGACGTCATTGAGGGCGGGGGGAGGCAGGGTAAGCCCTTCCCCTGCCTTCCCCCAAAAACCCGACGATCGGATTCCCATGGGGGGAGCGCCAGCGCTTCCCCCGTGGGTGGTCTTATGACGAGCTGGACTCGTCATGAGCACACGACCACTGTGTGCCATGACGAGTCCAGCTCGTCATAAGCATCGAAGGGGTTAAATGGAAAATGAAAAGTGCTGGTACTCACCAAATTGATTGAGGGTCTGGTAGGGGCGTGCCTGGGGCGTGGCTTCGAGGCAGGTATTTAACAATAACCTCATTTTCTTATTCAATGCAAAAGCCCCCGAGTGCCCTTCGGCTAAGTTCCTTCATATGAGCAGGGCGTAATTGGTGTTTTTAGCAGTTTTATATAGTGCGAACTTGGCAAAAAGGCATTAAAGCTTTTTACTTGAGAAGCAGAAGTTTTACATGAAAACATATTTTTTTTCTTTTTATGGCAATGGGAGATTGCCCAGAATGAGCAGGCGCCTAGGGGAGGGGCGCCCTTAGTCGCGCCACGGAGCCGAGCCTCCTCTTCCGGGGGGCTGGTTGAAGGAGGGAAATCATTGTCTCCAACCCGTAAATGAAACCGAAACTGTGCGTGAAGTGATATAAGGCGGCGTCCTAGGGATCTCGTCCTCTTTGTCTCCTTGGATCCCTGGGAAGCCACTGGAGCGTCGTAAGCGAGCGTGGTGGCGTGGCACGATGGGTTCCAGGAGGCCTGGCATAACGTTTGTTAGCAGCGAGCAATTAGTTCACCTAACTAATCGTAGTATTCAAAGGCAAGCTCATGGGTTCGATTCCTCGTACCAGCCTGCTTTTGTGGTTTATGTACAAATAATAATAATTATAATTTTGTGCGTATTCACTTTCGTAAGGGCCATCATTTGTCGTTGTATTTATGTGCAGCAATGCGTGGCTGGGGCAGCGGCAGAACGCAGAGTTAAGTGCAGGTAGCCGCGTTGTGGGGAGCGAGCCCGTAGGGGTGGGGGTGTGGCTCCAGTGTGGAGCGTCTGTCACGTACCAAACCGAGGCTACTGTACGATTTACAGCACGTTCTAAGTATAGCATAAAGTAGACTGCTACCACAAACACCCATGGGGAACTAAAACGCGTTCTATTTTCATGTGAGCGTGTGTCTTGGTTTTGATGACGTTCAATTAAACAATATGAACTGGTTAAATGCAAAACTGAACACGGTTTTAACATGGTGTCTGGAGCGTTGTCTTCTCCGGGGTTCGTGCCTCGGGTGGGCAGATCCGCTTGGGTGGCGCGGTGGTGATCACGGTGCTCAGGGGATGCTCCCATTCAGGCTGCACGATAAATATGGCGGTGGGGGGCCGCAGCGGGCTGCGGTACAGCGGTCAGGCTGCCATGCTGTGCAGCGGCCCGCCCGTCTTGGCTAGGGGCGTGGCTTCAACTACCAGCATATGTTTAAGCGGTTGTAGGGCACAGAAAGCGAGATGTGCGCTTTTAGCAGGAGTGGGCAATGTATTACAGCGGTAAACGCAGCGGTAAACGTTACAGTGGTTAATATTGGATACTAATGGCAGTCTGCTCCATGGTAAATCGGAAGCAATGCCCGTAGCGCAGTGGACAGTGGTTCAAGCCGGTGATTGCAGGAGTCGACAGTCATGGGTTCAATTCTTGCCATTGCTTAGGCGGGTGGGTTTAAAAAAAAAAAAAAAAAAACACACCATGGTGTTTCTAGATGGTATTTAGCCCCAAAGGTTAGTTTTATATTTATTAAAAAAAAAAAGGGGGGGAGATAGGCGAAATGTAAAATTTTCGTTTTTAGGTTCATTAAGGAATAATTCTCAATTGCAGCAGAGAGGAGCTGGATCACTTTCCCTTCCTCACTGTTCCAGATTGATAGCCTGCAGGCCAATAAAACATTTACTTTCAAATAGCAAGGCCAATAATACATTTTACGTGTTGGTCTCGAGGGTTGGGCTCCAAAATACTGGTGTCTTCTCTACCGCTCAGATTAAAACGTGATCTAAACTTCAGGGGCCTGTAAGGAGGAATACACCATATGTGCCTGTAATAAGGTACACATCAGATGTCCCGATAGGAGGTATGCACCAGACGTGCCTGTGCCCAAAGGTATCTTGTCCTGGTCCTTTCGTGCTAGGTGCCAGTAACTATAGAAGTTTCAGAGAAGTGTTGGTTATTTTATGGATTTTCTGAGGCGTTCCCAACTGAGGTTTTGCATTTGGCAGGATTCAATAAGAGGGATCTAGGTATACAGAAGTAACAGGAAGCACATTATGATGCCTATAGTGCAGTGGTTAAGACCGGCGGCTCTAGAAGCTGCGCTGAGGGGTTCTATTCCTGCCATATTTAATTAAGAGGGGTAATGGTATATAACATTTTTTTTTTTTTTTAAATGCACATTTTAGCGCAATGCATATACATTAATATTTTCATTTATTCTTATTTATATTTATCTTATTTTTACCGCTTTGGCTTTCATGTGTCTTAACTGGGTGTATAACGCGGCATAGTTAAACAAGCATTTGCAATGCAATCGATCTCGCCTTTGGAGCCTTATAAGTGTTTAGCCATGCATTATATTATCACACATTACTGCAATGGACTGTGTGGCAGCGATTATAAGCGTGGCAGTAGATTTGGCAGTAAACGTGGTATTTGAACTCTTAGGAGTGGTCTAAAGATTAATACATTAAATTATTGATAAACTTTAATTACATTTATAATAAGTGGAGCCTACAAAGAGGTTTGTGTAACTTTGTGAACATTAACATGCATGCCCTGCAGTGTTTGAGGTGCACAGAGGAAGAGAAAGGCAGACTGTTAGAGCAGGGGGGCGTTGTCTGGGGGACAGGTGTGTAATAGGAGAGAGGAGGCAGTGAAAGTTAGGAGGAGAAATACAAGAGAAAGAGAGTGGGGCAATTAAAGTGAGAGAAAAGACAGCATATGATTGGGGAGAAGTGATGGTTCTTATTGTAGTGAGGGCAGCGCCCACTGCAAGGTCGTTTAGTGCAAGGAGCTCAGTGCGAGACAGTGCAGCTAGGGCAGTTCTCACTTTGATGTCATTGAAATCAAGACAGGTACCAGTGCATGGAAAGCTTTTAGTGCGATGCCAGTGCAGTATGCAGCGCCTAGTGCTATGCTAGTAGCAGCCTTAGGGTGATTCCATAGCAGCATGGAAGAATTCAAATGCATAGCCACTGCATAAAGGCCAATTCTAGTGTGCTGGCACTTTGACTTTCACTCTGGCCTATCCCTGCAGTGTTGTGCTGGCAGTGTCCAGTGTCACAGCAGCACTTCAGCTACCAGTACCATCACTGCAGTGAAAGCAGCTCTAGTGTGATATCACTATGGAATGGCAGCTGTCAGTGAATGTGTAGTGCTGTTAGTGTCAATTATTAATGCAGTAAGAGCAGCTCGCAGTGTGCCAACGCTGCGGTAGACACAGCTGTGCGGTCACAGTAGCATGCTGCTCCTAGCGGATGTCAGTGCTGTGCTGGTAGTGTTCACTGTTTATGTATTAATGGCAGCTCTCAGAGTGTTGGCAGTGTCCACTGTTGACCCCTGAGATAGCACGGAGAGCAGAAAGGTAGGAGACAGCAGGGCCACGTGATGTAGGTAAAAGCAGCTGCTGGCAGCAGCAGTTCCCTGGCTGTCCTGCTCTATGAATGGATTTGCACTTGATCCCAGACTTGGAGCGCGAACTGGAGAGCTGCTGGTGGCCCGGCACCTCCTGCATTAGTAGTTGGAGCAGGAGATTACTGGCTGCGATATTTGGAAACGGGCGTGGAGCGACAGAAAGTGGCGGGATGGGAGAGAAAAGAGCCAGAGGAAAAAAATTAAAAAAGGCCTATGGAAACGCAGTGAAATGAAAGGTGTAAGCCGCCTAAGAAGAGCCTGGTTAATTATGTGACCACATCGAGGGGAGTAGGAAAGCCCGAATTTTTGCTGGTGCTCTGCTCTTTATTTTCGTATTATGTTTCACTCTGGACTTTATATCTATTCACAGCTGAATGTCCTTTTGGGCGTGTAATCAGTTGATTCATCCCCTGCAGCGCCGCATTCTGTTCTTTATGTAAGGGAGTCGGGGTTTCTTCACAAAATGGATGTAGTGGCACACAATTACGAACAATTTTACTGGTAAATAAGCTGTAAGGGGCGGTAGGTGTTGTTAGGGGAAGACACGGGAGAGTAACTTAACTGCAAGCAGCGCTGTGTGCCAGCGAGTTGCTGTAAAGCCTCGAATACATAAAACAGCTAGACTAAACTTCTAAACACTTTTAGTCTGCTAAAACAGGTTTTATTTTTCACACAAAAAAGGAATTTTTGTTCCAAACAGGAACGTAAAGCAGGTAAAAATCTGTCAAAGCTATATTTTGCATATTTACAATACCATCACACACGTAAGCGCTATATAAATGCAATTACAATTACAATACACGTACATGGACGCGTGGGAACACACACTTAGGGCGCCTGTTGATTTTAGACACTATAGCAACGCTGGAACTTTTGTTTTGCAGGAATGTGGGGTATGCGCCTGGGGGAGGGGAAGGAACCACGAGAAGCGAACACTGCTCAGGTCAACGTGTTTTCTTAGCATGCTGGCTGTATTAAAACGAGAACCCAACCATCAATATCAAAACAGCATGCTTGGAGAAGGTAAAGCAAACCAGCAGCCGCATGTTTCACTAGAAAACATATTTCGGTGAACTGAGAGGAAATGCAAGGTAAGATTATCTTAATTACATCTTAGAAAGGGGCTGGAATGATACGAGGTGAGGGAAGTTTCTTTAAGTTAAATGAACACTGCGCCAAACTTACAGGACAATGGGCACCGCCAGCTTCTTTAGGGCTACTCATCAGCCGTGCTTTAGACCGAGAGTACAAGAGTTAGCCACGACTACAAACAGGCTTATCCATGGAGTAAGTGGGCTCGGAGCGCTACTGCTTCTGTCTGCGTACGGCGAGGAAGGGCTGAGGTACACCTCTCCCTAAGTGGGCAGGACCACCACACAGCTGCCAAATGAGGGCTGAGGTTCATCTTTCCTCGAGTAGGCAGAGATAGGGTGCAAGTGCCTGAGCAAGGCAGAGTCCGAAAGATAGCCACAGAATAGGGACCGTTTGTTTCAGGAGGGATAATAAATATTACAAAACACCCGTCTTTGACCGACTCACCTAAGGTGCACCTTCAACTAAAGACCAAGCCCGCTCCATAGTGAAAGCTACCACAGTCTGTTGCAGGAAGGATCGGAGAGAGTCACGTGCGGAGTCTCACGGCCAATGAGCACTTGGGAACTCTATGTGGTGCACTAGCATTGGCGGAGACTGCATCAGACCCTCCCACTCACAGTCAGCTCTCAGAAATATGTTCGGCCGTGCGATTGGTTGTGATGCGGCAGGAACGTGCTATAATTAGCGATAAGACGATGTACGCTTCCCGTGGTAACAAAAAAAGCAAGCACTGAAACACAAGTGCGGTCCCGCGCCGCGAAAGTGAAACAGTACTCCGGGTTAAAGAAGTGGGAGGGGTGGGGAGTGCGATTCTCTTGCGGGAGCGAGCGGTGCCAGGAGCGATAATTGCTACCATATGGCGCCAGCTGCTCGCTCCCGCAAGTGAATCGCTAAACGTGCACGCGTTGCCATTGAAGGCAATGGAACGCGTGCACGTTTTTGGCTGAAAAGCCGAATCGATTGCAAAAGGTCTTTTTGCCTATGCAGCGCATGCGCGCTGCGTAGGTGAGACCTAAAAAGGACAAGTTATTTACTTGCACTCTCTTCTTTGCACAAATGCGCCTCGCTTTCAAAACACATTGAATAAAGCAACCGCTGATATTTCCACTAGGCAGGGCTTCAGTGCAGGTATACTGGCGAAATCCTTTGGCAATTTTTGCGGCTTTCAGTTGAGAGGCATTCAAGGCTAGCAGCAAGCGGCGCCCAGGAAGTAGTGTCAATAGTGCAGCAGGCGCAGGGGCACCGGGCCCTAAGGGGTGAAGGAACCACGGCACTCCCATAGGGGATTCTGGCTACATACTCTAAGGAAGGGAAGGGTGGGGGGCAGGTTACAGGCTTGCTCCATATCACCCTCTCCCAGGCCATAGCTTAAATTGCTCCATAAATAGCAATACATTCTCTTTATGACAATATCTCAGTCTCATTAATTACTATACTATCACTTGGCTCATTAATTCCTTTTAAAATTAAGATTAGGTGGCGTTACAGCCAGACTTGCCGACTTAATAAAGACCTAATGCATGCAGATGGATGCATAACGTCTCGGCGGGCATAAGAGGCTGGAACTTAGTCGGGAAATATTTTGCAATAAGTAACTTTCAAGGTTACACGGAATTTACAATAGGTGGCGTTACAGCCACACATGCCGAGTTAGAATAGAGGAGTACAAGGTTCAAGTCTCGGCGCTGGATCCGCACATCATGTCTGAGGCTTAATGTATCTATTGTATTCAGGCAATCATAAGGGCAAGCCTCCTCAGTCGCGGGGAAATAAATGCTTCTGAGTTTGTGTATTAAAGATGGAAGCGCACCACATATTGATGGCTTGTTTTTTCTCTTCCCTTACATGATCGTGGGAGGCGCATAGCGCGGACATGGCAGCAACATGTTTTCATGACAGCAACTAGCAGCAACTTTTGGAGGGCCACCATATCGGTACCGGCAGACATGGGAGGGAGTCCGTGTCCCGTGTCCCGTGTGGCAACTGGTTTGTATGATATATGCAAATGGGCTCAAGGTACATATAGCCAGCATCGCTGTGGAGTAGCATAGCCTAAATGCAATACAAGCCTCCCTCACAACTCTTAAAAAGCCTATCAGGGGTCGGTTTGGTGGTTGGTCCGGTTGGGTCATCATGTAGAGAGGGGTGGTGGAGTACCATTACAGCTACATATTACGTAGTCAGACAATGCTGGGGGAGCAGATCCAGCGAAGTTTTTGCTTTCAGATTTAGTATAACTTGCAGGGCTGAGCGCCATGCCAGTAATAACACCAGATGTTGGTCACTGGTGTTTGCTAAATGTTCGGTCACATTACTCCTACCAGTACCAATAATGGTTAATTTTCTCAAGAGTGAGTTGGGTCAGTTTGGTGCCAGCCTCCATACCTGTGCTTGCAGCTAAACACATGGTTGGGGTGTTAGCACAAATGCTCGTTCATGGGGTTCTCATGGTCCTTCTAATTAGTCTATAGAGCTACAGGGCCAGTGCGCAATCCTTCTCGAGGCAATTGTCTCCGGACAACTGCCTTTTTCCCAAAGTTGGGACAATCAGCCAGTGACCTTGTTGAACAGAATATATTCCTTCCGTCAAGGGCGGTTAAGACAACTTACAGTGCCACCCTACTAGCGATAGTAGCGGTACGCAAGCACAGTAGCAGGACCAACCAAATACGAAAGCATAAGACATGGTTGCTGTACCGCGTTGGGGTCTGCTGGCACAATGTGCGCAGCTGAGTGGGCCGGAATAAATGAATCAATATATTCTTCACTTACCTCTTGCCTTCAACAAGGGCAACACAATTTTCCTTATTATTAGGCACTCACTTTAATAACAATTGATAAGTGCTTAATAACAATTGATAAGCGCTTGGGTTAAATACAAGCAATAAGCGTAGCGTGTTAGGGTCTGCTGGCATAATGTGCGCAGTGAGTGGGCCGGAATAAATAAATAAATTCTACAGCTTGCCTTCAACAAGGGCAACAAAACATTTTCTTATTGTTTGGCATTCACTTTAAATAACAATTGATAAGCATTTGGGTTAAATAGAAGCAATAAGCGTACAGGACTGAATAAGTGTCTCCAATTCAATAAAACACACTAGTCGTTCTAGGCTCAACCACGCGCCATGGATTGCAAGTAATAAACTGTTCGCTGGAGCGCGTTGGTGCCGGCTCAAAAGGGTTCATGCTACCCATAGACATCAGTGGTCTAGCTACGGTATATTTACATTAGCCTCTTATTGGGAAGGAAGCTCATATCTTCAAACACCCATATAAAGGTGGGGGTAAATAAAAAATAAATTAAAAAAATCTGCTTTACGCAGCGGCTCAATCATAATGGGTGTTAAGGAGGCCCTTCAGTGGTAACTCAAAGGAACAACGAGTTCGCCAGTGAACTCTGCGCTCTGTGGTGCATATTCTGGCGGTAGAATTAGGGGGCTTTCCAAAAATGTCGTTAATATACTAATCTTTCCCCTTGGATTTGCCGAAGTAACAGGTACCCCGGCAGGGGCGAGGTGCTAGGCGGTGTCAAGGTGGAGGTGCTGGTAAATGGAATGGGGTGCTGTGCCCTTGGTTAAAGCATTGGCTATGGGTAAGGTAAAAGGGGCCTGCTGGCACTTTTACATTCTGGCATTTTCTGCTTTGGTGTTCGTGGCACAATTTCAGAGCAGTGCTTTTTCGTGAGGCCACTTATATAGGTGGTGATAAGGTACCATAGGGCTAGGCTTCAAACCGGGTGCGGGATGATCACGCATCATGCGGTATATTATCATAAGTGAATCTACCCTTTATACCCTCATGGGTTCATCTTGCCATGGGTCTTAGCTCTGTTGAGGCAAGCACCAACCCCCACATAGGGAGCCACAGCAGTCAGTAGGGGGGAGCTGTATATAAAACGAAATTGTGGATCCTAAAAGGTTTCAGTAAGGTACGATACTGGAAATGTAGAGGAGGTCATTCGGTTGCTCACTTGTCTCCGGTTCTGGGTCGTTTCCTCCGGGGTGGAGGTTTTCAAGGATCATTCCTGCCCCAGGTAATTGGTCACTTCACGTTAAGATGATTATGGATAATGCTGCTGCATGCTGCGGCTTAATAACCAACCGTTGGGAATAAAATTGATGGATAAAGGGTTCTCAATACCGCCATAAAACAGGCAGGCACTTTCAGAGGGGATAATTTAGGGGGCTTTGGTAGCCTCCAGGTCAGCACAACATTTCCTGAGCTTTGCTGGCAAAGCAATTGTCGCCGGTGCCGCAATTGGCACAATTCGGTACAACTGGCTACAGCCAGAAAGAGGGAGTTGTTCCATTTGGATGGGGTGCATCTGGTCCCACAAACAACAGCAGATCATTATCCAGACTATACTGGACTATTGTGGAGCACAGTCAGCATTGGGGGGGGGAGGGCGAGTGCGCCACGGAGCTTCTCACCCTGTGGCGGAACGCTGACAGATAACAGCAAAGGGGCATGCACAGCAATGGAGGATCAGCGACTGGATGGACCCCAGGAGGGGGTAGGATGGAAGTGTGCAGAGGGTAGGCGGGGAGGGGACTGACCTGCCGGTGGTCCTGGACTCTACTGCCCTAACCCGCAACATATGGACTGAGTAGAATCTTGGGGAGGTTGCCTGTGGTCAGGTACCCCGGTGTGCCGGTGCGCTATGCGGTGCCCTGGATTTCAAGTAATGAACTGTTTGCTGTAGCGCGTTGGGGCCTGCCGGCACAATGTGGGCAGCTCACTGAGTCGGACAAATTCAAGCTGTGTGGTGTCCTGTATTTCAAGTAAATGAACTGTTGGCTGTAGCGCGTTGGGGCCTGCCGGCACAATGTGCGCAGCTGAGTGGGTCGGCCAAGTCGGCCAAATTGACATGTGGATGTCGATAAAAGTCTGAAGCTGTGAATAATGATATATCCAAGTAGAATGCTTTACTCTCCTAATATACAACTGTTTGCTGTAGCGCGTTGGGGCCTGCTGGCACAATGTGCGTAGCTGCGTGGGTTGGCCGAGTTGGCCAAATTCTAATTCTAGTGTAAGGCCAAGCTGAAGTTCAAATGTAGTGTCATTGCTAATTTCCCTACTGCCTTGACAGGTTGATGTCGCTAAAGTCTGATGCTGTGAAATAATGATATATATCCAAAGAGAATACTTTTACTCTGGTAATGGTTTGTGGTGAGTCACCTGATTTGATGTGAATAAAAGTCTACGCCTTGGACAACATAACCTGATTCCGAAGGTTCTTGGGCCCAGTGGGGGCAGAAAAGGGGTCAGAAGTGGAGGAGGAGTGAGTGTTACGTTGTGCGCGTACTATAACAGGATTGGATTTCAACTCCCTGTGCCACAAAAACAAAATAAAGTATGCTTTCGTGTAGAACTTGCACTTCTCATTTAACTTGCTTTAATACCCTCCTGCCAAGTGGGCGCTATATATAACTGCAAACAAAGTACAAATTGCGCACTGTACACATGAGCTGAACTTGGCCAAAGGCGTTGCGCACTCTGACAGTCAGTGGCGAGTGTATTCCAGCGATGCAGCCTTACACTCTAACTGACAGCGCAAAAGTTCCAAAGTGAGGAGCTCTGTCCATCAGGCTACATCTCCTTACTCCTGTCACGCTGTCAGTTAAGAGTGTAAGGCAGCTGCAGCAATACACTCACTATTGACTGTCCGAGCACCTCACAGACACGCTCCCTCTGAATGTATTCTGCAGCACCTGCGCTGCATGTATGTACCCATACCCCAGAGCCCGACCCTAACATGCCTCTAGGAGTACCGGTACTCTCTTGACACAAGGAGAAGTTCCGGTACTCTAGGGGAGAAAATTGAGAAGTGCTGGTACTCAGTACCGGTGAGTACCGGCCCATTTAAAGCACTGGGTATATTTGCTTCAATGAATGCTTTAGACAAAGAAGTAACAACGAAATGGAGCACTGGTTTCTCTTAGTCGTGATAGATCTTGTGTGGCTTGGCGTAATTTAGTGGAGAGAAAAGCAATGCACGGGTGAAAGGAAGAAAGGGGAAAGCTGCATATTTTGGGATGAAAAGGGGGAGGTGCATAAACAAGGGGCTGGAGAAGCAGGGAGTTGAGCTGATGGCAGTTGTTTCTGATGAATCCCACCGAGATCCAGGTCACATACCAGGGGTAGCGAGTCGTTGAAGCAATAAGCCACGAATAACGCCACCCTGCTATCAGAAGGACGTGATTGGTGAAACGCGCTTCTGATAAGTAAATGAAACAAGGAAGCTTGAGACCTCCAAGAAAAACCACAGGGGAGTTACACTGTGAGAGACCCTGATTTTAATATTTCACTACAAATCTTTAGGGAACAGAGTCATATGACCTGAGAAGTAAGGAGAAGAGAGGGTCAGCTTCGTTATCGTGGAGAGTCGACCTTCTCCTTGTTTTAATTTAATTAAATAGATCACAGTAATAGGATCACTTTTTCCATAACAAATTGGGAGTTTCGCTCACTGAAGTGCAGATGCACTGGTGAGATCATAGACCAATGTATAACGCTACCTTAAGGAGAAAATACGTTTTAAATGTCCTGATGAAGGTGGTCTTATTGAGCATATACCACTGAAACGCGTCGACGCCCAGTTTTATTGTTAAATTTGGAGAACTCAGCAGTCTAACAGAGACAGGGAATTAAGACCCATGCCCTCTGCTGTTTATAACGGATCCAAATTAACGCTTACATGACAGAGTAGATTGTCTGTGTCCATTCTCCTATAGCGATATTGTAATTCTTGTTAACTGTATTTTTGATATATGTTTTTTTAAAGGTGTATTTTATATTTTGTCATGATATAAATTGTACATATAGTATGGCTTTTATTGATTAAACACATATATATTTTGTATAATTTGGTGTTATATAAGTGCTTTAATACATTCAGCATGAGGAACGATGTGTGTTGGTGAGCATGAGTATTTCTGGGACACGAATGGTGTGATATAGGTCCTGACCAAAGGGAAACCTTTTTTTAACTTTATAGTTGTTTCTGAGTGACATATCAGGGCAGAAGCAGACATGAGGAGGCGCCGCAAACGGAGAGTAATTGGATGGTGGCATTGGAGGGAGCTGGGCTGCTACATATTCCTGGATATTTCTCTCCCCATCGACCTTGCCTCCGCCCAGCAGATGGAAAGCACAGGAAAGGGCTGCAGAAAGGGAAGGCAAACGAGAGACAGTAAAAGAGGGACAAAGAAGCTGAGAAGAGCAAGTCGGAGAAAAGAAGAGATTAATGGACGAAGAGCTAGGTAGAGACAGAAATAGGGAGAGATAAAAAATACTCAACATTACATTTTAAACAAGTAGAAGATCTATAGGAAATAGGAAGTTACTGCACTGTTTCTGTAACTGCTACTATATCTCCTGCTGCGATTTTCAAAATAGCACACATTTTTACAAATTAGAACACATCCCTTGTGAGTCACACTTTGTAGGACACATTTTTATGAAGGAAATACCAGAACACTTCTACTGAGGCTTACACATTGTAAAACACTTTTTTCTTTATGTGGGAAACACATGCATTGATTTATTACATGATTAAGAGACTGATGAGGAGTTTAGCCACTGAAAATGCCACCGCTGTTTGAGTCTTCTGCCATGGTCGATCAGGTTCTCCACCAAAAGTATCTGTCCAGCACCAAATTCGTGCACTGGAAATGGTCTCCAATGTGCTGGTTGTGTCTATTATCTTACCCACATATCTAAAGTCCCTAGAAGGCTATTAGTCAAAGGTGTTCACACATGCAATGGAGACTTTATTTAGCTTTTCACCAAAGTCCAACGCAATTTCTAGGTTGGTCTTTCAAAGACTTACCCACAGATGATGGCAGTTCAGTTATTCTAGGTATGGTAGCTGTGCTACCCCCAGTACTGGAGTATTGCCACCACACCTTGGCGGATCCATTACTGCAGGATGGCTGCCATCGAAACTACAAACAGGGTGGGCTGGTCACCAGATTTGTGGTTGGTGTGGAGTTATAATTTTTTTTGCGGAGCTAAGAAGCATAGTTTTAATGTGTTACAATGAAGGAATACTAAACTATGTGTTACACATTTAACATTCTTAAGTAGAAGGGTTCATACAATTTCCATTTCAATATCATACAACATAATCTCACACATCACACCTATATGACCCCCTTGTGCTTGCATAGTATATTCCCCCAGAGCTCGCCCTCCTGTACTAGATGACAGTTCTTTAGGGCTGGTCTCCTACATATGTTCTGGAACTGTCCCTCAGGAAATAGATTCTGGACTCACACTAATCTACTATCATCACAGTAACCAGTGTCAATGTAACTTGTGACCCTAAACTTCTTTTACTAGGTTACGACCCAACAAGTGCAAATATCATTTCTAGATGATAGACCTAGCCCTGATACTGGAGAAGCACCTCAATGCACAACATTGGATATTCCCCTACCCTCTCCTATGTGCAACATGGCACAGGGAATTAGACAGATGGGTGGAAGCTGAGGGAAATACTATTGCCTGCTAACAGAGGCAGCAAGATGGCCATATTTTCTTGACTCAATGGGACATGGTAATTCTGCGCTGGCCGAGACCGAACGTGACTTACATCCCTCCCTGATATCACACAAAATATGGGATTTAACATGACCCCTCCTGCTCTCTCGGACCGAGGAACAGGAGTACCATTGTCCCATGACACAAGCACTTCTTATCTTCATCCTCTGCTTGAATATTTGTTTTACATCTGCACTTTACTATTTGATAGGACATGTGTGCGTAACATTCATACAATACTGCCATACTAGAATAGGTAATCATGAGTGGGATTGACCACACTTGTGCACATATTTTTACAGGTTTGTTGATATTTCTCGGCTCTACTCCTTATCTCTTCCCCCACTCTACTATACAAGCATCTTTCTTTATACCCATGTGCCTTCTGTATAAATCGTATGGAATTTTACCTAATGTAATGTTTATTGCTGTTACAAAGTCATGAATTAAAAAAAAAAAAGCAGAAGTGTTGTGATTGGATACTTATAGATCTAGAACCTGATTTTCAAAGAAAAAATTAAAAGCACATTACAGCACAACATAAGATATGACCATACATTATATTAAGTTTCAAGAATGCAGGTATTTACAAAATAAATTATGTGTACCTTATAACAAGGGTCAGTGTATAGCAGCCACAATTCTTGCAGTGTTCCAGATAATGCCCACCATGTTTGTGAACAGTAGAGTAGAAACCCTACATGGTTATAGCTACCCTGCAATAACACCTCTCTAGGGATTTTTAGGACACCCACAGATTATCTGTGGCATGTTTCATCAACGAGGCCCTCATTCAAAACGATAGTACATCCGTATGAGAGAAACCTTCCTGAGGGAGCTCTTAATATCGCTAGGGATCAAGTGTAGTGATGAAATGGATCACTGATATAATATCGAAACCATACATTTCATGCTACCAAATTATCGTGTCAAAAATATCGATCACAAAAATATCGTTTTCCTATACATATAAAGGTAAGTACAAAAATATCAGAAAAAATATTGTTTTAAACTAATATCGAAAAAATATATACAAAAATACTGTTTTTAATATATATATATATATATATCAACGAAATCTCCACTCCACTGCAGGAAAAAGAGCACACACACGAGGACCAATAAGGTAAAGGCTTCTTTATTGAATTAAGCTTCCTCCGACCCAGCACAGAGAGACGCGTTTCGCCTGTCACAGCAGGCTTTCTCAATCAGATATATATAGATATATATATATATCCCAACAAAACACACTCCTTCTGTGAATCCTCGCCCGTGGGAGGTGGCGCGTTCGCCGGTGGAGAAAATTGGCTGAAAAGTCCAAATTGTAATCCAGTAAAATGCGCTCTCAGGCCAGCATAAACATGCTGATAATGAATCCCCTTTTGCTTGAATCTTTTTCTGGATTATTGGCCTGAGAGCTCGTTTTACTGGATTACAATTTGGATATATATATAGATATATATATACTTATATATAAAATTAAAAAGAGTAAATATGAGATATTTTAACTTGTACCATTAATATAATGTTAATTAAATATGTTTAAATAATATTTAAAGATATATATATTCATGTACTTATTTAAAAACCCACACACTCATTTATATGTATGTTTATATGATTATGTACACATATATAATGTAAAACTGTAATTAAACATATGAATTTTAATTTATATTATGATTTTTCTATTTTAAAATGTACTAATATAGCAAGTATATATGAATAAAAACTATAACGAATAAACTTTAAAAACATCGGCAATTTAACTATACATAAAAAGTAAACAAATACAATAATGCGTTTTTCAAAAAATATCTTAAAAATAACATACATTTCTATACATAAAACATATAAAATTAAATACACAAACACATAATAATAATAATAATAATATATTTAAACAATATTAACAAAACTACTACATTTTAGAAATATTAAATATACTATTCCCACTCCAGTTGGTGCAACAGTAGGGAAAGTCTTCTACTAAGGCGGGGTAAAACTTACTATTCCCACTCCATTCTGTGCAACAACAGGGAAAGCGTTAGACTCAGGAGGGGTATAATTTACTATTCCCAAATCCATTCTCTGCAACAGTAGGGAAAGTGTTTGACTGAGGAGGGGTACAATTTAATATTCCCACTCCAGTCAGTGCAACATTAGGGAAAGTGGTGGACTGTGAAGGGGTCAAATTTACTATTCCCACTCCAGACTGTGCAACAGTAGGGAAAATGTTGGACTCAGGAGGGGTAACATTTACTAATCCCACTCCAGTCAGTGTAACAGTAGGGATAGCGTTGGACTCTGGAGGGGTAACATTTCCTATTCCCACTCCAGTCTGTGCAACAGTAGGAAAACTACTTCACTTCAAACACATACCATATTTTAATACATGTATTAATTGAAAAAAATATAAACTATTATTATAAAAATTATATATAGATGTAGATACAGTTTAAAAACAATTAAACAATGTTCATAATTATATATTTTTTTAAATCATTTATATCAAATAGAAAATTCTGTTAATTGATTATTTAATTAAATTCCCACACTATGGGGCTCATTACGATGGCGGGCGGAAGCACAACCGCCGTGCTGGCGGATGCAAAAACCACCAGTTACCGCCGGCATGCAGCAGTCCACACGCCCGCCCAATTACGATGCGAAAAGTAGGCCAAACACCCCCGGCAAGCCAGCAACACCGTCCGCCATCAAAGTGCGCCCGTACACGTAGCGGCGCAGCCCAATTGACACACACCGTCCGACGAAACACGTCCCGCCCGGCGTATAAATTACGATGCCGCAAACAAACGGCTCCCACGGCCAAGAGATACCGTACGACAAACCGAAGCGGTAACACGGACGCCGAGCACGGACAACGAAGAAGCGGCTCCCCGAGCATGAATCCAGCACTGCAGGCCCTCCCCATGCTCCTGCTGATGCACCACCAAGGACGCAACGTACCGCGGAGACGCAGGTAGGCACACACACAACAAGTGCACGCAAACAGCGCACACAGTGCAAGGGCGGAAAAAGCGGACAACCCCCCACCAGCGCGTGTACACTACACATCCACCATTGCATCCACATATGACACACAGGCCAAATCGTAACATCGCGTAACACATGTGTACACACCACCTGGGACTAGGAACCAACCACCCCGTCACGGCCCCAAAGCGGCGATGACGCCGCCACACATGCGCACAACGCAGAGGCCAACCGCAGCGCCATGCATGCGTCGCACACAGACACAGGGACACAACCAAGCAGCACACACATCAGCCCCACCCCGAACGCACATGACACGTGACAGGCCTGCCACAGACATGTCCCCAACGCCCAATTCACGGACAACACCCAACGCCACACAACCGACGCACACATGTCAGTGAAGTCACGCAACAGCAGGACACACCCCAGTGTAACAAACATGGCGTAGCACACAGCGGCGGCAACACCAACTAGGAGAAGCAGGGCTCCTTCGGGAAGAGGAACGCCAGTACCACACTGAAACACCCATACCACCCTGCACATATGAACAAGACATATAAAACGGAACACCAAAGAGCCCGGGGACCGACAACAGGTGGCCCAAGAATAACATCCACACACAAGGCCCAACGCAGAGCGGAAAGGCAGCCTGCCGCCCACACAAGGGAGAGCAGACAGCACTGAATGACCTTCCATTCCAACTCCGAAACCACAGCCCTACGACAGAAGCCGGTGAATACAGCCATTGTCCAAGAATAGACCAACACAGGCATGCCGAGGAGACCGACCACAGGGCAGATAGCGCATATCACAGAAGCACACAACGGACGGGGAAGAAAAAAGAAAACACTCCCCCATGTCGGCCACATGCAAGTTAATTGGAAGGAGTCACACATCACTGACCTTGAACTGTCTGAGAAGCATGTGGGATGAGGGCCCGTGTCCTCCAAACAAGCCAACAGAACACAAGTCCTGTCTCCCTACGACTACACAGAGCTCACAGCAACCTCGGAGCGTGCACATTGCAGACTGCACACACAGCCGGAGCACACCACCACAACGCACCGCTGCGAAATGGCAACCGCAACACACCTACCCAACTACGCCGGACAGCTCAAGCTGTACAAAACCAACCTGATACATATATTGGGATGCGATCTCCTGTCCCTGCTGAACGTAAGTTACCGACTGACTTACCGCATCACATTGTTCAGCTGCGTCATGCCCGTCTTCTACTGTCGGAGGTGTCCCTACCAGCATCCCGTGGAGATATGCCTCTCCAACCCGGCATGTCTGAAGGCGGACCTGCTACCACTACTCCTCCCTCTGGACGCACACGACAGGGCCTGCTCTGCCTATGGGGGCATGGCGTATGTGGCCAACATCGCACCCGCACTGAAATGGGACCACTGTGCCTCCACAAGACGGATCATCGAGAACAGCTACATCGAATGTCACCCAGCATGCCCCATCATGGTCCTCCAAGGGACAACTTACGAACAACACCTTGACAGCCACCATCCGCTACATTGGCTGGCAAACATGTACACCACCAATGACATGGAAGCCCTGCTGGACGGCATCGCATACCTGACAACCTGTAAATTCGTCGGACCACAACGCAGGTTCCCCGATTGACCTATGATGTCCAACCCCGCACCCATGCTTAGCTTCCGCACGGACTGGCCAGTCACCACCACAACAGCCATACCAAACGACCGGCACATGCACACTGTTCCCCATCACATCCAGGAACACCGCATGCATCGTGGGAGGCAGTGGCATGGGGTCTGTGTATCGCACCCACATGGACGGAACTGCACGAACAACCAGGTCACGACATGGATCCAGAGCCCATGGACACACACACCGCTCAGTGGACATGAATAGGTCGCCTGGAGTCTGTGGGTGCTGCACCCCTCCCACCCCCGTCCCGGGAATCCCATACCAGGACCTTTGCATGGACGACAAGTGCATACAACAACAACACGACCCCAGTGACTGTGACATGTCCAGTAACCACCACAGTGCAACAACAAGTGGCACGCCGCTGCATGCACGCAAGCACATGCCCTGATGTCATCTCACATGCACGCGTGCATGAGGAACAACCGCAGCAAACCTGTCACATGGAACTGAGATGGACTGTGCCCATGATGCCAAGCGGTCTGGTAGGCTACATGTATACCGTCTGTGTCAAAGTCCGCAGCTCCGCAGCTATACGTAAATGTACATTAGCACAGCCTTGGCCAAGCAGATGTAACTCTGAAGCCCACATCCCACATGCAACAGCCAATCACATGTAACCCCACACCCTATCCCATTTGCAATCATGCTCAGTATATCCTCAACATGTATTCCGCTGCCAGTAGTGTCCACTATACTGCATCACAGAGGACAGAAGACTCAATATAATGTTTGAAACCAAAACTGTCTCCGCTGACTCATTTCACAAGTACGAATGAGAGAGGATGAGAGTATGTGAAGTACACGGCAGTCGTGACATGACCATGTAGTCCACTGGTATTGGATGTCAACGCAAATGAGTAGCACAACTGTGGAAGACACACATGTGTCGTGTGAAGTCGTATGGACGCAGTGCTCAGGTGGGTGGGTGTGACGGGTAGATGCGCACATGCCAAGTTGGAGCACGCCGTGTTGGGAGGGCTCATGAACAGTACACCACCGCTTCCCTGGGCATTGTGAGAGGACACCTGTCGGGGGGAGTGAACACGTGTGTGCACAGCAGCCGGGCACACGTACAAAGCGGTACCAGGCGCACCTCAGCCCACCCTCTGTGGACAAGCTGGATCCAGTTGTGCGCCCGCCATGCCCCTTGACAAGGCACACACAGCCCCAGTCGACCAGGTGTAACCCCAACATAGTCAATCCGCACAGGCGATACAGGGCACGGGATGGCAGTGGAGCATGGTGTGTGAGAGGTCTCCTCACGCTCCTCCTGGTCATATCACGCAGGCAATAGAACCTCAACGTCTAGCATGGCACAAGTCAAATGGAAGTGTAGGGGACGCACCACAGCACGAGCAGCACTGACGTCACGGGAGGTGGCTCGCACCATCCCATCCATTGCCCATTATACCAACCACGCCACATGCCATTGCGACTAAGTGCAAGCGCGTGCGCCACCACCCCGAGCCCTCCCCAGAGAGGCCAAAGAGTGAATGTGTGGGCCATCAGTCACAGACGGACGCGGCCTGGCCGCAAGGGCAGCCACAGCCACTGGGTGTCGCAGGTGGCGGATCCGGAAGGCGAAGACTGTGATGCATAGTCTATGCAGGCCGGGTCTCCATTTGGGGCACCACGCAGGTGGACGGCATCCCGCAACACATCATACCCTGAGACAGCCCACTTGTGCAACTGGACCCACACATACACTCCTTGCCCTCTCTGGTGCGAGCTTGGGGCTGCCTGTGCAAGCGCTAGCCTCGCAGGTGCACATGCATATTGGGGGAGCGAGGGGAGGACATGAGGGCTGGGGCGAAGATGACTGTATCACTGTCAGTGAGTACAAGGGATGACCCAGATGTGGAAAGGAAGAGACGTGTCCCGTGTGTACTGCAACTAGTCGCCAATCCAACTACCCCCCCATGTCCGGAATGTAAGCCCGCACCTAGGCCCGCCCATCCGCCACATCGAACATACCACCAGCACGACAACCTTCCCATTCGAAACACTGACTGGGGGTGGCGACCAGTGAACAATCATGTGTAGCCTACCCACGCGTACATGTGGGCCCTCCATGATCCATGTCACCTGCGGCAAAGTCATGACATGCGCAATGAGGGAAGTGAGGAGAGCTGTCCGCCCCACGCACAGAAGGTGCATCAGCTCCACAGACCCAGCAGCGAGTCCAGCAGGGGTAACATGTGCAGGGGCAGCTGTGCCTGGTGTGAAGGCACATGCATATAGACAGCACATCGACCAATGTGTAGTCTTCCCACATCTACAGTCCATCATCATGCGGACATAGGAATTGAACACAGGGCAACACATCTTAGTGGGTGCACCCACCGTGACCAACAATGCGCAATCATCGACGTACCCGACCTGTGCATGGCCCCCCCACCCAACGGAGGCACATCCAGTGCCACCATCCCACACACACAAGCCTTCCACGGAACATGCTGTGTCCAATGGTCAGTACAGAGTCAGCGCCCATCTGGTGGATCCTGAACAGGAGACACATGCACACACATGCCAGCTCCCACTATGTACGTCTGCCACCTGGCACGTGCAATGTAACCTCTCACCTGTGACGTGTGACTGCAAGCACACAGCCGTCTTGGCATGGGGCTGTCAATGTGGACACCTGTCAATGTTTCGGGAGGTGTGATCCGTACAGTGCTGTACATAGGGTGCAGTGCTGACACCTACTACTGTCTCATATCCCCTCGTGCCACAGGTCCCACTTGTTTTGGCCGCTCAGCCTGTGCCCACATCGTCGCTCGCCGTGTGCCATACTCATCCAGCCTCGGAAGCAGTTCCATGCTCAGCAGACATTCATGTTGCCGTGGTGTTGCCGCTTGACGAATATGCAGTCAGTCCCCATCAGCACGCCCCGCAAGTCATTGGGGCCTAGATCCCCATGTGCATGCACATGGCAGTGGTCTGTATCACTAGCCATTGCCATTGTTGGGAGACCTGTGTAAGTGTATTGTGGCCGTGCCGTCCCAGCTTGACAGCTGGGCTGTGGCTCATGTGCTTGCTCAGTCATGTCAGTGATGTGTATGCGAAATTGCTATGTGTTGTGTTGCTTTGACATGTGTCCACTGCCATTTTCCCTAGGCGGAGACCGAACATTGACCGCCCATACCAATTGCTGGCGGACATGGACGATACAGAGGTCATTAGGAAGTTTCGGCTGGACAGGCCAACCCTGCATCGACTGTGTGCCATGTTGGAACCCCATCTCCGTCCCCGCAGGGTGTATCCGACAGCTGTCACCCCCACGGCTAAGGTGATGGCCGCCATGCATTTCTTCGCCACTGGGTCATTCCAGCACACAGTGGGCAGTGGAGGAGGGATGTCCCAGCCCATGTTCAGCAAGGTGCTGAGGGATGTACTGGCAGCCATGATGCTGTACCGAAACAGGTACATCCGCTTCCCCAGGACTCGTGAATTGGCGGCAGTGAAGGGTGCATTCTATGCCCTTGGCAGAATCCCACACGTCGTTGGAGCCATTGACTGCACACATGTTGGCCTTGTTCCACCACAGGCCACTGAGCACCTGTACCGCAACAGGAAGCACACGCACTCCCTGAATGTGCAAGTGGTGTGCCTTGCGGACATGGTGATCACCCACGTGTGTGCAAAGTTCCCAGGCTCGGCCCATGACGCACACATAATGCGCAACAGCATCTTGCCACGACTGATGTCCAATCTGCAACAGGATTGTGGCTGTATTGTCGGTGAGTATGTGGAGTGGTGTAGCGTGCTGGTTGTGCGATGCTGTCCCCTGTCCAGTTGGAATAGCAACGGTTCTCTGTGACCCTCACACCCAGGTGACTCTGCGTACCCGAATGGGGCATGGCTGCTCACTCCATTGAGGAATCCTCGCACCCCAGCAGACGATCGCTACAATGAGGCACATGGGAGGACCAGACGTGTGGTCGAGCGTACCTTTGGCCTCCTCAAGTCCAGGTTCAGGTGCCTGGACTGCACCGGGGTGCGCTGGCGTACTCCCCACAGAAGGTGTGCCAGATAGTGGTGGCGTGCTGCATGCTGCACAATCTGGCCATTCGGAAGCAGATCCCCTCATCGTGGATGACGGAGATCAACCAGGGCCCCAGCCCGCAGACCAGGACAGCTCGAGTGAGGAGGACAGCGGAGAGGAGGAAGCTGGTAATGTGCGGCAGCAGCTCATCGCCCACTACTTCACTTGACGGTGAGTGTCCATGTACGACGGCTGATGTGGCTGTATCTGTGCAGGTGTGTGTGTGCTGTGTCAGGGTGGCCGTTTGTTCACTGCGTGCTGTGTGTCAACGCTCCATGGCCAGGGTAGTATGCCACTGTTGGTGGCTGTGGCATTGTGCCCTATTGCTCTGTGCGATGTGTGTACATTGCTTGTAGTTGTTGACATGTACTGTGTGATGGGTGTGTGACACACTCATTGAATGTGCTCCTGTTCTGTCTCCCACCCCTAGGTCCCTACAGGCCCTCCGGTTCCATTGCCATGCCACGCATCAGGTGCCTTTCCGCCCAAGGTGGCCGTTGTATTCCGTACAAATAAAACACAGGGCACAAACAGCAGTTTGTGTAAGAGGTGCATTTATTTCAAACTGTGACATGTGATTGTGTGTAAGGTGATGACAAAAGTGGTGCGTGCAGTGACAATGAGCTGTCGGTCATGGCTGCGTGATGCTCAGGGTGTACCCACTGGTTCTATGTCCATAGTCCAACACACACATGCCATCCAGATGGCTGTGTGGAGTGGGATCGTAGTCCAAGTCAATGCAGTGGGTGGTCAAGGAAGGCTGGCTGGCTGCCTCACTTGCGTCTGGAGCGTGCGAAGTCCTCCCGGGAGATCTGTTTCCACTTCGGACGGCCCCTTCCACGTTTGCGAGGGGGTGCCTGCTTGCGACATGCTGGTGGTTGAGGTGTGCTCACTGGCTGTGGACGCAGGGGAACTGGACACTGCTGCTCGACCCTGCGCCCCGGCAGGTGGTGGCGGAGGGGGAGCTGCTGTCCCTGGCTGTGACCTCACCGCCACCACCAGCTGGCCCATGAGGTCCACGAGTTGGCCCATACGGGCGTCCATGGACCTCAGCACCCCCAGCACCTCACGCGTGTCTGTAGCTGACCTGGCCCATAGTCCTTGGGCCTCTTCATAGGCCCCAAGGACTCTGGCCATTTGAGGCAGGGCATGGCTCCCAGGGAGGCTGGCGTTTGCCTGACCCTGCTCCTCCTACCAGTCCTGCTGCCACCGGCCTGCCCACTAGCCACATTGCTCACCACGGTCCTCGCTGTGGCTCCCAGGGTGGATCCAGTCGGCCGGGCCACCACCTGCGCTGGGGCTGGTGCCAGCGAAGACGTGGTGGTGGTGGCGGCGGTGGTGGTCGGTGCGGCGATGGTGGCGGTTGCGGCAGTGGTAGTGGCCGCAATGACCGTGGGTGTGGCCGCAATGACCGTGGGTGTGGCCGCAATGACCGTGGGTGTGGCCGCAACGACAGTGGCAGCAGGGGGCTGGGAATGTTCAGCAGCCCTGGATGATGGGTTGGTGGGTAGGAGGGGTCCTGGGGAGCGGCTGGGCCCTGCCACACCAGATGGGCCTGCTTGGTGGTCCGTGTCCGAAGAGGAGGACAGATCCTCCACATCCGTGTGTCCTCGTTGGGGGCTTGTAGGCTGGCTGTGCTGGCTGCTGTCTCCATCCCCAGCATCCAGCAGTTCGTCACCTGTGGAGAGAATGAGATTTGTTATTGTGTTGCACCTGGCGAAGTATGTAGTTGTCGTCTGACATTAACAGTTCGTGCAATCTCGTACATGGGTTTCCCGGAGGCGTGTGTGTGGCTGTACCATTTGTAGTTGTGTGTGCTTGGCAATGGGACTGTGTGCTGTGCACATGTGGCATGGGACGGATTGGCCATGCCGATGGGTGTGTTGATGTGCCCCTACTTATTGTGACTCTGGTGTATGCGGGCTCCTGGCCCATCCTGGGTCTGGTTTGTACTTTGCTTTTGGTGTTCAAATGGGACGCTTAGGAACGCATATGGCAACATGGGGGCCATGCCCCAGATTCGTATTTGGGAGGGAATATGCTTTTGGGGTTCAAATGGAACGCTTAGGAACGCATATGGCAACATGGGGGCCATGCCCCAGATTCGCATTTGGGAGGGAATATGCTTTTGGGGTTCAAATGGAACGCTTAGGAACGCATATGGCAACATGGGGGCCATGCCCCAGATTCGCATTTGGGAGGGAATATGCTTTTGGGGTTCAAATGGAACGCTTAGGAACGCATATGGCAACATGGGGGCCATGCCCCAGATTCGCATTTGGGAGGGAATATGCTTTTGGGGTTCAAATGGAACGCTTAGGAACGCTTATGGCAACATGGGGGCCATGCCCCAGATTCGCATTTGGGAGGGAATATGCTTTTGGGGTACATGCTGTGAGCCATGGGTGCCGAACGTGACATGTGTTGTGGCAGCATGACAGTGCATGGTCTGAGGTGTGTGCATGCCTGACATGGCCTGCATATTTGCTGTCTGTTGTGATTACTGGACATGGCATTGGACGCATCGTTATGAGTGAGTGATGGTTGTGTGCCAGCCAACGTATTGCAGTTGTACCATCTCCTTGGTGTGCGTGCTGCCCTGTGCCATGTGCATCACTGCAGTGCTCGTGGGGGTGTGGCCCATGTTGTGTGTTGTTGCTCACAGTGTGTCGTGCGCTTCATTGACTTCTGGCACATGGTTGGTCATGGGCATGTATCTTAGCGTGACTGCTGTATGTGTGGCAGCTGTGCGGATGACATGCCTTTCATGAGACTGGGGCTGACGGATGGGATGGATGGTATGTTGTATGTGCATGGTGTGTCTGTGTGTTTGATGGGTTCAGTGGTGTTCGTGTGCATTTATGTTGTTCCGCTCTGTTGCGTCTAGTGTTGTTTGTCTTACATAGGCGTAGTTGTGGGGTGTGTGGTTGACAGGCAGTAGGGGCTACATGGACAGGACTTCAATGGTGTTTCGGTTGTGTGTGATGAGTTGCACAGTGGCTGCCGTGTGGTACTATATTCAGTGTGGCTTGTGCATGCAGACGTGGCTCCTTGGGTGTTGCTGTGTCTGTGATGGGTCATGTGAGGTGTGAGTCTGTGGTTCATGTCCGTGTGCACATTGTTCACTTGTTCGTGACGGTGGGCGGTGCTGCGTGTTCGTCTGGTACGTGACATGTCCCATGTGTTGGTCGTGTTACGGTCCTCATGCCTCCAGTAATCCAGCCCTGTCCAGTTTCCCACCTGCAGGTTGTTCGGGCGTGCACTGTACTGGATGCCACATGGTTCTAAGCGGGGGTGCTCCATGTTGCAGGTCTGTGGGGGTGGGGGGTGTTGTGGGTCGTGGTGGTGGCTGGACACCCACTGACACCGATTGCTGTGGACCGTGATGTCTACCTTTCGGCTGTCGTTGTGCACTGCGGTGGCTGACATGTGGCTGTGGGGTGTGGGGGATGCTCCTCCTTGCTGTGCTGTGGGACTAGGGGCCTGGTGTGTGTTGTACTTGGGCTGTCCACCCTCCCACCCACTGCACTTTGTGTTCCTGCCACTTACCTGTTACTTGTCGGTTAGTGCAGCTGTGGCGGACACATGGGTGTGGTGGGTGCTCGTTGTGGCGCTTCTGGCATATTTGGGGACCTGTTGGTGGTTACGTGGCTGGCTGAGTGTACACATGTCCCCACGCATCTTACAGTTGTTCTGTTTGGGCTGTGTGTGGTGGTGTCTGTTGCATGTGTGTGTGATGTGTTGTGTATTGTGTGCTGGACATGGGGGTGTTTGTCCCTGGGAGCTGTGGCATGGTGGTAGTGCATGTGAGTACATAGCGGTGTGCTGGTATACATTAGTTTGTACTTACCAGCCTCCACTCCCCTGCTAATCCAGCGAGGATCTCGGGATGTATGATGACTCGCACCTTCTCCTCCCACGCTTTGAAGGTCTTGAAGAGCGCGGGATTCCCTCCGCCAGTGACGGCTGCCAGCTCTCTGTTCTTGGTCTCCTTCTTCTTGACCAGGCTCTTGACGTCATTCCACCGTTTGTTTATTTCGACTCTGTTCCTGGGCAGGGTCCCGACTGCATTGACCTGGTCTACGATCCGGTTCCACATTCTGTTTCTGGTGGCTAGTGGTGTGTGCTGGACCATGTTCCCATAGATTTGTGGGTGCACCTTGATGATCTCGTCGACCATGACCGTCAGCTCAATGGGCGTGAACTTGGGCATTCTTTGTGGTGCCATGGTGTTTGTGGTGCTGGTGCGGTGTGTGTTGTGTAATGTGCAGGGGGTTTGTGGTGCCGGTGTTTGGTGGTGGTGGTGGTGGTGGTGGTTGTGATGTGTGCGTTTCTGTGGTGTGCTGCTGTCCTTGCTGTGTCACTGTGTCCTCTCCTCTCCTCTCTAGTTTGCAATGTTGCAAGGGGTTGTGGTCTGTGGGAGTGCTGCTTTTGTACTTACCTATGTGGGTGTGTCCTCATGGTCTGTTGTTTTCAGGTGTGTTGTGTCTGGTGTTCTGGCCTTTGTAGTTTTTGTTTGTCCAGGGGGGTGTTTTCGGGATGTGTACTGTGCTTGTGTATTTGTGCGTGCCTTGCTGTGTGGACTTGTTGGCCATGTTGTGTGCGATTGTTTTTGTCAGCGGATGGTTTCTGTGCAGGGACGTGGGCGCCATGGCTTCTGCCGTGTCGATTCTCATCGGCGTTGTTTGCGCTGGCGGGCGGTATATTTGTAGTTTTCCCGCGCTCATGGCGGTGGCGATCGTAATCTCACGTGCGGTGTGTCGGCCGTGAGGGCGGGCGGTTTTGTGTTGTCGTGCGTGTTTCCGTCCGTGGCGGGCGGTTTGACTCCGACTCGGACGATGGCGGGCGGTATTTTGTGTGATTTTTCGCCGATGGCGGTTTTCGGTTTGTGTAATCGTAATGGCGTGGTCGGTGTTCAGACGGTGTGTGCGGGCGGATTTTTGCCGCTTCCATGCCTGGCGGATTTTTTTACGCCGGGTATCGTAATGGGCCCCTATACTCTCACATACCTCGCAGCCCATTTTAAAATATAATTACAATGAAAAAATTATAACACAATTAACATAGTGATTAATAAATAAAATAATTATTAATAAATGCATAATTAATTGTTAATACAATAGTAGTTAAATAACTTCCCACAGTATCCCCCTAAAAACCCAACACACACCTAATATATGACATACAAAATATATGTATTAAATAATTTACATAATTATAAATAGATTACACATTTTAATTAGAATTAATAATTAATTAAAATGAAATACTTAATTGAATTCCCATCCTGTACCCCTCCAAACTCAGCAACCTGCACCTAAAATATTACTGATGAAATATAATAATTACATAATTATCAATTAACTAATTAATAAAAATAATGATTAACATGAATTAATTAGTATGTAATTAACTTTCAAACTTATACCCCTACAAACCCAACAAACATCACCTTACATATAAATATAACTTACAAAAATAATATTTACACAATTTACATCATGAATTATCAATTAAATAATTAATATCAATTAGAAATCAATTATTCTTCAATGATACTTAATCAACTTCCCACCTTGTACCCCTAAAAGCCTCAAAACCCGTTATAACACTATAAATTACTATTAACCGCTTCGCCGCGATCGGAATTCCGCCCAGGTGCTGGACATTCCGATCGCGGGTGTGGTCGTGACGAGCTCAGCTCGTCATGCGCACAGTGCGACCGCGCAGCATGACGAGCTGAGCTCGTCATGAGCATCGAAGGGGTTAACAACAAGTTTTATTAAAATTATAAATAACTTGAAATTACAAACTATATTTAAAAACATTAACAACAATTATACAACCAATAGATAACATATACAAATAAAATATTATTTTAAACATATAAAAGTAAATTAAAAACGTTTTTTTTACAACTATATTATTGTAAACAATATTCACAGCAATGACAATCATGAAAATTATATTACTTACCTTAAAAAATGTATATTTTTGTCCACGATATTTCTGCATCACGATATATCTGTGACACAATATTAAAAACTCGATATTAGTGCCACTCGATAATTATGACTCAATATTTTGTCCAAATACCAATAAAGTTAGATAGTGAGGAAAAATGGTCAGATACTTTATTTGTGGGTTTCCCTGGTAGATTAAAAGATGATACAAAATGTACCAAAAGGATACGGGGAGCTGATTAGTACTCCAGCATCGCAATCAGTCAATCAATCACTAGATTTGTAGGGCGCTTCTTGTCACCCATAAGGGTATCCAGGCGCTGGCAGGGTCAAGCTGATTAGCCGAATAGCCAGGTCTTCATTGAATTTCATAACTGGATGAGATGGAGAGGTCAGGAGATAAAAGGGTAGCTCATTCCATGTCCTTGCTGCTAGGTAGGAGAAGGAGCGTCCTCCACTTCTGCTATGTTGGATGCAGGGGGTGAGAGTTAGAGAAAGGGAAGCGGAGCAGTGGTTTCTGGTGTCCTGATGAAAGCTCAGTTGGTGGTTCAAGTAGGCAGGTCTTCAGTTATGAAGGGCTTTGTATGCGTGGGTCAGGAACTTGAACTGGCATCTTTTCTGTACAGGGAGCCAGTGGAGTTCCCTAAGGTAGACTCAGGCCCTGGTACTATTGGATCTATCAGCCGCTTTTGACACGGTCGATCATGGCCTCCTGATCGATCGTGACAGTAATGCTGGTATCCAGGGTCTGGCTTTGGAGTGGATCTCCTCCTTCCTCTGTAACCGATTTCAGGCAGTCCGCCTCGCCAACTTCTCGGCCAAGAAAGTGAAGTTGACCTGTGGGGTCCCCCAGGGTTCTTCCCTCTCGCCCCTCCTGTTTAACCTGTATATGCTACCTTTGATTTGGTCCCTACGCAAAAGAAGAGTTGAAACTTTCAACTATGCTGATGACCTCCAGTTGGTGTTCAAAATGGACTCTTTTAACACGTCAGTATCCAACTTTCAATTCACCATGAGCTTTATCAGCGAATGGATGTACGCTAACCAACTGAAACTTAACCCTGATAAAACTGAGCTAATTTTAACTGGAGGCACTGCCAACCCTTGGAATTCTAATTTTGGCCTCCCTCTTTGGCAGTCATCCACGCCCAGTAGAATCTGTAAAAAGTCTTGGGGTTATAATCAGCAACGACCTGTCTATGAAACCCCAGATCAGTGCGGTGGTCTCTGCCTGCTTCTTCCACCTACGCAGAATCCGTAAGATCTGCAGATTTCTGACTACCGAGGCCTTGACCTTAGTCACCCTGGCCTTGGTTATCTCTCGAATTGATTATGCCAACTCACTTTATGTCGGCATCCCGGCATATCAACTTCATCGTTTGCAGTTGGTACAAAACCAAGCAGCCAGGCTCATTTTCCATCAACCCAGACACCAACATGTCCGCCCTTTGATGAAGAGCCTCCACTGGCTTCCGGTGGCTAAACGCTGTGCCTTTAAGCTGGGCTGTAGCATCTTCAAAGCCCTTGCCGGGAACGGCCCTGCATTCATCTCGTCTAGGATCCATCGCTATTCCCCCTCTCGTGAATTGCGCTCCTCCCACCTGAATCTGCTTACCATCCCCACCTTCAAACGTAAAAAACACGGTGGCCTTAGATTTTCATTTCTGGCCCCTCAATTTTGGAACTCTCTCCCTGCTGGACTGAGGTCAGTAACATCCTATGCCCAGTTCAGAACACTTCTCAAGACCTTGCTGTTCTCTCAGGCATATGAGTAAAGGTTCTGTCATTGTGTAACTGTCGCCCACCCGCTCTCAGCGCCATGAAACCGCTTGGTGTAAGTGCGCTCAACAAGTATTTTTAACATAACATAGACGATGATGTGGGTCATCTAGGCAGATTCAGGACGAGTCTGGCTGTGGTGTTCTGTATGACATGTAGTCGTATGGGGAGGTGAGCTGTGATCCCTGCGTAGAGAGTGTTGTCATACTCCAGTTGGCTGGAGCTGAAGGACTGGGTAAAGCTGCATCTTTAGATACCCATTTGTATATCTTACAAAGCATGTGGATGTGGGTGTTGATGCCGATGAGAGCAATGCTGTAGATGCAGTTGGTGATCCAATTGTTGAAGTTTCTGACATTTTGGTCTAGGTTGTTGGAGGAGATGGGGTGGTTGGTGTTGAGGGCATTGATCCATGGGTCCTTTGAAACTTTCATCCAGCTGCGATGGGGGACATTGGGCTGACAGGGGCGGAGGTCCATTAGCTGGTGATGTAGAGGAGGAGATGTAGTCTAGGGTGTGGCCTGAGGTGTGCGTAGGGCCGTGGATGAGCTGGGTGAGTCTGATGTTGTTAATGCTGTCAAGGAGGCTAGTAGTGTTGATGTTATTGTGGTCGTGGAGATGGAAGTTGAGGTCAGCAAGGAAAACGTAGTTGTTGGAGTCTATGGCGAGGGGGCAATGATGTCGACGATGAAGTTGCAGGAAGCTGGACGTGATCCCAGAGGATGGTAATTGAGGGTGCCACTGAGGTTTTGCTGTCTGTTTGGAGTCAGAAGTTGAGGTGTTTCATGGCTGGGGTGATGTAATCATTTTTTGTGGTGCATTGAATGAATTCCTCAGCCAGGCATGTTGATGCGGTCCTGGTGGGTGATTGTGTAAACTTCGGGTATTGCAGTGGCAAAGTCAGACATGTAAGTGGGGTTAAGTCAGGTCTCAGTGAGGAAGAGGGTTTAGGGTGTGAGGGTGAAGATGAGGGCCCAAATTTTGGTGATATGTTGCATAGTGAGCTTGAGTTGAGAAGGACACATGCATGTTGGTGTTTTTGTTTAGGTGGTGTCTGCAGTTTGTTCAGGTGGGGATGGTCGGTGGGCTGGTGTGTGGGCTGTGGCAGGTCAAGTGTAAGCCTGGGTGGTGAACTCTGTTCCACTCACGGAGTTTGCGGAGTTTTAGCACTCCGCGTTACACGGAGCTCGCAGAGTTCCTAAAAACTCTGCTCAGCATAGCAGAGCTGAGTTTTTTCCCTCACTCACACTCGTCAACATCAAGTTGGCGAACGCGAGTGAGGAAAATCCACCTCCCGGTGAGATTTCTCAACGCGGGCGGTCGGATTTCTCAATACAAGTGGCTGCGTTTGCTCGCGACCACTCGCGTTGAGAAACCGTTCGTTCGTGTTGAGAAAAGCTGCCGCTTGAGTAGAAAATCTACTCAAGTGGTAGAAAGATAGCAGTGCCTGCTTGCACTGTGCATGATGCTGTTTGTGATAATTTCACAGCGCGGACAAACACCCGGTGCTGAAAATGACAGCAAACGGCATTTTTCTAACACACTCCGCTGCTTGCGGAGCTCCACGCAGCGCAGCAGAGTTGTTTTGCACTTCGCGGAGTTCCGCTAGCGGAACTCCGCGAACTCAACCCAGGCTTAGTCAAGTGCCAGTGGGTGCAGGTGAAAGGTCTTACTGTGGAGCGTGGGTCAGCATGGTCGCTGTGTTTGTTGCTTCATTCGGGGTCAAGGGTGTAGAACTCAGCCGCAGTGTATCTGCGGGGACACCAGCTATGCACAGTTTTCTTAGAAATAATTTAATTGCAAATGTTGCTGTGATATTATCAATGATGTCATAAAAGAGTATCATGAGTGATTTGTTATATGGGGTATTAAGCAGTGCATGGCGAGGGCACGAGTTATAGTAACCTTGGGACACGAGTTATATTTACCAGAGATAAGTATAATTGGTGAATTTCAGTGGTTTTGCACATTTAAAATGTTACATTGTCACTGAAATTGTAACCTAATTTTAAAGTTACTTTAACCTTTGCTTTTTATTCATTTAATTTCTAGTTTTTTTAACATAACTATTTTAATAAACACCCTGGGGAGGTGATGGTCCCCTGGGCTCAAGAGAGCCCATGAAATGGGGATCTGTGGGCCCCCCTCCAGTATTTATATTAAGCCTCAGGGAGGTGATGGTTCCCAGCACAAATTTGCATATATAGGGATGCGAAGGCTCCGCGAACCCTCCCCATCTCGTGCTCAGATTTGATCGACTGCCAACACTTCAACCAGGAAGTGTTGGCAGCCATCTTGGAACTTGACTTCAGCTGAGTCCCAGAAAAAGTGTTCAAATAAAAGAAAAGGGGACAGGGTAGAAATACCCTAAACCCCTAGATCTGGTCCTCGGGTACCCCTGGGAACCTGACAGGGCTAAAAACAATTTCACAGAAAATCACGGTGGATCTGGCAAAACATTTTTTTTAAAACAAGCGTGGGCTTGGGCTCCCGCGCTTCTTTTGAAATTTTCCCCCAGGTGGGCCAGGTACCGGGGGCATTTTAAAAAAAGGAGGGGGCACACAGGCCCCCCCTCCTAAGGTTCTTCGAGTCCCAGGGGCTACCACCTCCATGGGGCTTAATTTACAAATTGGAAGGGGGTGGCACAAACCTACCTCCGTGGGCTCTTTTGAGTACCGAGGACCACCACCTCCCCGGGGTTTTTGATAAAATAGTGGAGCGGGACTGAACAGCCCTTCCTCCATGGGCTCTTTAGAGCCCTGGGGCCTACCACCTCCCTGGGGCTTAACAGAAAAAAAGAGCTGGGGCCACACGTACCTCCCATGCCCGGGGACCTGCGCCTTCCCGGGCCAGCTGATAAAAAACATGTTGGAGGGGGACCTCTCCTGTTATCACCATTAAGTCCCACACAGCGGGATTGCTGACAGGTCATAAGAGTCCTGATCCCCTTATCCATCACCCTGCAAACACGCCTCGTAGTGCTCTACTGCTACATAACAACTGGTTCTGTAGGGGAATGCACAATTTCCTTCCAACTAGATCATTTATAACCTGATTAAATTGTACCTGCCAACTGATGGTGTGACAGATAGAATAATAAACAAATCAATAACCAACACTGACACAAATATGGGCTTTTTCGATATTTTACTATTCCTATATCATAGAAAAACACAAGTGTTACATATCACAGACACAGGACTATAATGAAATGTAAAAAACGTAAACTAGTGCCATACAAAAAATGTGGTCACATACAATGTGATACACAACTACAAACAGTAGACATTATACAAGAAACACAAAATCCATCAATTCTGTGTCCGTTTAGAACTCATTAGTATTCTCAAACATATCTTCAATTTGTGGCCGAGGATATGTAAGGTATTGGTACAGAACACCTAGAGGCTTATTATTCCGCCCAACACCGACTCGGTCATTGGACCCGACTGCCTTATTAGGATGTGACCGAACACTGTTCAGTCGCATTCCTATATTTCACAAAGGGAGCATGCATTACAGCAGTAAACTGGCCCTAATGCATGCTCCCATAGTGAAATGGGAGGTGCGGTTTATCCCTGCATCCCGTGGCAGGCACCTCAAGGTGCAGGGATCAACAGGTGGGCACCATAGCCCCCTCGGCCTCCAATTGGAGGCGGTGCACCAAAGAGGGCTCTGCTGGGGGCCCCAAACATGCTTTCCGGCATGGTTTCCATGTCGGACAGACCAGCATGGAAACCATGTCGGAAACCGTGATCGTAGTCTTCCATCTGGCAGGTGGGCTCTCCGAGCCTGTCGGAAGTCAGACAGAATGACTAGCCGGTTTCCTTTCCAGCCGCCTCCAAAATAATGAGGTGGTCGGAAAGGAAACTGAGTGGCCCATTTCGATGCGGCCCTAAAGGCTCCTACCGGGCCATATCGCAATCGGCCTCTTATTCTTATCGTTCGACATATCGACCCTCTCAACAATGTGTGTGCATGACAAGCATTACAACGGGTCTTCCTCAGGACTAGAAAGTACGATTACAACCTGGTGATATTAGGAACGAATCACTGACTAAATATCGAAGGTCACAATATCGACCTACAAAAATATCGCAGCAAAAATATCGAAGACAAGAATATCGACATCCTATCTACATTAAGGTAAGTACAAAAATATTGGGGAAAAAATATCGATGTCAAAAATACCGTTGTTAAAAATATCGTTTTTAATTTAAGTTAAAAAAATATTGTAAAATAAAGTAAATAATACATATAATTAAAAGAAACATAGTTAAAAATATTTTAAAATGCTTAAAAATTATAAGTAATATATATAATTTAAAAATACATTAAACATATACATATAATATATAATATATATATACTTACATATTAATATGTTTTAATATTTATTTTAATAAATTATAAATAGTTTAATTTATTTTTATAAATTATAAATACATCTATACACATAAAACAATAATATAAATAAAAATGTAATAAATATATGTAACAAATTTAAAAAATTTAAATTATTTTAAATCTTTTAAAAAATAATTATACAGTACATTAGCTAAAAAAATACAAAGGGCCCGATTCTGATGCGGTTAGGAAATCTTCCCGATCAAATCGGTTTGGAAATGGTTTCCGTCCGACTCGGATCGGGAGAGTCCTACCGACCAAGTATGATGCATCCGGATGCTTCCAGATACGATTTGGTTGGACTCCCATTGACTTCTATGGGAAGCCTATGTTCCTAACCGCATCGTAATCTGGCCCTCGGTTGGGAATACACATTCCCGATCCGATTGGGAAGGAGCAAATGCCATTAGGAGGCCTTCCTAACCGCATCGGAATCGGGCCCTAGGTGGGAATGCTTTCCTAACCGCATCGGAATCAGGCCCAAAGTATTAGATAGTGGAGGAAATCAAATTACTATTCCCACTCCAGTGAGTGCAACAGTAGGGAAAGTGTTGGATATCGTAGGGGTAACAATTACTATTCCCACTCCAGTGAGTGCAACAGTAGGGAAAGTGTTGGATAGCGGAGGGGTTAAAATTACTATTCCCACTCCAATGAGTGCAACAGTAGGGAAAGTGTTGGATAGCGTAGGGGTAAAAATTACTATTCCCACTCCAGTGAGTGCAACAGTAGGGAAAGTGTTGGATAGCGTAGGGGTTAAAATTACTATTCCCAATCCAGTGAGTGCAACAATAGGGAAAGTGTTGGATAGCGTAGGGGTAAAATTACTATTCCCACTCCAGTGAGTGCAACAGTAGGGAAAGTGTTGGATAGCGTAGGGGTAAAAATTACTATTCCCACTCCAGTGAGTGCAACAGTAGGGAAAGTGTTGGATAGCGGGGGGGGTAAAAATTACTATTCCCACTCCAGTGAATGCAACAGTAGGGAAAGTGTTGGATAGCGTAGGGGTAAAAATTACTATTCCCACTCCAGTGAGTGCAACAGTAGGGAAAGTGTTGGATAGCGGGGGGTAAAATTATTATTCCCACTCCAGTGAGTGCAACAGTAGGGAAAATGTAGGATCGCGTAGGGGTTAAAATTACTATTCCCACTCCAGTGAGTGCAACAGTAGGGAAAGTGTTGGATAGCGTAGGGGTAAAAATTACTATTCCCACTCCAGTGAGTGCAACAGTAGGGAAAGTGTTGGATAGCATAGGGGTAAAAATTACTATTCCCACTCCAGTGAGTGCAACAGTAGGGAAAGTGTTGGATAGCGTAGGGGTAAAAATTACTATTCCCACTCCAGTGAGTGCAACAGTAGGGAAAGTGTTGGATAGCTGGGGGGGTAAAATTTATATTCCCACTCCAGTGAGTGCAACAGTAGGGAAAATGTAGGATCGCGTAGGGGTTAAATTAACATACTTATAATTTCTTTTTTTAAAAATAAATAACATATTAATAATTATTTAACCAGATAATTATTAATAAATACCTATTAAATTAATATTTACTTAAATAACATTAAATTACTTCCCACCCTATTCCCCTATAAACACACAACACACTACACATAAAAATAACACAATTAATTTAATTATCAATTAGTCAATTAATAAAAATTAATTACCAATTAATAATTAATTAACAATAAATTAATTAACAATAACAAATAAAAATAATAATACATTAATTATCATTAATATAATTTTTTATTAACCAATCAATAAAAATTAATTACCAATTAGTAATTAATTGACAATAAATTAATAACCAATAACAATAAATATACACATATTAACTAATTAATTATATTTAAATTACTTCCCACCCTATTCCCCTATAAACCCACAACCCACTACACATTAAAAATAACATAATTAATTTAATTACCAGTTAATCAATGAATTAAAATTAATTACCAATTAATAATTAATTTACAATAAATTAATTAACAATAACAATACATAAAACGTATTAATAAATTAATTATAGTTAAGATAATTATAAAGTAACCAATTAATATAAATTAATTACCAATTAATAATTAATTAACAAAAATTAACAATAAATAACAATAAATAAAAACATATTAATTAATAAATTATAAATAAATTACTTCCCACCCTATTCCCCTATAAACCCACAACCCGCTCTGATACTAAAACGCAAAATTTCCTTTAAAAAAAATACTATTTTATAAACATTTAATACATATATTTAAAAATAATGAAAAAACTTTTTAAAAAATGTTAAACATACATATAAAATACATAACACTAAAAAAAAATCGATATTATTAACAACTATATTTTTGCTAACGATATTAATTACTTCGATATTACTTACTTCGATATTAAAAAAATCGATATTACTTACCTTAAAGTCGATATTCTGGTCAACGATATTCTTGACTTCGATATTCTGTCCCTACGATATAAAAAACTCGATATTAATGTAGGTCGATATTTAAAATTCGATATTTTGACTGCCCACCATTAGGAACATCATGCTTCTTGATGTTGAGGCACCCCTCTGTGAAGTGAAGAGATCAAACGTATTCAAAGTCAGTTATGGTCCTTAAAAGGAACCGCTTAGTTAGAAATCATAAAACTTAAGTTTTCATGAATGGCTTGTAATTCAAATCTGCAAGGTGCTATGATTTATGGCCCAAAAAGAGGTTCGCTGTTTAGCTTAACCTCCCATATTCAGAAAGGATTCTCAGATAAGAGACGCAAAGGCAGAGCGAGTTAATCTGTCAGCTGCTGCGGCCCGCCACCTCCCAAATGTAGAACACTACTGGCTGGGGGATAAAGTCCCCTTGGATGCTGAGGGTCCCTGGGGGCAAAGAACCCCTCCTGTTACCACCAGTAAGTCCCGCACAGTGGGATTGCCGAGAGGTCGTCGTAGGCCCCACACCCTTTGTCCAGCACTCTGCAAACATGCCTCCTGGTGCACTAATGGTTGGGTGATGAACTCCCTTGGATGCTGAGGATCTTTGGGGGCCAACAACCCCTCCAGTTACCACCAGTAAGTCCAAAACAGTGGGATTGCTGAGAGCTCATCGGAGGCCCTGTACTCTTTATTCACCCACTGTAAAGACCCATACAGCCACTCACACACACACTGACAGACCCATAAAGCCACTCACAAACCCACTCACACACCCACTGTAGGAAACTGCCTCTCTGTACAGTGTACTAAAATGAAGTATACTATGTAGAGAGTGTGAGAAATCCTCAAAAGGCAAGTAGAGGTAAAAGTAGGTAATACTAACTCATTTTGTGGTAGTGTGGGTGAGTAGTTATGCTTATCGGAGGGTAGTGTTAAACATTTGTTGTACTCACAGAGGCAATAAATGAGACACACTCAAGAATAAATCTGAGACCAATTTGTAAAAAATAATCTTGATTTTTATATAATTTTTAAGACCAAGAACAAGTTTGGAAAATATATCACTTTGGTGCGCAATTACACACCATAGGAAACAATGGAGAAAAAGTAGAAAAATGCATAGAAATTCAGGAAATGCTTTCACGAAGTACACCTTTTTGTTTTAGGTCGATGTCAGGACCAGATCCAAAGTTCCAGCAGGAGAAGTTCGGGAGCGGCCAGGAGCAGAGGTGCTGAGGTATTGGAAGCTTGTGTGCAAAGAGGAAGGGGGCCGCTTGAAAAAGCACTGCACAGAGGGACTTACACGTACATCACACCCCGGCGACCCCCATTGTTAGACAAGTTGATCCCTCCGAAATAACCCTCCCAAGGCCAAACATTGTAGAGAACAATGGCAGTCCACTTATTGCTCCACACAGAATATCACTCCAGCTGGAGCCTAATGTCATTTGTACAAATAAGTTTACTCCCCTATTGGCCCTACCTGACGACGCAGTGGAAAATCGATACCAGCATTGCCCTAAACCGACAGAGCTGACAACTGTAGCTTCTAATGTTACACTAGCTACCCAAAGCACACACCAGATTATTGAGGATTTGAGGGCTGAAGTAGGGTCTTTAAGAGCGATGATTGAGGGACTTACCACACTAGTTAAAACACTACTCAAACATAGCACGCTTCCCACACCTCCGGTTACACGAGAGTCATGTGCTATAGCAGTACGACCGCAAGAGGTACCACAAGGCATGAGTAACCCCCGTCAGCCATATAAAGCAAACACCACCCAGGGGATAATCTGCCATCACCGGCACCCCCAAATAATCCCAGCAACTGCTGTTCATCCCAATCAAAAACCCTCTGACCGAAATGGGAATCCTATTAATCATCACTTTATGCAAGCAGGTGCACTGGATATGTCCATCCATCAGAGGATTCACAATCCGTCTCAAAATCCGCTAGCCCCTGAGTACAGCGAAAATTTCCCAGTATATACACACTGCACTCGATTGTCGCATGTAAATAAAATCATTATGACAAATGTTCCAAAATTAAGTGCAAGGCAGGGACTAGAGGGGGATGATTCCTTGATTAACAAAGCGATCCATTGGATTCGCCACGTTAGGGGTTGTCGCTCGATGATCCGAGAGGATATTATTGGGGCGCGGAGGTGTATACTACCAGGGCAAACAGTAGACTGTATAGAGTTGACACTAATAGGGCCAGAATTGGTAGACAATTTGCTCATCCTAGAATTCCGCACCTGCTCTCCAGACTCCTCGTCGATCCAATTTAGACGTTCAATTCCCCACAGGCCTGCCCAGTCACGACTAGCACAAGATAAAAGATCCAGTAGCTCTAATCTAGATAAAAATGATTGACTCCTGGAGGGAACTCACCGAAGTATTCGGATTCGGCCCCCTCTACTAATCCAGAGTGATACCAGACTGAACAAAGAACCTCAACGAATAGTGCCCAAACTATATGCTAGTGCTAGTGGCTCTCAAACGGCTATAGAGACAAGGAGTGTTGTTAATGATCAAAATGACTCAAACAGGTTGGAGGAGACTCCAAGATGCGAGGGTGCATACCCAACTACAGATTCTAATATCCAAATAACTAAAACTACCGCGATAGGTCAAGAAAGTATAGCTATAGTATCCTGGAACGTAGTGGGCCTAAAACGAAAGCTTGAAGACCCCGATTGGCATAGCTACATAGACAGATTTGATATCTGTCTTTTCCAAGAGACATGGCTATTGACACCCCCACATAAGTTGGGTTATAAAACATTTTATAAGAATGCAATTCCCACGCAGGGAGGGAGACCATCGGGGGTCTAGTAATATGGATTAAAATTACATTGGGGACACGATCCACAAACCTTAGCATAGATTCCCCTGACCTATTGGCAATATATATAAATGATAATAATGAAAATCTGTACTTATTTAATATTTATAATAGACCAATAAGGCAGACATTAAACTCGGAGATCATTAACATACTAAGCAATTCCTTGGATCTCGTAGGCCCTAGTGATACTGTAATTGTATTCGGTGATTTTAACTGTACCTACGAGCCACTAATCGGATTAGAAAGAGCCACAGAAGAAGAAGACATGGCCCTATGCCTACCTCAACTAGTGGCTGGGCCCTCTAAACCTTGTACTAACGCAGCACTACAGATAGTACAGTTAACTGTAGAATATCATCTAAGGGCATGTAATGGAAGGGTACTCAGTAATGGGGATGAAACTGCCTCTCTTAATACTTTCAAGTGCGGCAGTACACAGTTGAGAATCGACTATATAATGCACAGCATCCATAGTTGGAGTAGAATACTGAGCTTTAAAATTGAAATGAGGGATGACAGTGATCACCGGCCATTATGCCTGGAAGTAATAGGCCATTTAGTGAGGGATAACCAACCAAATACTGGCATACATGATGTGCATCACTTGGTAGGGAATAACCGAAGATCTATTGGGTGGCCGAAGATCACAGGTAGCCCGGAAATTATGACTAACATCTATAATACTTTTGCAGAAATAGTGGGTGCACACTTAGGGGTCGATTCCGATTCGGGCCGGAAAAAATACCGACCGACTCGGTACGGGATATTAGTCCGACCGACACGTAACGGCGTTGCCCGACCTGGGAAGTACGATGAAATGCATGGGAATCACGACCGACTCGCACGGAACTCAAGGCGAACGACCGACCCAGTCGGAAACAAGCTATCCGGCCGGGAAACCACGCGAATCGAACCGACCGACACGCATCAGGAAATAATCCGAACGAAACGTACCTGCGAACTCCGACCCGCGCAGTACGATGCAATAGTTGCAAATTCAGACCGATTCGTACGGAGCCCAAGCCGTACGACCGACACGCATACCAAACCCAGCCGAACAAACACAATACTCCGCGACCGACGCGTACGCCGCATATGAAACTGAGCTGAAACACAGCGGGAACGACTCGGAGAGGCGCGCACGAGACAACTGCTACGTCCTACTCGGTCAGAAGAACGACTCCTACATGCACAATAATCACAAATGAAAAAATACAAAAAAAGGGCCAAACAAGCAATGACAAAGCCAATAAATACAGGGGTGAAAAAAATGGAACAAGGACACACCCCCAACTCCACCTACATAAAGGCCACAAATCCCTACCATGATCCTTTGCAAATCCCACTGACCTGCCAGCACAGAACACCATCACACAGCAAACACAGACACACACACAGCTTATCCAACACAAAAGCCACACAACATTAGCACCTCAACAAATAGCACCCTCACACACACACAGCAAAACCTACACACACACACCCTCACTTGCACACACACACACATCAATCACCACCACCACCACCCATCAGCATGCCCCTAAAGAAGAATCCAAAGTTCCTAGATAGTGAATTGGAAGTCATGGTAGACGAGATCCTGAGGGTAGAGCCACAGTTGTTTGGCACATTGGTCCAACAGACCCCCATGTTGCAGAAAACCAAGATGTGGGCGAGGATCGTCGATAGGGTGAACGCACAATCACCATGTTTGCGCACAAAGGAAGACATCCAGAACAGGTGGTATGATGTGCGCAGGAGGGTCAGAGACCTACTCAAGAAGGATTACCTCCTGAGCCAGCACACCGGCAGTGGCCCTCCTGCAAAACCACTATACCTCAGGCCCTGGGAGGAGAAGGTGCGGGCTATCCTACCACCAGTGAGCGTATATGGACTAACAGACATCCCAGAGCCTGGTGAGTACACAACTAATATACACAATATTGTGTGCCAATACACACACATCACTCTCAAGGGGACAGTCAAACCATCCACCCCATGCAAATCAACAGCAACCAAAAGATAATCATCCCAAGATGTGTATGTCAGTTAGATAAACACAATACATGCCATCTCATAGTGATATGTAACTGTGTCATGACATGTACAAACACAACAACAAATAGAGCAAGGCAGTGGCACAAATATAACCAACAAACACTGCCTGATATTTTGCCACCACTACAACACCACCTCACAGGGAAGCTCACTTAAAGGAAGGATTTCTGTGTATGCTGGTGAAGTTAGTGTAGCCAATAGCATGATGGGAGTTGTAGTCACAGATACTGCTCACCCTCACAATTGGCCCATCAACACCACTCTGAACCATGCTCACATCACAGGGAGTGGATAAGGACTGACAAGATGGCTGACACTGGCTACTGCTGTGGGGAGCACAAGGCCCTGCTGGGAACTGTGCACCAACAAACAGCACAACACCACTGCCTGACATCCTGAAAGCCAACTTGCACTCCCTCCAATGCAAGCACTTTGCATGGTGGGATATCTGGCTGGCTGGGAAGGAGGACTCACAGCACTGACCATAGTTACAAGCAGCTCACCTCACACACCCCCTCAACACAAACTCCACATAACCCACCTGGGAGAATGCAATGCCTCACATACCAAATGAAGCTCCCACAAAGAACCACCACCCTGGGTAATGCTGTGTGAAGCACAGGGACACAACTGGGACTTGTAGCCAAACAAACGCAAGGACAACACTGTCAGCCTTCCTGTCAGCACAGGCACACTACCCCACAGGGAAGCACAGTCTAAAGGAAGGAAGTACGGGCATGCTGGGAATGGGGGTGTAGGCAATAGCATGATGGGAGTTGGAGGCACAGATACTGCTCACCCTCACAATTGGCCCATCAACACCACTCTGAACCATGCTCACATCACAGGGAGTGGATAAGGACTGACAAGATGGCTGACACTGGCTACTGCTGTGGGGAGCACAAGGCCCTGCTGGGAACTGTGCACCAACATCAGCACAACACCACTGCCTGACATCCTGAAAGCCAACTTGCACTCCCTGCAATGCAAGCACGTTGCATGGTGGGATATCTGGCTGGCTGGGAAGGAGGACTCACAGCACTGACCATAGTTACAAGCAGCTCACCTCACACACCCCCTCAACACAAACTCCACATAACCCACCTGGGAGAATGCAATGCCTCACATACCAAATGAAGCTCCCACAAAGAACCACCACCCTGGGTAATGCTCTGTGAAGCACAGGGACACACCTGGGACTTGTAGCCAAACAAACGCAAGGACAACACTGTCAGCCTTCCTGTCAGCACAGGCACACTACCCCACAGGGAAGCACAGTCCAAAGGAAGGAAGTACGGGCATGCTGGGAAGGGGGTGTAGGCAATAGCATGATGGGAGTTGTAGTCACAGATACTGCTCACCCTCACAATTGGCCCATCAACACCACTCTGAACCATGCTCACATCACAGGGAGTGGATAAGGACTGACAAGATGGCTGACACTGGCTACTGCTGTGGGGAGCACAAGGCCCTGCTGGGAACTGTGCACCAACAAACAGCACAACACCACTGCCTGACATCCTGAAAGCCAACTTGCACTCCCTGCAATGCAAGCACGTTGCATGGTGGGATATCTGGCTGGCTGGGAAGGAGGACTCACAGCACTGACCATAGTTACAAGCAGCTCACCTCACACACCCCTCAACACAAACTCCACATAACCCACCTGGGAGAATGCAATGCCTCACATACCAAATGAAGCTCCCACAAAGAACCACCACCCTGGGTAATGCTGTGTGAAGCACAGGGACACACCTGGGACTTGTAGCCAAACAAACGCAAGGACAACACTGTCAGCCTTCCTGTCAGCACAGGCACACTACCCCACAGGGAAGCACAGTCCAAAGGAAGGAAGTACGGGCATGCTGGGAAGGGGGTGTAGGCAATAGCATGATGGGAGTTGGAGGCACAGATACTGCTCACCCTCACAATTGGCCCATCAACACCACTCTGAACCATGCTCACATCACAGGGAGTGGATAAGGACTGACAAGATGGCTGACACTGGCTACTGCTGTGGGAGCACAAGGCCCTGCTGGGAACTGTGCACCAACAAACAGCACAACACCACTGCCTGACATCCTGAAAGCCAACTTGCACTCCCTGCAATGCAAGCACGTTGCATGGTGGGATATCTGGCTGGCTGGGAAGGAGGACTCACAGCACTGACCATAGTTACAAGCAGCTCACCTCACACACCCCTCAACACAAACTCCACATAACCCACCTGGGAGAATGCAATGCCTCACATACCAAATGAAGCTCCCCCAAAAACCACCACCCTGGGTAATGCTGTGTGAAGCACAGGGACACACCTGGGACTTGTAGCCAAACAAACGCAAGGACAACACTGTCAGCCTTCCTGTCAGCACAGGCACACTACCCCACAGGGAAGCACAGTCCAAAGGAAGGAAGTACGGGCATGCTGGGAAGGGGGTGTAGGCAATAGCATGATGGGAGTTGTAGTCACAGATACTGCTCACCCTCACAATTGGCCCATCAACACCACTCTGAACCATGCTCACATCACAGGGAGTGGATAAGGACTGACAAGATGGCTGACACTGGCTACTGCTGTGGGGAGCACAAGGCCCTGCTGGGAACTGTGCACCAACAAACAGCACAACACCACTGCCTGACATCCTGAAAGCCAACTTGCACTCCCTGCAATGCAAGCACGTTTCAAGACACAATACAAGCCATTTACTCCTCATTTCCCACAAGGGAACTAACTACCTCACCTCTCTCTTCCTCTTCCCCTTCGTATACCTGGTCTGAATTTAGTCCTTTTAGCCTGGAGGCTTCTCTTAGTCAGCTGGAAAAAACGAAATCGGGATCTCCACTTGACCCTTGTCCAGCCAGGTTTTTTAAACTTCTGGCCCCTCTACTAAACCCTCACCTTAATCTTCTTTGGAATGCCTCTTTGAATACTGGTATCTATCCTTCATTCTGGAACACTGCACTTGTTCAACCTATTCTCAAGAAAGTAGATGCAGATCCGGCTGAATTGAAAAACTATAGGCCCATCTCTCTCTTGCCAGCACCGGCCAAAATTTTGGAACAGGAAGTACAAAAACAGCTTGCCGAATACCTAGAATCTAATAAACTCCTCCATGACTCCCAGTCTGGCTTCAGGTCAGGACATAGTACTGACACAGCGTTGTTGGAAATAACTGAAAATGTCCGGGAGACCTTGGATAATGGCCATTGTGCTATGCTTGTGCTGCTCGACCTGTCGGCAGCGTTCGATACGGTGTCTCACACGATCCTGCTTGACAAACTTAGACAACTGGGAGTGACGGGGACCACTTTATCATGGTTTGGTTCCTTTCTGGAAGACCGGTCCCAGAAAATACTGCTGCATCCTCATAACTCATCATCACGCCCTACAGTCTGTGGAGTCCCTCAGGGCTCGGCCTTGAGCCCGACTCTTTTTAATGTTTACCTTTCCCCGTTAGCCCCGCTTATTGAACAACATGGGGTAAGTGTCATCTCGTATGCTGATGATACTCAGCTAGTGTTTTCCTTCAGGGATATATCCGAGGCTGCATTCTCTAACTTTAGACATTGTTTAGTCGACATCTCAGTATGGATGACTGAGAACTGTCTCAGATTGAATACTGATAAAACGGAGGTTCTATTTTTCAATCAACCTTCTCCGCCCCATTCGGACATATGGTGGCCTCCCAAACTCAATCCCCCACCTCACCCTGTGCCTTCGGCCAGGAACCTGGGATTCAAGTTTGACGCCGCCCTATCCTGCAAGACTCAGATTAGTCATGTATCCTCTCTATGCTTTTGGAAGATGAAGTCCCTACGGAGATTTCTCCATCTATTACCCATGGACTGCAGAAAGACTGTAGTTCATGCACTCATCACGTCTCAGTTAGACTATGCCAACAGTCTGTACTTGGGTTTGCCTGACTACCTGATAAGAAAGTTACAGACTATACAAAATGCGGCCGCTAGGCTCATTAGAAAAATCCCTACACGACACCACATCTCCCCCCATCTACGGAGCCTACATTGGCTGCCAGTAAAAAGGAGGGTAGAATTCAAGGCGTTAACTCTCGCCTACAGGGTAATTAAAGAAACGGGTCCCCACTACCTGAGAAAAGACTCCGCAAATATCATTAGACGCGGATTCTGAGATCTAATCACCAAGTACTTCTTGCCATTCCCCGTTTTAAAAAAGCCAGATTAGGTGGCCGGTCGTTCACGGTAAGAACTGCCCAGCTCTGGAACTCCCTACCCGAGTTCATAAGGAAGGCCAACTCAGAATCTGTCTTTCGCAAACTCCTAAAAACCTGTTTTTTCAGCCTTCCCTAACAGCCTTCATACCTAGCACCTGGAACTCGTGGCTACTGCTGTGGGGAGCACAAGGCCCTGCTGGGAACTGTGCACCAACAAACAGCACAACACCACTGCCTGACATCCTGAGAGTCAACCTGAACCCACTGCAAGGGTGGCATGCTTCATGGTGGGATAACTGGGCCAGGTGGAGAAGGATGGCCGGATGTCCACCAAATACAACCAATGCTGGCCATGCACACACCTCAACATTCATATTGAAATGCCCCAGGTATGCATGACAATGTGCTACACCAATATCAACCTCTTACTGTGACAACTTAGGACAATGCAATGTACATGCCCGCATCCAGAGGTACAGTCACAACTGTCAGGTGTGTGAACCATTGATGTCTGTAGAAACATTACATACAATGTGTGTCTCTTCCAAATACAGGTGACGATGATGGGGACACAGCAGCAGGCGAGGAGGAGTCCCTGTCCCAGGCTCCGGGGGACACAGAGCTCACTGGTGTGGAACAGCCTCTGCCCTCCTCGGATGGCGAAGACCTACCTGGCACCTCCGGTGTGAGTCATCATGCAGCACCAGCTGGACCAACATCTGCACCCCCTGCACCCACCCCTCCAACAACTGCCAACATACAGACCACCCCCGCCGACACGGACAGACCAAGGACCACCGCTGACAACAGCACAGGGCCCCAGGCCCACCGTGGACCAACGGAGGACAACACCACTAACAACCCCCAAGTGGGCCTTGGGTCACCTGTGCGTGCCACCGCAGGTCCTGCACGTGTCGCCAGGGGTGGTAGACATAGGTCGCTGCTTGCAGAGGGGTCTGTACTGCATGATGACCCACAACTGGCACGCATCGCTGATGCGTACCAGGATAGCATCGGAGAGGTCAGACAGGTAGTGGGGATCCTCAAGGACATACAACAGCAGCAGGCTGCCCATCATGCCCGCTTGGACTCCCACATGGCCCGTGAGAAGACACACATGGCCCGTGTGGAGACACACATGTCGGGCATGGAGTCCAAGTGGGACACATTGCAAGAACTCACAGCGGTGCATAGGGACATATTGACATGCCTCCACCAGATTAGCACCAACATGGCCACACCTGGTGCTGCAACAACTGACACCGCCACAGGGAGGGAGGAGGACTCTGGCGGAGAGTCCCCTGCACCGCTGCAGCCTGCACGTGAGGGTCCCCCCCAAAGAAGAGGGGTCGTCCGAGGAAGGAAAACTGAGAGGTTGATGGCCATGTACATCCCCCAGGAAGCCAACACCTGTTCCAGAAATTCTCCTTTGTGTGCAAACGTTTCACCCTGTCGAATGCAACACTACTATCCCACATGACATGGGGAGTTCAAGTTGGACTAATGTATCATATGACTGTGGACTACACTCAGGACATTTCTGCTACCAAGACTTCCAACTCATCTGGGAACTTTGGATCACAATCCCAATGTACAGCACCCACCATCCTGTGCACTATACACACACACATTTCTGTAAATAAAATCACTAGTACACCATACTTGCCACTCTTGTTATTCAAATGTGGATACTGTTATGGTGATGATGTTCTGCTAAATTACACTGTGTATGCTAACTGCTACAGCAAGTACAACACCGTCGTGTGAGTCATGGTGACATGACACATATGAGGGAGACACACCACTAGGGCTACACAACACAGACACCAGGGCCATCGGACTCATCGCCCACAGTGATGTTGCCAGGAAATACAGTGGAATGCACAGACACCACACCTATTCTGAGTCTGTGTCAACTAGCCCACAGGTGCAGTAAGCAAATGTCAGTCAGATGTGTGACCACAGACAACGCACATCCCAAAGTGAAGCACAGGTTTATTACACATTTGCAACATGTCGTTTCCACTACAAATGCAAGGTTTACCCACGTGGCAGTGGCCACACAGTCAACAAGTGCAGAAGATATGAAGTCCAGGGGTGCGTGGCACATCACTTGTAGGCCAACTACTGCTGCCACCCTGAAAGCTGAATCATGGTGTCGGGGGATCCAAGTTGACCAAAGTACTCAGTAAGCACCCTGTGAAGGACAGACATGACACACAGTTAAAATCACTGTAGAACAGGACAGTACTGCAATACTCATGCCCAATACATGTCACAAGACAACTACACAAAACCAAGTTAGCATTCCAAAAATGTTAGGGAGTTCAGACTACCTTGAAGGACACATTGCTGCACGCATCCAGTCAAGTAGCACATGGCCACACTCAAACAGCACCAGAGCACCACCCACACATATCATGCAAACTCACGTCATTCACATTACATCTCCCTGGATACTCACATTCAGCTGAAGAAGTTGGTGATGAGCTGTGTGCGGACATCACCATCATCATCATCACTGGCATCGTGGTCCATGCCAGGATCCTCCACAGGTGGCGGACGTTGGTCATCGTCATCCAGGATGAGAGGCAACTCCTTCCGCACTGCCAGGTTGTGTAGCATGCAGCAGACGATGACAATCTTGCACACCTTTGCTGGGGCATATGGGAGGGCCCCTCCTGTCTTGTCCAGGCAGTGGAAGCGGCTCTTCAGGAGACCAAAGGTCCGCTCTATCACTCTCCTGGTCTGACCATGTGCCTCATTGTAGCGCATCTGGGCTGGTGTCACAGGGTTCCTGAGGGGTGTCAGCAACCACGGCATGTTGGGGTATCCGGAGTCACCTACGGACAGGCAAGTGCACATTAGCTGATTTGGAAAAGTGGGTGGAATACTACAGATCAGAACACACACAATGGTACAAAGTCAGTACACACCGACAAGCCAGGCACGCTGGTTCTGCATCTGTGCCATCATACTCGGGATGCGACTACTCCTCATCACGTAGGCATCGTGTGCTGAACCAGGGAAATGGGCGCACACATGTGTGATGCTCATATCTGCTAAACATACCACCAGAGCATTGATCGAATGGTAATGTTTACGGTTCCGGTATGCCTGCTCATGTGCCTGTGGTGGTATCAAAGCCACATGTGTCCCATCAATGGAGCCAATGACATGTGGCATCCTCCCCAGGGCATAGAAGTCACTCTTGACGTCAGTGAGTTGTTGACGTGTTGGGAAATAGATGTACTGGTTCAGGCATCTCAACATTGCCTCCAAAACATCGCGTAGCACACGGCTGAACATAGTCTGTGACATCCCACCGGCAGTTGCAACAGTGTGTTGAAAGGTACCGGTGGCAAAGAAGTGTAGAGCTGCCATTACCTTCACCTTGGGGGTCAGCGCCGTAGGGTACGTCCGGCCAGGTTGCAAATGTGGTGCCAAGCGCACTGCCAAATCCTCAATCAGCTGCCTGGTGAAGCGGTACCGTCGGATGCTGTCACGTTCCACCATCGTTGCCAGGTCAGGGAATGGTCTATGGATAGCTGGAGCCCTGCAGTGCATAGGTTGAAGGAAGAAAGATTGTCAGTCACCCCACATATGTGCTATTCACCATACTCAATTTCACATGATACATCATTACGTGACACAAGTACTTTATGTGTGTGCCGTTCTGTCGGACATAACTCGCACATACATGGCCATCATCTAACTTCTCAGTACAACATGTGTGCACTACAGGTACCAGGTTGTGCTATGGGAAACCATTAGGCTGTGTCACAGTACCCATTTACTGCTGTCACGTTCCACACACACACCACAGTGACATGTCTGGACAGGCGCGCCACAGGCATCACAGATCATTGACAGGTAGATTCCCAGTGACCCTGTCTTGCCACATGGCCACTGGCATGACATGGCGTATCATGTACACGTCAGAAAAACAAACATGACTCCCACAGGTAGTGGCCCCTGTCGCATCCGCAGGACAGACATGGACGCCAGTGACGCACAACATCAAAGTCCATGCACAAACAGCGTTGATGTGGAGACTGTCTCCCATCGTGCACATGGAATCAGTGACATCGGAAACACAACATGCACACAGACTGTGGAGGGCCATCACTATTGTGGCAATGGGTCACCCTGTGACGTACATGCCTTCCCACATGGGACTCTGGGGGTATGTGACATGTCATACACATACACAACCTGGGAATGTGACCATGCCACATGCTCCAAAATGAACTGTTGCACATCACAGTGGTCATGTGCACAACACACCAAGGACCCTGTCCCCATAAACACATGCACAGCCTGGGTGTGGCTGCCCACAAGTGCCACCACAAAAACCACATGTTAACCCCCATACACAGAGAAAGAAATGCAGCCTTACATGCCTCAGGAAACAGTGTGGACTGGGTGTGGTGTTGTAGGTGTACCCCTGGGTCTCTGGCAGGTATATGTGGCTGGCATACATTCACCAGTGACAAGCATGGTGACATATGCGACTGACCTGTACAGGTACGTGTTGTACATCAATGGACCGATCGGTGTGCCCGGCCGGCCCATTGCATCTGTTGTATCCCGAAATACGCGTTGTACAGCAATGGACCGATCGGTGTGCCCGGCCGGCCCATTGCATCTGTTGTGTGCGGGTACGCGTTGTATCCCAAATACGCGTTGTACAGCAATGGACCGATCGGTGTGCCCGGCCGGCCCATTGCATCTGTTGTGTGCGGGTACGCGTTGTATCCCGAAATACGCGTTGTACAGCAATGGACCGATCGGTGTGCCCGGCCGACCCATTGCATCTGTTGTGAGCGGGTACGCGTTGAACAGCAATGGACCGATCGGTGTGCCCGGCCGGCCCATTGCATCTGTTGTATCCTGAAATACGCGTTGTACAGCAATGGACCGATCGGTGTGCCCGGCCGGCCCATTGCATCTGTTGTGTGCGGGTATACGTTGTATCCCGAAATACGCGTTGTACAGCAATGGACCGATCGGTGTGCCCGGCCGGCCCATTGCATCTGTTGTATCCCGAAATACGCGTTGTACAGCAATGGACCGATCGGTGTGCCCGGCCGGCCCATTGCATATGATGTGTGCGGGTACGCGTTGTATCCCGAAATACGCGTTGTACAGCAATGGACCGATCGGTGCGCACACATTGGCTGGGGCCTGGCATGGCAACGGACGCGTTTTCGAGGCTCCAACGAGTCTGATGCAGTGAATTCAGTTGGCCAGCCACAACAATGTTGCAAAATCATGGGTGTCATGAAGTTGAAGATTCGAAGGATGCTGTGGGTGTGTATTAGTGCTGTTATTCCATGGATTGGTCAGATTCAGAAGATGCAAACGACTTGGACCTATCACTTTGGACACATGGGACAGTATCTGCCTCTGCAGCACACATATAATGCTGGCTGTTCCCCTGAGAGCTCACTTGCCTGCACTACATGCTCCAGGACGACATCTGCCACCAACACTGCTGCTGTTTATGCATCCTCTGGCTCCTGCAATGGCACGTACTGTGGAGAGAGCCCCAGCCTTCAGCCTTGAGGAGAACCAGGCCCTGCTGGACAGCCTCCTTCCACAGTACAGCAAGCTGTATGGGAAACCAGGGGAGCAGGTGAGTGTGCTGTCCACTGCCTCACTAATTGTGCATGTTGTCTGACTAGCAGGACTTTCAGTGTGCACACCACTGGCTAGCATGCCCACTGAGTAGTTGTCACACCCCAAAGTGTGTAGTTACATGCACTGAACTGGGACAGTGCAGTAACAGTGCATTCCAACCAGATTTACTTCCCATGCAATGATACCATGTAGTGACTGCTGGCAAACTGTTCATAGCCATTGTTGCACTGCCTGTGTACATCATATGCCCCTGTGATTGAGACATGTAAATCCAACTGTGTGATGCACGTATATGTTGCATGTGTAGTAATGGCCTTTTCACTTTGTCATCCTCACAGGTTGATGCCCACCAGAAGCAGGAAATCTGGCTGACCATCACCCGGAAAGTAAGATCCGTGGGGGTCTACAGGCGCAGGATCCGCAACTGCCAGAAGAGGTGGCAGGACCTTCGTGGCTGGACCTGGAGGATCGCAAGGGTCCAGCTGAAGCTGTCGCCTCCTCGCAGGAGGGGCGGACACCGGACCCTGACCCCCACATGCTCCGGATCCTGGCGGTGGTCTTCCCTGACCTGGATGGGCAGCTGAAGGACAGACAGCAGCAAGGAGGGGGTGAGTCCATGACTGCACTGTGCACTTTGTCTGACATGCTATGTGCCCTCCTCTGGCCTGGTTAAACTTCCACAGTACATCAGTCATGTGGTCCAGGACCCATGTCCCTCATTTGTGACATGCCCACTTCTCCTCTGATACGCATATGTGTGGCCCTTATAGTCAGGAAATTGTGTCATTTGGGGACTGTGTCATTGCATTTAGCTTTGCTCAAGGTGGGGGACAGCATTTGTTCCCGTGACTATGTTGTGCGATTCATGGGTGGGTCAATTGCTTACACAATGCCTAAGTTCTGACATGTAATCTGGGTGTAACTTTGATATGTGGTCCGCTTGCTGCTCTGACTCACCACATGTCCCTGGGGAATTTGGCACACACCCATGCTGCTGGTGGGAACAATGTTTGGGCCTCAGGAGTATGTGTATCCAGTGTGTCACACATGCTTAGCCACCTGCCTACTGTCCAGGACTCATCCCTCTTACAGGTGGAGCTGGACAGTCATGCCTACTCCAGGGCATACAATACACTCTGTACTCCCACTCCCGTGTATCATCTGGCATGTTGTGATCAGTGAAATGTACCCTCAGGTGTCTGCCTCTGTCTCATTGTGCTTTATCTTCGTTGTCAGGACTACTGGTATGTTTATCGGTTAGGGCTCAGCATGCCATCTGAGATGTGACCATGATAGACGATACTTCTGTGACTTATAGGTGTCTGATCACTTGACTGTGCACACCGGTGTTTGCGACTGTGACTTTCAGGCAGCTGTATTTTCATTCACAGCACACTGTGAGGTGCTCATGTTCAGAGAGTTGTTTCATGTCCCCCATATGTCCAGTTGGTATGACGTGGACACATAGTTGATGATGTGGTTTTTGGGGGATGGACATGTGCACTTGTCAGTCACATAACTTGCATTCCCCATGCCCTCGGATTGTGACACAGTGCAGACTGTTGTTGGCTGGCTGCCATGGCCATGTGACTTGAGACAGTAATATATGACTTTGCACGCATTCCTGTGTCATGGCATTAAACTTCCTGAGACTGATCCTGCAGGGGAGTGACATGTGCAACATGCACCCCATTGTGGCATTGACTATCCGGACATGGGTGCATCATGGTGTCTGGTGCTGATATGCATCACATGCATTTCTATTTAGACTCTGGCCATCCCTTTATCCGGACACCTGCACTGACTCAGTGGCAAGAGATGTGATGTGTGCATGTTCACATACTTCACCGTGTTCCCTGCAATGTCCAACAACTGTGTAGGTGGTGCATGTGTCCACACTGGGGTCTTACCATCAGACAGGCACCAGACAGATGGGTGCAAGGGCAGGAGGGGTGTGAGTCCCATGGTTGACCATCAGACTGACAATTGGCTTCCCGAATCTGTGTGAGGACTTTAGGCAATGTTCAACTAAGGATGCCAGGGCTTGCTCTGTAATGTGCTGTACTTACTGTGGTGTGTGCGGTCAGTGCAGGTGACTGATGTTTGTCTGTTTCCCTAATTGTTTGCAGATACATCCACGGCCACAGGAGAGGACAGCTCCACGGACCAGGAGGAGCAGCGGAGCCAGACTGGGTCAGCATCGGACGAGTGGTCAGAGGGACCCAGTGGCACGGAGGGCGAGGGAGCCACACCGAGGAGTCCTCAGCACCATCCACCTCAGCTGAGGACCACAGCAGCTCGGAGGATGACTCCCTTGTGGAGGCGGGTCTCAGCAGCCACCAAAGGCCAGCTAGTCTGTCTGGCCCCGCCACCACCACCACCACCACCACCGCACTCCCATTGGCTCCCATTCCTGAGGTCCGTGGAGGCTCCCGTGCTCGGGAGCGTGTCTCCTTCGTGCCAGGCACCGCACCCCCTGCCCCTGTGTCCCCTGCTGCCCTGAGTGAGGAGTCTGTGTACCTCCTTCGGCAGCTCCATGTAGGGCAGACAGCAATGCTGAGTGTCCTCCATGCACACACCACTCTGTTGACACAGCTGGTGTCGTTCATGGAGGGCATCTCGACGGGTATGTCTGCCCTACAGAGGAGCAATAAGTCCATGGACTCCTCCCTGACGGCAGCAGTGTCCCTCCTCCAACAGTCCCTCACCCCTCCCACCTCTGCCCCATCCACACTTCCTGCCCCCCTACCTGTCCAAAGCACATGCACACCTGCACAGTCACCCAGACACACAGACACGAGCAGCACAGACACACCCAAGAGAAAGGCAAGATGTGCACACAAGCATCCTCAGGGGACTGATACCACAGACACAGGGGATGGGGAACACACACACACAGGCATCCACATTCACTCCGCAGTCCTCCAAATCCTCTCCCTCCAAGACCCCTTCCCTTGCCTCGCCTGCTACCCCACCTACACAGCAGATCTTCCTGTGTGACCTCGGCCTCTTCCCTCCAATCCTGCTGATCCAGCATACCGGGGGAAGAGGAAGTCCACCCACACAGAGGGAGTGCCCCTCGCCCCCGGACACCCTCCCCAGGCGCAGGCAGACACAGGACCCCATTAGGAAGTCCCCCGGACCAGGAAGAGCAAGACCCCACTACCACCACCACGCAGCTCCACCGCCCAGTCTCTCTCCTCCATCCCCCAGGCCACCACTGCACAGGTTCCCCCGCCACACCCTGCCCCAGGTTCCCCACACACCGATACCACATCCCCAGACTGCTTAGGCCCTCCCCCCTGCCACTTGCTCTTCCACCCCCAACCCAGACGCTCTGCCTGTTAGTGGCACTGTTGTGGAGACTGGGTCCCCCCCCTCTGTCCTGCCCACCTCATCTGCCCACCCTTCCACTCCCTTGGAGTCATGCACTGCAGTGGAGTCCACAACCACCACGTCTGACTCGGGCACTGCAGTGGGTACTCAGTCCACTACATCAGTCCAGCCCACTGCAGTGGTTGCAGCACCCACACCAACTGACTTGTGTACCACAGTGGTGCCGGCCCCCACTGAGTAAGACACCTCCACTGCAGTTGCCGGTGACACTCCTGCACCCACCACCCCTTCACTGCCTCACTCTGCCATCCCCTGATCCTGTCCATGCGGTGCCTGGCCTGCCCCTTGTATGCCCCTCCAAGGGGATGTCCCCCAACCGTACCAGTGCAGGCAAGCAATGTGTGACCAGTTGTCACTTCTCACCCCGTTGGGACTGTGATTTTGGACTGGCCATTGGCCTTAGTTTCTTTTGGACTTCCGTGTTTACCCTGACATTTGCTGAATAAAGCCTCTTTTTGTTTACTTTTGGGTTTTCTTTTGATGTACATGATGTGGATGAGTAGCATCCTGCATTTGCAATTGTAATAGTGTTCACATCAGGACAATGAAGTGTTGCAGTGATGGACTCCATGTGGTCCATGGGATATGTGTCCTGTTGTAGTCTGGATCTATGGCATCCTTTGCTACAGTCTGAGGGTGTAATGTTCAGCATTTGACACAGGGATGTCCTTTTTGCATTTGTAAATGAACATCTTTGTCTTACACTGATGCACATCTGGTGGGCTTACCACTGTTCAATGTTCCGATTTCCCTGACTGTGTGCCCAGCTCCACTGGACATGCAGTTTTGCACATCAATGTCGAAGGACTCATCTGTATATACAGTGCAACTTGCTTGACACGTGTTTTGTGTGTGTGCAGATGACTGACGTGGCACTCCCGTACCCAGGCTGATGTGAGCAGAGCCTTCTGTGTGTTGTGGTTGTTGACTCACTGACGGAGTGTTCTGCTGACATGTTTAGGTCGTGCACAGACAAGGTTTGGCACAGCAGACCTTCCACAGGAGTGGAGTGCCCTCATGGCAGTGTGTAATCTGGTGACATTGCGTGGGCCTTTGTTGTGTGTTGTGTAAGCATGTCTGTGCGTGTTCCCTTCCCTTTTCCTACACAGGCTGTGTCCCCAGGGATGTTCCTGTTTGTGATGCTTGCTGAGTTGTTCTGTGTTCATCCAGCACCTTGGACCTGGTTTCTCCGTGATGTGGGTGCATGGCAAACTAATGTTCATGAGGTTGTCATCCCAGGTTGTCTTTGTTGTCAGGGCTGGGGATGTGGGCAAACGCAGATGGGACACATTCAGGATTCCCCTTGGCACTTGTTGTTTAAACGAGTCATGTGATTTACAGTTTGTGTTAGCTTTCAGTGATTGTGACACGTTGTGTGTGTGACTGCTGCCACTCCTCAGGGTCAGAGCTGCAATGTTGGAAGTTGTGTACGTGTGTTCTTCGTGTGTCACCTTGGCTTCTTCGTTGGTGTGTGACTATGGCCAGGATCCCATTGATTGTGGTAGATTTCACATCATGCCCATGTACGGCATACTGTGCTGTGTGTCAGACATTGATGAGTCTTGTTGACTGGCCATGTGTGATGGGTTTCTGCACCCTAGTTCCCACCACCACCCCTGGTATTGTCATGGGTGCATGTCCAATGTCACCAGTCCATGTGAGCTTCACTGCTGCACATTGTTGGAGATCAGGGTGTGTGGTGTTGAGTGTGTGCAAAAGTGAGTTGTTGCACGGCTAGACCCCAACCTCCATATTGGCCTTGGCTGGCAGGCCGTGCTGATTGATTGGAGCTTGTGTAGGTGTGATGGTAGTTAGTTACTCAGGACACATGGCTATGGTTCACAGTGTGAATGCCATCTAACTTTGTCATCACAGTGGGATTATCATGCAGGCTAGTGTCAGCACAATGTGGGGTCCCTGGGGGTAGTGCTGTGATGGGTCTGTCTCTTGCTGTGTTAGTTGCTGTTCCTAAAAGCTTGTGTGACATGTGTAAGTTGTGCTCCCTCTCATCTAACAATGCCTGATTGCCCACATAGGGGTATCCGATCCATGAGTAACTTTTGTATGGCACTGTATACACATCTGTGTGGTTGGAATTCAGGCCTCCTCATGTGTTGTGTGGTTGCCTGGGGACACTGGCACACCCCCCCCCCATCACCTGTTTTGTTTGATATGCAGTGTGAGTCTGCCTGTTTGTGTTTGTGCCTTTGCACCACTGCATTGGCATATCTTGAGTGTGCCATTGGCTGTATGTTGTTTGGTGGCTTTCCCCTGCTGTCCCTGGGACTCCTAGGTCATCAGTCAGCACAATAATCATGGTTTGTATGTTCCATTGCTGCCATGGTATGGTATTTGTTCACCTGACATCTACAGTCTCCACAGGATATCTACATTTGTGTGTCCATTGGTGCAGATATGTGGGTCAGCATTATTATGGTCACTTCTGTCATTGTGTTATTTGTGAATGTTGACAATGTGTGCCCCCATGGGTGATGTTTGTATGCACATGGCCAAAACGATGTTTCATTGACACTGCACTGTTTCCCTCGACCAATCTATGTTGCTATGGGACACAAGCACTACTATGCCACTGATGTGTTTGTTGTTGTGTGACCAGGATTTATCCATGCAGTTTGGCTTTGGCAGCTTTTACCATGACTACACTTCCCTTTTGGGCACTGTGGTGATGGGGCTTTAGGCCCCATTGCCACACTGTTCAAAATGTGCATCAGCTATGGACACCACACTTACCTTATGATCACTGTGGTGATGGGGCTTTAGGCCCCATTGCCACACTGTTCAAAATGTGCATCAGCTATGGACACCACACTTCCCTTTTGGTCACTGTGGTGATGGGGCTTTAGGCCCCATTGCCACACTGTTCAAAATGTGCATCAGCTATGGACACCACACTTCCCTTATGATCACTGTGGTGATGGGGCTTTAGGCCCCATTGCCACACTGTTCAAAATGTGCATCAGCTATGGACACCACACTTCCCTTTTGGTCACTGTGGTGATGGGGCTTTAGGCCCCATTGCCACACTGTTCAAAATGTGCATCAGCTATGGACACCACACTTACCTTATGATCACTGTGGTGATGGGGCTTTAGGCCCCATTGCCACACTGTTCAAAATGTGCATCAGCTATGGACAGCACACTTCCCTTTTGGTCACTGTGGTGATGGGGCTTTAGGCCCCATTGCCACACTGTTCAAAATGTGCATCAGCTATGGACAGCACACTTCCCTTTTGGTCACTGTGGTGATGGGGTGTTCGAGCCCATTGCCACAGTGGCCATGGTCTGCTTGCATTGTGGAGGCCACACACATTTATGTGTGACACATGTGCTAGGGGGTCACATTGTATGTTCAATGTCATGTTCAGTGTTGTAGGCATTTGACACAGACTACACACACTTGTCATGGTGTTGGGGGGGATGTAATCTTCTGTCATTCCTTATGTGGGAGTATGCTAGTTGTGCCATGCATTACCCGTCCTATGGGTAGCAGTGGTGTTAGTGGTAGGCATCCATCCCCCCATGAGTGGGGATGGTAGTAGTGACAGGCATCCAGGCCCCCCTGAGTAGTGATGGTGGTAGTGGTAGGCATCCATACCCCTAAGGGTGGGGATGGTAGTAGTGGCAGGCATCCAGGCCCCCCTGAGTAGTGATGGTGGTAGTGGTAGGCATCCACCCCCCATGAGTGGGGATGGTAGTAGTGACAGGCATCCAGGCCCCCTGAGTAGGGGTGGTGGTAGTGGTAGGCATCCAGCCCCCCTGAGTAGGGATGGTGGTAGTGGTAGGCATCCATCCCCCATGAGTGGGGATGGTAGTAGTGACAGGCATCCAGGCCCCCTGAGTAGTGATGGTGGTAGTGGTAGGCATCCATCCCCCTGAGTAGTGATGGTGGTAGTGGTAGGCATCCATACCCCTAAGGGTGGGGATGGTAGTAGTGGCAGGCATCCAGGCCCCCTGAGTAGTGATGGTGGTAGTGGTAGGCATCCATACCCCTAAGGGTGGGGATGGTAGTAGTGGCAGGCATCCAGGCCCCCTGAGTAGTGATGGTGGTAGTGGTAGGCATCCATCCCCCATGAGTGGGGATGGTAGTAGTGGCAGGCATCAAGGCCCCCTGAGTAGTGATGGTGGTAGTGGTAGGCATCCATACCCCTAAGGGTGGGGATGGTAGTAGTGGCAGGCATCCAGGCCACCCTGAGTAGTGATGGTGGTTGTGGTAGGCATCCCTCCCCTATGAGTGGGGATGGTAGTAGTGACAGGCATCCAGGCCCCCTGAGTAGGGGTGGTGGTAGTGGTGGGCATCCATCCCCCCATGAGTGGGGATGGTAGTAGTGACAGGCATCCAGGCCCCCATGAGTAGGGGTGGTGGTAGTGGTGGGCATCCAGGCCCCCTGAGTAGTGATGGTGGTAGTGGTAGGCATCCATCCCCCATGAGTGGGGATGGTAGTAGTGACAGGCATCCAGGCCCCCTGAGTAGGGGTGGTGGTAGTGGTAGGCATCCAGCCCCCTGAGTAGTGATGGTGGTAGTGGTAGGCATCCATCCCCCATGAGTGGGGATGGTAGTAGTGACAGGCATCCAGGCCCCCTGAGTAGGGGTGGTGGTAGTGGTAGGCATCCATCCCCCATGAGTGGGGATGGTAGTAGTGGCAGGCATCAAGGCCCCCCTGAGTAGTGATGGTGGTAGTGGTAGGCATCCATACCCCTAAGGGTGGGGATGGTAGTAGTGGCAGACATCCAGGCCACCCTGAGTAGTGATGGTGGTTGTGGTAGGCATCCATCCCCCCATGAGTGGGGATGGTAGTAGTGACAGGCATCCAGGCCCCCTGAGTAGGGGTAGTGGTAGTGGTGGGCATCCATCCCCCATGAGTGGGGATGGTAGTAGTGACAGGCATCCAGGCCCCCATGAGTAGGGGTGGTGGTAGTGGTGGGCATCCATCCCCCATGAGTGGGGATGGTAGTAGTGGGAGGCATCCATCCCCCTATGGGTGTGTTTGGCATTGGTGTTGGCCATCCCACCCCTATGGTTCTGCTGTTGCTAGTGTAAGTTATTTGTGCATCCCTATGTGTGTGTGACATATTTCGGGTACGTGTAGTTTTTTTGTATTGTTGGTGTTTGACTTACCGTCTGCGCCGTACGCGTCCGTGCCGGTCCCGGTAATAGATGTAGAGTATAGGTAGGACCTGCGCAATGGGATTCATGCTTGGATCGTCTCGTTCGGGTTTCTCGTGTCTTCGAGTCATACTCGTAGCAGGCTTGTTCGTCTCGTAGCCGTGGATCGTCTTGTGGCGCGAAACGGAGCTTATGTACGGCTCGCCCGGATTCTCAAACGTGCCGGACGTAGCGACGGGTTCGGCGCGTACGGATTGCGCATCGTACTAGTCCGGCCGGAAGGTGCTGTGTATTTGCTTCCGTGCAGCTCGATTCGGCGTTCAGGGATCCGGCTCTGGCGGGGAACAGGTGCTGGATTGGGTGAGTACGGCTCGCTCGGAAAATGAGTTGTTCTACGCATCGTACTTGTTCATCTAGACGAGTGTACGAATCGGTCGGGAAACACGCATTCGGCTGGTATTTTTTCTGGACGAATACTGTTAGGTGCCCTACCGGCCGAGATCGGAATCGACCCCTGAGAGTCAAGCGATTTGTCTATAACATCTATGCATGTTGACCTGGTCTTAAAGTTAGAGCCCCTGCTCACCATAAATAATGGGAAGAATCCGAAACCCAATCCTAGGGCAGGACTAAAGGTAAACCCATGGTCCACAACTGAATGTAGAAAATCTAAATCAGCATTACTTGAATCAATAAAGCAGGGAAGTGCAGATTCAGTGAGGAGTGCCAGGGATGTACATCGGAAAGCATTGGCCACTGCCAAGCGGAACTGGGAAGAAAATAGCTGGTTGGATCTTCTGGAGGCAGCAAAAACAAATAATCAGGCAGAGTTTTGGAAAATTATAGTATGGGAGGGGGGGGAAGGACCAAGTTCAAAGAACAGAGCATTACCTGGACTCAGCAACCTGGACCGACCACTTTACTGATTTATACTCAAGTTTTAAGTCCATGGTAGCGCTGAGCGGAGAAAGACGACCTACTCACACAGAGGGAGACAGTGGGGTGATCATCTTCTCATTGCAAGAAACGGAGTACGCTATAGACTCCATTAAACCGGGAAAAGCACCGGGATTAGATAGACTCCCTGGTGACTTATTTAAGCATGACAAAAAGGTATGGGTTCCATATGTCAATGCTCTTAGCAACGCAATACTTGCTGGTGCCCCAATACCGGGAACATGGAAAGGGGCTGAAATTGTCCCCATCCATAAAAAGGGCAGCAAACACAAACCCGAGAATTACAGACCAATCAGCCTGATAGATGTACTCCCAAAAATGTATGCCAGGCAGATATTGAACAGGCTTAATGACTGGATAGAGACCAATAGCATACTGTCTCTATATCAGGCAGGATTCAGATCCCGTATTAGTACAATAGATCAAGGGGCATATTAGCAAGACCGGCGATAAAATTATCGCCGTTTTAGCGGCAGGAAACTGCCGCTAAAACGGCGATAATGGGCTTGCTAATATGCGTTATAGAATTCCAACAGAAGCCCAGGTTAGATGTGCAGGACATCTAACCTGGGCTTCGATTGAATTCTATAACGCATATTAGCAAGCCCATTATCGCCGTTTTAGCGGCAGTTTCCTGCCGCTAAAACGGCGATAATTTTATCGCCGGTTTTGCTAATATGCCCCTTAGTCTTCAGACTCCTGTGCATTATTTGGAAATATGTTAAAATCAGGAAGGGACACATTTACGTGGCATTCGTTGATTTGAGAGCAGTTTTTGACCTCGTACCCAGAAGCCTATTATGGGAGACACTTGAAAAACAAGGTGCCCCCTAATTTGGTCACGCAGTTAAAAGGTTACATGATGGGAACTACGCTAGAGTTCGCTGGGGTATGAACGGGGAACTAACAAAGCCAATCCCAATAGAGAGAGGAGTGAGACAGGGTTGCGTACTTGCCCCCACCCTGTTCTCATTCTATATCAACGACGTGGTGGATCATCTGCAAGCTCCAGAAAATGAACCACCAAAGTTAAATGGGAATTTGGTGCCCGCGCTGCTCTTTGCAGATGATACCATTCTAATATCACAGACCATAAAGGGGCTACAAAATATGTTGAATGGATTTAATAGATATTGCATAGATAAGGGTTTAGAAATAAATGCAAATAAAACCAAGTACATGGCCGTAAACCCACAAAAGGGCCTTAAAAAGAATCTCATGCTGAGTAATCAGGAAATAGAATATGCCACTAATTTTAATTACCTGGGCATATTATTAGACACAAAACTAGCTTGGAATCAGCAAATTAGCCACTCAGTCTTAAGGTTAGCCCAAGGGTCAGGGGCAATCTTTAAGAAGTATAGCTTAACTACTAGTAAATCTGTGACACCAGCACTCGAGATATATAAATGGAAGGTCCAGGCTGCAACATTGTATGGATCAGAGCTATGTGGCATAAGTGGTATCAGACAATTGGGGAAAATAAATTTGCGAGGAGAATATTGGGATTGCCCCAATCAGCACCACTCGTCCCAATGTTCCATGACCTAAATCTGATGCGAATTGGACATCTCGCAATACTACGCCCACTGCTCTATTGGATACGGCTATGGACAACGCCGGAATTACTAGTATATAGAGAAGCTGCTCGCAAATTATTGGATATTGATACATGTCTTACCTTCCCATGGTTGAGATTTGTTCGGAAATGGCTAATAGAGTTAGGTCTTGAATCGTATTGGACTAACCCGCACAGTTTAACGCCAAGCTGCAAAGGCAACCTGAAGGGTATTTATCGGCAACACACATTGAATGCCCTTCACTGCGATCCAAGACAAGGAAGGTTAACAGCTGAATTCCTTTCTATTAAGCCTAGCCCGAATCGCAAGGATTTTCTTGATCAGGTACAACCATTTCTAGCAAGAATTCTGTACCTAAAGCTAAGATATAACATAATACAGATCAAGAGCCATACTGCAAAGTGGGGGGGGGAGGAAGATCGTGCCTGTACTCTATGCACTAGATGCACTTCAGGGTCTACAGATAACATCGAAAATACTGCACATATTTTGTTTTTCTGCCCGGCGTACGATAGGGCAAGGAGTAAATGGATTCGACCATTATGCAATTCGCTGGGATTTAGAAAACACCAAGAGGCGCTGAGGGTATTGACAACAAGTACCCTACCCCACGTTATATTTGCGTTATCAAGATACTTGTTTATAGTGGGTCTAATAAGGAAGAGAATGAGGTTAAAACTGTAATGTATTAAAGATTTAGATATCTGTGATTGTAGAACTTACCTTGGACTGTATGAATAATTAGATATCTATTCCCTGTATATTCCAAAAAGTTTTTACTTAATGAAATTGCTTTTTTGTGATTGTTGATCCTTTTACTGAAATCATGTAATACTTGGCTGGATACTTTTTAGATTATTTTACGAATGATGTTTTATAAGGAAATCTTTTATAGCCTTTGGCCGAAATAAAGAATTTATACGACTTACACGTAAGTCCAGTAGTTCTCCTTAGAGAGAGGAGGTCACAAGGGCTTGGGGACCATAGGAGCAGGGCTGGTTGGTCGGTACAGAGTGACCAGGTCAGCCAAGCGCCGGGCGTCTTTGAGGACCTCGCAGTCAGGATCAGGCAGTTTGGAGAGGTGATCTTGGAGCAGCTGGGCCACTCAGGAAAGGGGTCTTGGGTGCCTTGGCGTCCCATGATGGGTGCTTGCATCTGGTGCTTCAGGAGTCTGGTGTAGACTCTTCTTCTTGGTTTTTGCCATTGGGGATCCTGTACTCCGGGTATTGGTATGCCGTGGCTTCAGTAGGCTCTGGATCTCCAAACTCAGTAGAGAGGCAGACCTGACCCTCCGGTGCTGTAGTACCTTTTCTTGCTTTGCTGCTGCATCAAGGTTGTCGGTGAGCAGCAAGTCAACAAACCGGATTTCATGGGATTGGTGCCTGTGGTGTACAAGGGACTGTTACCTTCACTCCAAGGGAGATTCATGGAAATTTCCTGAAGGCTGGAGGTGATCTCTGGATCTTTGAGTCCTTTCAGGTTTCAGGACGACACAGCAGCAGCAATTGTCGAGTCCTGGGAGCAGCAGGTAGGGTCTGGTGCCTATTTTCTAAAGCAGGGCTTCAGTTCTCTAGCAGCATGTCTTCTTTGTCCTGGTCTTCTCTTGTCTATTGAATCTAATGTTCAGGTCTAAGGGTGCCACCTATATACTGAATTTAGGGGTGTTAGAAGGGAAGACCGGTAGTACCAATAGGGTGTCTACACTAACCCTGGGCGGTGAACTACGCTACGCTCGCGGAGTTTGCGGAGTTTCGGTAACTTCGCGATTCGCGTAGAGTGCGAAGTTGCCGAGCACTACGCAATTTGCAGCGTAGCGTAGCTGTTTTTCTTCTTCGCGCGCTCAATATGCGTTCTCGCGCGCGCGGTAATGACCTACCGTGATTCTGCGTTTGCCGACGCAATTTCCTATCCGTTCGCGGGTGCCATGAGATTTGGAATCCTGCCGCACGATCCCGCGAGAGTATGCGAACGCGAACACGTCATTCGGACGCGCGATCTGACTTCCGGCGGCAGTGTTGGTAAGATCGCAATCCCGAACACGAAGAAACTACAATCTGGCGAAGAATATCTCTCGAGCATCATAAAACCTTCTCGAAAATGATGATTGTGCTCCAAAAAACTCCTCAGATTGTGATTTGGCTGTAGTTTTTTGTGCAAGGAGTCCTTTTTCTTTTTTTACTTTTTTTTCCAAGAGGAAGGAAGTGCCCCTGAGTCTCAAACTTCCTGTTCCTGTCCAGCAGGCTCCTCCCAGTGCTTTGTCCATGTGCTGTTCACTTTCATTTGGATTTGGAGCTGGAAGGATCACTCTTTGTGTCTGTCTGCTGCATCATATCATTGGATTGGATTTGAGGGCTTTTGGATTTGAGATTTTACAAGTAAGTTGGAGAATTGGTGTACTTGTTTGTTTGATTGGGGCCTGTTTGTACCTACATTTTTTGGGGATTTTCATCGTTTTTAAAATTTATTGTTGTGGCCTGTAGTTTCAGTAGGGGCCTAGTTGTTTTTCTTTGATTGGAATTTCAGCCAGTAGGCCCAGAGCCAGAGGTACCCATGGGTGCATGGTTCTGTGGTGTCTGTTGAATTTAAACATCATGTAGGGCATGGATGGCATTGGATGAATTGGTAAATGTGGTTTTTGTGGTGTATTTCACTTTTTGGGTGTGTGTTAATAAATAAATACCTTTGTTGGATGTGTGTGTGTGCTTGTTGTGTAACTTTCCAACCTTTCGTAGCCCTGTGGATTTTCGTTTTTGCATTTTTGTATTAAAGCTGTGTTGTTTAGCAGGCCTCCTTTGTCTGGTCATATTATAGGCCTGCTTGAGTTCATTATTTTCCATGGCCTGTTGTGACTGTGAGTGACCACGTGGCTTGGGGCCATTTTGTGGTGGTAGTTTAGTAGTGTGCTGCTTTTTCCATATAGGCCTGCATGTCTTTTCTTTGTTCCCCTTGGCTTATGCTTGTTGTTGTGGGTGGCCTGGCCATGTGGTGGCGGCCATTTTGTGGGACCAGCCACTGTGCTTTTGCCATAGGCCTCCAAGCTTGCTGCCTAGTCTGCCAGTAGGCCCAGAGGTAGTCATCATGGGTGCATAAAAACTGTTTCTGTGTTGTCTGTTGAATTTTAACATCATTTAGGGCCATGGATGGCATTGGATTGAATTGCAAAATGTGGTTTTTGGGGTGGTATTTCAGTTTTTTGGTGTGTGTTAAATAAATAGGCCTTATTCAGCCAGTAGGTAACCCTGGGCGTTCAGCTCGTGGACTTTGGGCAACTCCGCACTGCACGACAACGCAGACTTACACTTTTTATCTTCTTCGCGCGCTCAATATACGTTTTCGCGCGCCCGATAACGACTTTTTGTGACGATCGCGATGCCGAACACGCAGAATTTACAATCTGGCGAAGAATATCTCTCGAGCAGCATAAAACCTTCTCGAAAATGATGATTTAGTTCATTTTGCTCAAAAAACTCCTCAGGTTGTCATTTAGATGTTGTTTTGTGAACAAGGAGTCACTTTTTTTTTTTTTACAATTTTTTAAAGAGGAAGGAAGTTGCCCAGAGTCTCCAACTTCCTGGTCCTGTCCTTTGTCTTCACTTTCTTGTTATTGTGGGTGGACTGGCCATGTGGGTGGCGGCCATTTTGTAAAGCCAGGCATTGTGCTTTTGCCATAGGCCTGAATTGTCTGTCTTGTCTTCCTTTTCTTGTTGTTGTGGGTGGCCTGGCCATGTGGTGGCGGCCATTTTGTGGGACCAGCCACTGTGCTTTTGCCATAGGCCTCCAAGCTTGTGGCCTAGTCTGCCAGTAGGCCCAGAGGTAGTCATCATGGGTGCATAAAAACTGTTTCTGTGTTGTCTGTTGAATTTTAACATCATTTAGGGCCATGGATGGCATTGGATTGAATTGCAAAATGTGGTTTTTGGGGTGGTATTTCAGTTTTTTGGTGTGTGTTCAATAAATAGGCCTTTTCAGCCAGTAGGTAACCCTGGGCGTTCAGCTCGTGGACTGTGGGCAACTCCGCACTGCGCGACAACGCGGACTTACACTTTTTATCTTCTTTGCGCGCTCAATATACGTTTTCGCGCGCACGATAACGACTTTTTGTGATGATCGCGATGCCAAATACGCAGAATTTACAATCTGGCGAAGAATATCTCTCGAGCAGCATAAAACCTTCTCGAAAATGATGATTTAGTTCATTTTGCTCAAGAAACTCCTCAGGTTGTCATTTAGATGTTGTTTTGTGAACAAGGAGTCACTTTTTTTTTTTACAATTTTTTTAAAGAGGAAGGAAGTTGCCCAGAGTCTCCAACTTCCTGGTCCTGTCCTTTGTCTTCACTTTCTTGTTATTGTGGGTGGCCTGGCCATGTGGGTGGCGGCCATTTTGTAAAGCCAGGCATTGTGCTTTTGCCATAGGCCTGCATTGTCTGTCTTGTCTTCCTTTTCTTGTTGTTGTGGGTGGCCTGGCCATGTGGTGGCGGCCATTTTGTGGGACCAGCCACTGTGCTTTTGCCATAGGCCTCCAAGCTTGCGGCCTAGTCTGCCAGTAGGCCCAGAGGTAGTCATCATGGGTGCATAAAAACTGTTTCTGTATTGTCTGTTGAATTTTAACATCATTTAGGGCCATGGATGGCATTGGATTGAATTGCAAAATGTGGGTTTTTTGGGGGGGTCTATTTCACTTTTTGGGTGTGTTAAATAAATGCCTTTTTTGCATGTGTATGTGTTGTTGTTGTGGTTGTTGTCTAACTTTCCAAACTGTTTTTAGCCATGTGGATTTTAGTTTTTGCATTAAAGCTGTGTGTGTTTTATCAGGCATCCTTTGTCTGGCCATATACAGGCCTGCTTGAGTTCATTGTTTGCCGTGCCTTGTGCCTGTGAGTGACCATGTTGCTGGGGGCCATTTTGTGGTGGTAGTTAGTAGTGTGCTGTTTTTGCCACATAGGCCTGCGTGTCTTTCCATTGTTCCTCTTGTCTTATTGCTTCCAAATCCATCCCCATTGCCAGATGCAGCTCCCTGATGCTGCATCCATCCCACGTGATGCATACATTTAGGCCAAACATGCTCCACTACATTTCAGTTTTTGTTCTTTGCTATTCTTATTCTTCCTGAGTGTACACACTTCACAGTGCACCAGGAAAGCCCTGGCCTTGTTGTCAAAGTCTCATAAATGGCTACACTGTTGTTGTTCACTGAGTTTCTAAAATTTAATAATTGAGACAACCACACACTAAGTTATATATTATATTAGTTTGATTTGTGCTATTGTTTGACTGATGTTCTTCTGGCTTTTTTGCTTTTAGGTGCACAAAAGACTGAGGAGGAGGTGTGTCATCATTGCCCGTTGTACTGCCAGACAGACATCCTGCTGCTGTACACAACGTGATGTGTGACCTGACCAGACATCTCTGCAACTTGTGCAACTGAGTGCTGCTGACATCTGAAGAAGATGGGCCCAAAGAAAGCAGGTACCAGGGCCTCCAGTACCAAGAAAGTTGCTATTGAGAAGAAGGAACAGAAGAAGGAAGTCACACTTAAGTCTGGTGTGCCGCCCAATACCTTTTTTGGGGAAAAAAAATTACGCCTGCAGCAGCGGTGTCCGGGGGGCAAGCTGGGGGCAGCACCTCCGCATCAGTGGGCCCAACCCACCAACCCAGGCCCAAGCACATGAGTGTGGAAGAGGTAGCCAGCCTAATGGTGGAAAGCAGTGATGCTGAGCCTGAGATAAACTTATCGCTATCTCAAAGTAGTACCCAATCAACGCAGGAGGAAACACAGCAGATAAGTGGTCAACAACAACAACAGCCTGACCACCGCCCGCAATAGTAGTTGTTGTTCCTCCCGAAGTAGGGGCAGTTCAGGAAATTGAGCCTCATGCAGAGGTAGAAGAAGAAGCCACTCATTCAGAAGATCCATTGTCTTCCAAATCTCCAGCAAGGAAAAGGAGGGTAGTCCATCAAGTTCTTCGCCAAGCCCCCTTCTGATGATCTAGATGCCACTTGGAAGCCACAAACTGAGTCTGAGAGGGAGACACGTCCCAAGACCAAGCTAAGGAAAAGGAAGGTTCCAGAAAGCCTTACACTTATGGAGGTCGATGTATAGCAGCAGGATGATGATGATGAGCCAGTCATCACGAACATCACTCCCGGCCCCAAGGAGATGGAGACCAACATTATTACCCTATCCAAAATCGCTGCGAGGGATGTAGCAAGCATACCTCCACAGGTAACACCAACACAACCTACAGCTTCCATATTTGCATTAGGAAAGGCCCGGCAGCGACCTACATCCAGCACAACCACCACCTCAGTAGAAGTAGGTAGTGGTATAGCACAGAGTCAAATTCAACACACACCCTCCAGTTCATCCGGCATTGGAAGTGGCACCTCCAGCAGGAGGCAAAAGTTAAGCTCCCCAGTTTGGGACTTCTTTACGGTTAGCGAAAAGGAGGAGAACATTGCTATATGCTCCATTTGTAATACCTCTGTTAGTCGTGGTAAGCTTGGTACAGACTATGGTACCGGAGGCCAAATAACCCATCTGAAAAAACACCACTTGATCAGCTGGGAGGACCACCTTCGCGGCATAAAAACTGCAACCATTGGTGTTGGTGGGGATAAAGGAGTAGAAGATCCGATCACAGTGGAAGAGGAAGGCCAGGGAGACATTCTCTCTGGTAGTGGTAAACAAAGTCTCCCTGTCCCCAGCAGTGCAGTGTTAACGTCGCCCACATCTTCAGCAACATCTCAGTGGCACAAGAGTGAGATTCAGCCTGAGACACCAAGGAGTACCGCAATGAAAAAAAGTGCATTGTTGAGCCTAAGAGAAAGGAAAACCATGCAGCCTACCATTATCAGCATGTTTGGGGGGGAGGGGCAGTACGAACGCAACCACCCAATAGCACGTTTGTACAATGCGAAGCTGGCTAAAATGTTAGCACTGGACCTTCTCCCTTTTTCTTTTGTTGAAGGGGTGGGTTTTCTGGAATTTGTGACAACCATCTGCCCAAAATGGCATGTTCCCAGCTGCTACTATTTTGCCAGAGTTGCTGTTCCAGCACTACATCACGACGTGCTGGAATTGCTTGGAAAAGCCTTGAAGCAGAGTGCTGTTCACAGTATCCACCTGACAACAGACATGTGGACCAGTTGCCAAGCCACAGATTACATGTGCATCACTGCACACTGGATCTCTTTTGCGGGGGTTAGAGAACAGATATCTGCTAGTGTTGACGCTGCTGAGATTTTTCATGCCACTCGCAAACATTCAACTGTAGCCATGTTTGCCATGGAGAAATCTCATACTGCTGCAAACATTTTGGAAGAGTTTAACACCAAGGTCTTTGAGTGGCTGCGCCCAAGAGGGCTTAAGATTGGTTTTGTTGCCACGGACAATGGCAGTAATGTAGTTAAGGCCATGGGCGATGGTGGCTATTTCAGGGTCCCGTGTTTGGCACACTGCATTAACATTGTTGTTCAAGACTTTTTGAAAAATGAATCCAAAGTCAGCAACTTACTGGCCACCTGCAGAAGAATATGCACACATTTCAGCCATTCTTTTAAAGCCCGGAAGCAGCTGAGGGTCATTCAACGTGAGCATAAAATGCCAGTCAAAGCACTCATCCAGGAGGTGCCAACACGTTGGAACTCAACTTATTACATGCTTGATCGTCTGTTTGACCTGTACATACCACTCAATGCTTATGTCATGCAAAGATTAGGGGAACCTACTGTGAGAGGCATGACCGTTGAGATGGGTCAATGGGACCTCATTAAATGCCTGACTGAGATGCTACTTCCTTTTGAGATCTTCACACGTGAAGTCAGCATGGAGGACTGTACTATGGACCAAGCTATCCCATTGTTGCACATGCTAGAGCAACAGCTGAAGGAGGTGTCTGAAACGTATGCAGGTGTGGATGACAAACAAGACGCATATCATGTGGCGGAGTCCTTAGCCGCTCGCTTATCTGAAAATACAAGGATTAAAAATAACATTGTGTCACAACAACATTACATTACTGCCACAATTTTGGATCCACGGTACAAAGTATTTCTGAACAGTAACTACAAAACTTTGATAGCTGAGGAAGCCACTGACTTTGAAAACGAACGGCTGGCAATTACAGGCCCCCCACCCCAGGCCATAACAAGTACTACAGGGCATCCAGAGTCAAGTTCTACTTCGGAGCCTGAGGGCAGTGCGTTTGCCTCCCAGCAGACACCAACACTACCAATAACATCAACAACAGCAAGAACAGGATCATCCACAGTAAAATCGGCAACTGATTGGTTTCTACGGCAGGGGTATGGTAAGTCCAGTGCTGATGCAAAGGCAAAACAGGCCGAGCACATTGGAGCACCCCTGAACATTGAGCGGACGGTCCAGGCCTATCTGGATGACCCAACAGAGGTCTTCATGGATCGAAACTCATTGGTGTATTGGTATGGGAAAAGAAGCCAACGGACAGTGCTCAGCAGGCTGGCGATAAAGTATCTGGCTTCCCCTGTCACAAGTGTCTCTTCTGAGCGTGTTTTCAGTGCTGCTGGTGCCATTGTAACTTTGAAAAGGACCAGTCTCTCGCCCAAAAGCGTGGAGAGGTTAACCATGATCAAAATGAATCAGCACTTTATACCACCGGATTACAAAATACGTGAATCACAGCAGGAAGAGGAGAGCGACTTGGATGACGTAAGTAGTGGGTTACAGGACCTACTTCTGTCCGAACCACCAGAGTTTGAGGACGAGCTCCTCTTCCCTGACAACTAGGCTTTCAAATTGTTACTTTCTTCCTTCCTTTATTTGTCTGTGTATCTGTCTTTCTGGTTCAAATCAAATCACAACAAATCCATCTCCATCGTCTTCTCTTTGTATTTCCCTATTGGAGTTGCACGTCTGTGCATTTAACTGTCCACTCTTCAGAGTCCTGCTTCATCTTCCTGACTCGTCCTAATTACATTTCCATCAAGCCAGACATTGGAGTACAAGAAATGTTGCCTTTAACAGTCCCTCCATAAGAAGTGAAACGTGACTATAGCCATCCTCCGTTTTGTTTCCGAGCCGAAACTCATCACTGTCCGAAGGCTACCGCCTCTGCAGGCATCCACAACTCTTCACTGTCAGAACTTGGGCAGGCATCCAAAAGTAAACTCATCACTGTCCGAAGGCTACAGCCTCGGCAGGCATCCAAAGCTCATCACTGTCAGGACAGAAGGTACTTGGCAGAGAAAGACAAGACTCTTCGAAGAAACTTGCTGACTTTGTGCAAACTCAATTGACCAGCAATGACCGCTACCCAGGCCATGGCCCATCACAGCGCTGACCATGTGAAGCAACTTAAACTGTGACAAAGTGCCACAGATGAATAAGACGAAAACCGAAACAGCGACTAACACTCAAAATGAATGTGGAGTAATAATGAGGCCACTGCCTCGTTAAAAAAAAAAACACACACCTGTCAGAACTAGGCATCTGATGATCTGACAGCCAAAGAGAAGAGCAAGACAGGTAATGATGGCATGCATTGGATGCTTGCTGACTCTGAGCGATTGCTGTTGTTTGTTGTGTTGATGTTGTGCATGAAGTCGAACTCTACTCTACTAGTTAATCTACAAAGTGAAAGTGACTCAAGTGACAGTCAATGTTTCCCTTCTTGTTGTTTAATAACCAAATTGTACTCCTACTACTGCAGGTGCAGGCCAATATCTGTTGCAATTTTTTAATATGGAATATGGACTTAATCGGAGTCACTACAGACTGAGTTGGAGTTGGACAACACGTACCACACCATGATGATGACCAATGACATACTATCTTTGCACGCAGTCAGTCAGTTGGATCGGAGATGATTGAAGGAATAACTGCGTTTCATGAAGTGGCATAAAAGGTAAACATAAACACAACAATTCAACAAGAAAGTAAACACAGCAGACCTACATGTCCATGTAGTGGTGGAGTCGAGTGTAGTCATATGACTGACAGTGGCGCATTGATTTAGTCACTTAATTTTGAAAATGCTAGGTTGCTGTATATGCCTTTTGTCTGGCTCTGTCAAAATTTAAGGTAAATGGAGGTTGGGTCACGGGCTGGTGCTGTGGTGGGCCTGTTCTTTCTGTCCTGTTGATGTTGTAGCTTAATGCTGTAAACAGAATATACAAATACACGATATATCCAAGCCGCCTCAGTCTGAAAGTGTTCTTTGTTCTCTTCTTGGACTCCACCGTAATTGATGCTTTTTTTTATTCATTGATTTTTCAATACCCCTTTTGTTTTTCCATCTACACTTACAGGCCGGCCTTTACCCTGTGCTATACTGGGAGACACAACTCACACTTACCTTACCAATCCGCATCAGGTAGGCAGTGGCACCCAAGATTGATGTGCGGAGTGTCCATGGAAGATAGGACCAAGAGGAATGACGAGATTCAACTCCACAATTTGACCAGGATAATACAGTAACTTTAGTATCATTCATCATTCGTCTTTTAATTAATTTGATTCCTTTTTTCTCTTCAATCAATTTACGACTGTGTGTTGTGTTGTTGTTTGTTTGCTAATTGATCCCTACAACTATTTCTTAATTTTCTTTGCTATCTTTAAAAGTAAGCCCGGTACAACATGGAATTTGGGTCTCTGAGGGCATATTACAGGCAAGGCAAATTGCATAGAATATACTGCTGCCCTGTACTGTCTAATTGTCTAGTAGTAGTTAGTAAGTACTACTCATTAACCATCAAGTTATCTTCATCATCATGCATGCATTTCCTTTTTCTCCCTTTATAGATTTATTGGATAAGATCATGGTCGTCTGCCAAGATTGCGCTTTGCTTTTGTTGTGTCCATGCATACTGTTTTTCTTTGTCAAACCTTTCCCCAAACCCCCCTTCCCATCCATTCATCAAACCCTAACCCTCTTCCCCCGGGCTGTGATTTATATTGAGGTGTGATGTGACTACATTAAATGTACACCAATTGATCACACGCTTGCTGGGGCAGATGTGGTGAAAGCAACACTAATTCAATTTCAAGGCAGGGCGAGGATCTTCTTCTGCTTGCCCACCCATGCTCAGTCTATGTGCAAGCCAATTTTTTTTCCAAAGGGACCGTCACCTAATACATCATAATTAATTGCCGGCATTGATTGGATTCATCATCAACATCCTACCACACAGCAGTAAAGGTTACGAATTACGATTGTGTTAAGTTAAGTGACTCACTCGACACAACTACAGTTTGTAACTTCTTGTACTAGGCTGTCCCCGCCACCATTATATTTTATTTTACTTTAGCAGTTGCAATATTGTTTGTTTGGCAGTCTTCTTCTGTACTGTACTTTACTTCGTTCTGCTACTCCTCCCACAGTCGCTCTCAGGCAAGTGACAGTATCTTTTTTATTTTTGTTTGCAAATGCTACTGCCAGTGTCTACTACTACCACCACAACCATGGCATCTTCTCCATTCTCTTGGGAAACCATGCAGCCATCGCTGTGCCGAACTTAATCATCATCAATCACAGGTAAGATAAGTTTGGTGGGAGGTATAATGGACTAGGAGGAGAGACTGACAATACTAGTACGACAAATAACTCAGTGAGGGGGTACCGCATCTATCTGTTTGTGTTACATCATCAGCAGATTATTTAAATCAAACACTGGCTGCGGCCCTGCAGCAGCAAGGAAACCATGTGACGTAAATTCGTAAAACAGTAACCCCCCACAAAACATTAACATTGTATGTTTAAGAGTAAATATAATTTATTACCCTAACAAAAATAAACTATCCCACACCTGACCCACCCCTCTCCCTAACCCCAACCAGTGTCCAAAACGAAAAAAGTCCAAAGAATGTCCAGAAACCCCAACGCCCAATTCCCACCCACCAACAAAAGGAATAAAAAAGGGGCAATCCAACAGGGTCCTATTGTTGTTATATTCGGCGGGCTTTCAGGTGTTTGTCCACTAGGATCTTGACACGCTCCTCTAGTTGCTCCTCTAGGCGTGAAATCCGGAGGAGCATCTGGCGGCGAAATGCCCTGCAGTGGCATCCAGGGTGGGGGACAGCAGTGCTGGCTGATAAAGAATTGCGACGGCGGGCGGCTGCCAGACCGCGGCGCCGTACAACTGGAGGTGGGGCCTGGCTGGGGTCCGGGGCATCGGAGGAGGCTGCAGCTGCTGCCGCCTCCTCCTCCTCCTCTGCCTGAGCCACCAGCCGCCGGTACTCTTCACAGATGGCCTCCAGTTTCCGGCACCAGGCCCTGGCTGCCAACTCCTTCCGGGATGGTTTTTCTTGGGAAGGAGTATCTATATCATGAAAGAAAAAGAATATTGTTGTAACCAATACTCTTAGCAAAACAGTAACACAAAATTAATTCAACACATAGTGGCACAGTAGCACTAGCAAGAAGCACAGTACATAACATTTGTGGTAATAATCTATCTATCCTCGCACTTCCTCGGCCTCTAACATTTGTGGGAGTTTCAGGCATTATACTAGCACTATGGACTCCAGTACACAGTACACCAGTCTTCTTCTTCTCTCTAGTTTAGCGAAATTACATAACCTGGTTGTAGCCGGCATGCCAGCTCAGTCAGCTATGCTTGCACCCAAGACAAACATACGAGTCATGACGCAGACTCACGTTAGTTTTATTTACTACTGTCTGCAGGTGGGGAAGCTCGTATTTTTCTATTACGGGTGGCACTGGCCATACTCTCTCTGTTACATGAAGGGCAATTGCTCAATTTCACTTTCACAGTGCTCTGGCTACTACAAAAAGACAGATTATATATCTGATCCAATGATCATTGCTTATATATGGGACGACAACATAAGGTCAGTAGCAGTCGGTGGTGGGAGTGCTGCCGGGCGGTGACGTGGGGAGGGGCAGGGTGGGGGTAGTAAACTATGGATTACGGCCAATTATAGGTAAGTAAACATATAAATAAATAAAACTAATTTTGTTGCGCGCACTGCATCGCATTTGGCGGTGCAGTGCGCACAATGAAATTCGATTTATTTATTTTTATGGTTAGTTACCTGTATTTGGCCGTAATCCATTGTTTACTACCCCCCACCCTGCCCCTCCCCACATCACCGCCCGGCAGCACTCCCACCATCGACCGCTACTGCATAAGGTACTTTGTTTTGATTGACTGTGTAACCAACAGATAGGCCACCCTTTGCAGGCTGGCTGACACATTCGAAAATAAATTAACATAGGTAGGGAGTGGTCCTCGGAGTTGAAGGAAGGCACTTGATAACTAACTATACACAATATATATGATGTGCTTGCAAACTATTGTGAGTCAACTGTATTCTGAAAATACAACTTGTATTCTCCTTGGCTTTGCTACTCTGGCACGGTTTCTTTTACATTCCCTTCAAACTAAGACTCTGCATCCCGTGACAGTCTCCACCTATGCTGTCTATGATGAATACATACAGGCATCCATCCATTCTAAGTAAATGTCTATCATTCTTCTTAATCTCTCCACAAACCTTACTTTGTTTCACCAACAACCACCCATGCGTCCACTCCTTCCTTGCTTGCCTTGGCTTTGAGTTTCACCCAAACACCGCTGATGATTCTTGCTATCCAAGGTATCCACCCATACTGTGTCGCCCACCCAGGCAGGCATCCATTCTTCTTTCACCTTCCACCCATCCTTCAACAACACATGCATCTGATTCCTATCAGCCACCTATCCATGCTTCCAACGTATCCTTCTCTGCCAGTCATATTAAATCTCACCCGTCCTTCCTCCTTCCGCCCTTCTTTCCCTTTTTGTTCAACACATCCATCAAGGTCATCTGATCTGGCTTTTAGTCTTCTCCATAAAACTTTCACAGCTGAGTTGGAGTCAGATAGAAGAGGCCATTGGTTACTCAACTCACGCTGCTAATGCTATTGCTAATGCCTTGCTCATGCTAAGTAAAGGGTGTCTTCTTCAACCGTTGTATAATGTTCACTACAACTTCATACCTAATAAGTCTCAACAACAGTACAGTGAGTGAAGTGAACACCCTTCCAGCTAGTGCAATGTCAATAAGTAATGAATATAACTTACCACCGCCGCCACTGCTGCTGGCTCACCCCCCGTAGCTCCTGCAGGTGCCGCATCTCCTTCCCCCTCCGGAATGGTCGCATCGCCGCTGGCCCCGCCGGCACTGGTGGTCGCTGGTACGCCTAGAAAAAAACATGACACATTTTTAGATGCCTGTACACCTCCCCCTATTTATTTGTTTTCACTAGCAAGATTGAAAAAAAAGTTAATACATACATATACAACATACATCACTAGTCCAAATCGGGTACTAGAGTAGAGTCAGTAGACACTAGTAGTGTTATGGTCCCTAGGGTCATTATTATAGTATACTCTACTCTTTTCAAAGTTAGCCTGAGCCATGCAATCATTTTTCGCTTCATGTCTTTTGCGCATGTTACCTCGCAGCTTGTTGTGCAGTAACAGTAGGACGCCTTTTTGAGCCCACATGAGCTCATACAGCTACTGTCTGAGCGTTGCGTACAAGAGGTTGAAAAACAAGCCACTTTGTCATGGAGTTCGGTTAGTCCGTATTGCTTAGCCATAAGTAACATGTTACACTTTTTGGCATGACTGAGAAATGCTTGCATTATACTATCTAACGTGCACCATTTATCTCATAACAGGCAGAAGATTCCCTTCTACGAACCAGAGATTTGCAGAGCTTATGAATGATGCATGTAACCAGTACTTCTACGTTCTACGGTGAGGGGTCTCCCAGAATTCGCACAGATCTTTTGTCTTCTATCATGCACTTGTAACAATGTTTATTGTTTTAATCTTATGCATTTTGCTGTTGGAGCTGGCTGTAGTACACTGAATTTTATAGAACAACATACAGAGCTTGTTAGTTGAAAATAAAGCTTTTGAACTTACACATAGACTCTGTGGTATTTGGTGTGGTTGTGGTGGTGGACTTACACGAGTGAGTGAGCGAAAGGGTGTTATGTTCTGGGTTGTGTAATCATTGGGTATCTTCGGGTGGGGGTTCGGGGACCTAATGAGACACTATAGCTAGTCGTTCAGGGGATTGTGGGTTCACTTCTGACTGAGGTGTGAGGAAGGTCCAACCTCCCATCACCAACATCCTATGTTCTTGTGCATAGTTTTGTATGTGGCTGTGCAGAATCCCCACATCAGTAGTAGTATGTACTATATCCTATAAAAGATAGTCTAATATCTGGTTGGGCATTTTGTTTGTGGTAATTGTCAAAGCCTCAAGATTAAGAAGACTAGAAGAGGACAACCCAAAGGACTGGACTCAGTGGCTAGAGCTATTGGTCAATCTGAGTTTTATTCAAAACCGTAAAATAAAGAGTGGCAAACTGGGCAAGCTTAGCTACAGACAGACTAATAGTAGTAGTACAGAGAGTCATAGCAGAGGCAGTTAGAACTTAGAGGCAGGGATAACCAGAATTTAGAAACAGATAGTCAAGTCAAGATCAAAGAAGCTTTTGTAAAAAATAGAATTAGGAAGTGGAACTAGAATTAATAGTTCGGAAAAAATAAGGTGCAGTAAAAGTTAGGGAAATATAATTGTTAATGTTAACCACTGGAGGACTTACTGGGGCCAGCAGCAGGGCCCTCGGTAGAGGAGCGGTCCTCTGGTGGTTGTCCCGCCGACTCGGACCCCGTCTTCTTGCCCCTGGGTGCTGCAGATCAGTGATCATGTAAGATATAATAAAGAAAGAGACAAACATTAATGATTGCTGTGAAACAGATAAATTATCTAAAAAAACGCTCAAACGTTTTAGGAAACAATAATTGCAATAAAATTGACCTATCTAATTCGATCGACTACTGGCTTGCAGGATTCACGGACCGTCTACTTATTTATGAACACTAATCCAGTGTTCCATTCTGATTGATTCGAATCCAGAACACTAACTAAGCCTAAGTACCACCTTACCTAGCCCACTTATTCCAGACGGGCAAATTGTTCACTAAGTCTGCATTTCCATTTTTTTAGCCCTCAAAAATGCATAGATGACATGGAGGACACATGCATAAATTTGTGCATACACCAAATTGTTGGTTGGTTGCGTCTGATGTTCTGCTACTGACTGACACTGCTAAGCCTACCACTCACTAAACAAACTACAAAAGGTTCTACTAAGGACTGGGGTAAGCAGCACTCAGTGACAGAGGATGCGTCACGCAGACCACTAAAAAATTATCAACTAATACTAACTAAACCTAGTATCAATCCATCCACCACTATTTGACAGGAGGACAAAGGAAGGACTAGAGTCTCTCTAGCAATAGCATTACCTAACTTAAGTTCTCTAAAGTAAACTCTTACATAATAATAAGGCCAAGCGAGCGCAAAGTTGCAAACAAATAAGAGTAGCGCCGAGCACCTGTGTCCTACAATCACAGAAGATTTTGAAACGTAATTTACCTGCAATGTAAGCAGCAGTATTCTTGTTATTCGTAAAAAAATTATACACAATACTTATACTACTATATATAGTAGCTACTCACCAAGCCCCACGACCTCGACACCTAGCAGGTCCAACAGGTCCTGCTCCCGGTCCAGGATGTCTGACCACCGGTGGGCCAGCTGGTTATGGGTGCGCCGAAACCCTGAGCAGCGAAACACTGCCCGGCGCACCTTCGCCCACCGGCCGTGACGCTCCTGGGTAGGGTACCCGGAGCCTGGCCTGCCGCCTGCTGCCAAGGTCGAGGGGAGGTGGCGCTGCACAAAAAAAACAAGGGCGGCCACCTCCGCCTCGCTAAAAAGCAGCCGGGCTTGCACCCCTGCAAGGCGCAGTCTGCCGCAAGGCAGGCGGCTCTTAGGCGCACGCGCCTTGCCCTTGGAGCCGTTATTGCTGCTGCTACCTTTCGCCATGGTTCTGGGGTGTGTGGGAGGAGGCGGAAAAGAAAAGTTAGAAGGGAAAAACAAAGTTAGGGGAAGAAGTAGGAGCTTAAAGAAGAAAGTAATATAAAACAGTAGAAAAGTAAAAAAAACACAGTAAAAAGTAGAAATAAATGCAAAATATAGACTTAGGCACAGAGAGAGATAGATAATAAATTTAAAAAAATTGAAAAACAGTGTAAAAAACTAAGGATTGCAAAGATTGAGGGAGGATAGAAAAGCAGGTCCAGAACCATAGCATAGAGTGAAAAACAAGATGGCCGCGCCCATCGCGACCGCGTGGGTAAGTTCGCGCGATATTTCTCCCCAAGCACGCAAAAAGCGTCGCGAACACGTATGACGCGTTCCCGAACATGAAATGCGCATCGTGAGCACGCTATACGCGACCCGGAACAGGAAATAAGGCATCGCGAATGGGCGGGACAAGTGAAAAACAAGATGGCCGCGCCCATAGGCGACCGCATGGGTAAGTTCGCGAGATACTATCCCCCGAGCACGCAAACAGCGTCCCGAACACGCACAACGTGTTCCCGAAGAAGAAAAACGCATCGCGAACAGGCGCGACAAGCAACTACGCACACTCGCGTAGCTCGCGTAGCGCTTCAACGTCTTCGTGTAGCTTCGCGTAGCGGGACTACGTGAACTACGCCCAGGGTTAGTCTACACCCTCTAGTGACCACTCCCTGTGGGAAAAGGCACTAACCCTAGCCCTGATTGGAGGTTTTCTCACCATCTCAAGATGGTGGAATTTCAGGAGAGGGGTTGATCTCCCCTGTCCTGCCTAGGTGTGGTGCAGGCTAAGGGGGACCATCCTCCTCATCTAACTAATTTTCCCACCTTTCCTCCAACAAAGTGGAGGGCTTGGCCTCCACCACTATCTGGGAGTTTCTGGGTTGGATTTCAAAGACAGCATTGCCTTTGATGCTTCACACCCGGGAAGGCCATCCTGTCAGAGTAGGTACTGTTTTTGTCCTTTGTAAGTGCTGGCTCTCACCCCATGAGGTCAGAAACATGTCTGGTGATTGCAGGCTGATGAAAACCAGTCAGGAACCACACCAGTGCTTGGTAGCTTCTCAGGGAACCCTCTAAAAGGGTCTCCTGTGTGAATTTATTAATAAATCCATCACTGGCATTAGTGAGGATTTATTAAGACAAGATTTTTGATACCAAACATCTTATAATTCAGTGAAGCCATCATGGAGCTAGGAAACGCATGTTGACAAGTATCCAGCTCATGTATTCTTCATGGCTTCCCTGTGCACTTACAACATCTCAGAATGGACTGGATATTGTAGAGACATAGTGCACCCTGCCTTTAGGGCTAAAGGCTTGCAGTAGGGGTGACGTATCTATATCTCATGCAGGGCATGGGCGACATGGCACACAGCGCAGTGTGTCATGTCGTCTCTTTGGATTTCTCTGCACCAAGACATGCAACTTGCAGTGGCAGAGTGCATAGCCATGGTCAGGAGTCCCTGGGGAGGCACAACCAGTGCTGCATTCCCTGAGGACCCTCTTCAGTACCCATACCGAGGTAAAAGGGGTACCATTTACTAGGGACTTACAGGGGTAACTGAAGTGGTGCCAATCATGGTACAGTTTTTGGGAAAGAGATCTGACACTGGGAACCTGGTTAGCATGGGCCCAGTGCACTTACAGTTCAAAATTACATCAGACATCAGGAAAAAAGTGGCAGCTAACCGTGTCAAAAGAGGCACTTTCCTACACCCACACAGCTACTCACACACCCACTCAGCGATCTATACAGCTACTCACTCACCCACTCACAAACCCATACAGCTACTCACAAACCCACTGACACACCCACACAGCTACTCACACAACTACTCAGACACCCACATAAACACTCACACACCCAGTCACAGACCCATACAGCCACTCACTTATCCACTCACAGACCATGCAGCTACTCATACACCAACTCACATACCCATATAGCCACACTCACACCCACTCACAGACCCATCCAACCACTCACACACTCACTCAAAGACCCATACAGCCACTTACACACCCAAAGCCGCAACCTATACAACCACTCGCACACCCTCTCTCAAAGTCTACAGGTTACATACAGTTAGTAAATAAAATTTTAAAAAACCTTAGAAATTTACTGAAAAACCAATGGTTAAATGGACGTTATAGTTAGGCTCAGATTTCACTTGTACAAAACCATAGAAATTCCGCTGTTATGGTTACATGAGCTAACTATAACTTACCACCCCCGCAATGCTCTGCTTCTGACCTCACATATTGCATCACTCATGACATGATCAGTGACATCACTGATGACATCTCAAATGACATCAATGATGACATTTCCGATGACATCATTCACACAACCACTCACATACCCACTCACACCCCAATACAACCTCTCATACACCCACTTACACACCCACAAAACCACTCACATACCCATTCACAGACCCTTAGAATTACTCACACAACCACTAACTAATCCATAGAGCCACTCACATCTACTGACTCACTCATACAGCCACTCACAAAACCGCTGACTCACCCATATAAATTTACAATTTTTGAAGCACACGCATTTCCAAGTCAAGTTAAAGTATAGTACAGTTGAAAAACATGAAAGCAATGATATAGACTTTGTTTCTTCTTTGGTGTTTTTTATTCCTTCCACTCCCTTTAGCCAACGCGTTTCGTCGTTTGGGGGTAACACCTTTGCGACTTCCTCAGGGCTAAAAGTAATACAAATACCAAGTTTGTAATACACAAAACATTACACAAATTTCTAGAGCTTAATGCATGTCAAAAATTCGCCCTTTGCAAGAAAATCATATTCATTCAATAATGTGCCCATCTAGTGCACTGTTTAGCAACATACACCAATAAATTCATGGTTTTCAAAATCAAGTGTTCTGTGCCTAATTCATTCTATGGCTCAGTCACAGCATGCTAATTTCGAAATACACATGGTGACATTTCTTTAAAATATAAATAAGTTGCGTCATCAGTAGTTGTGATGCCCCTATAGTGTTGTGAAATAAAGTTCTAGCCGTGATTTGTGAATAACTATGATTACTGACCACACATGAATCAAACACACTCCCAAGGAAAAGAACCTGGGAGGCGTGCTGTACCTTAGGGTATTAAATGTGTTCAAGGTCAAAATCTGTGAGGACCAAAAAAAAGATATATTATAGTATAACGAACCATGAGGCACAATGTATCATAATACGATATCCTTGATCTAGAACTGCAACATTCCATGGGTTGATGCCAAAAATTGGACTTACCTCCTGACGAGAATTGAAATCAAGAAACCTTGTATCCAGTGTATATTTATGCCATCCAAGAGTATATTTAAATGTGTCCAATAGTAATCAGTATGTGCCAGCTGCTGCAAGAAAACATCATGGACCAAGAGTAGATTATCTTCCCCAATTTTTGTGGATAAAGTCCCTTTCAGAAGGCCAAAAGCAATGCTTACTGCAGCGCGTTATGTCACAATCCCTTGGGAGAAAGTAAACTCCCGTTAATAAGGATCAGGTCCCTGAAGTAATGGGAAAACATGTGAATCAAAATAATAGCATTCAGACTCTAAAGTCACGTCGTCCGACTCGCCCAGTGGATTGGTCTAATGCATAAGATGTACCTGAAGTCTTTGGAGACCGTACCCGAATACAGGTGAAGCGGCCGTCTCCCGCGTTTGATTAACCCCTTCCATGCTCATGACGAGCTCAGCTCGTCATGCTGCGCAGTGCTCGTTGGCGCATGACGAGCTGAGCTCGTCATGAACCCGTCCGCTTAATGAAATGCCTCGCACAGGGCGAAAATCGGCCGCGCATGGAAGGGGTTAAAGTTATATAAAAAAAACAGCAAGAAAGCAAAGAAGGGACTAAGCACTTACATGATTACGCATGAGCACCATCTTGGAACAGTAAATGAATCGTGTCAGAAGCTAAGGCCTCTGAAACTCGAGAATTATCCCAATAAGCAATTTCGAACATAGTAGGTGACAACATCGCCAAGTAAGAGCGCCATTTTATAAGGGTACATACTATGCATATTGTGACCTTAGGGAACTGCGTTTGCTTATCACTAAATTGTAATACTGTGCCTCATTGTTGCTAAGTCTTAAAGAATAATATATTATTACCAGTGTAGGCACACACATAATTGAGAGAATAACAATAATAACTACCCCTGGGTAAGTGATATGATCTAAAAGTGAAATTGTGATAATAATACAGAAGTGTCTTTCTTCCGTTATCAATTATATATAAATATTTCATGCACTCAGCTCCCATATTAGTTGCCATGAGTGCATATTCCACATATAATATATATAAAGAAAAAAGGTCAAAATAAGACTGGGGCATCCCAAAATTGTTCATTCCAGGTGAAACTCACAAGGTAAACCCAGTACATTCTTAGCCAGTTGGAGGGTATGTAAACTAATATTCATATAAGTCTCTTTATTAATGTACGACGAAGGAAATAAAAATTGATAACCAAGTACCAATACTCAATATTCTTGATATGAACCTGAAAAGGCCAATAAAAGAATGCGGCTATCTATAGTGACTTGTCTAAGTCCAAGTCACCAAAAATGACACTTAGTCCCCCAAGAAATATTGCAGCTCATGATCAAAATTAAGGCCGTCCTCTACGACCCTAAAACGCATGATCCACTTTGCCTCATGTCTGCGAAGTTTCAGCTCTCTATTACCACCACGTGGATCTTGTTTTACGTGTTCAATGACATAAAAAACAAATGTTTTATTGGGACCCTGGTCTGCACAGTTGTGTACATGTTCAGCAATAGGATATCTAGCATCATTCTGTTTTATCGCTCGCATGTGCTCGCTAATGCGATCTTTCAATGGCCTTATGGTGCTCCCCACGTAAATGTTACCACATTTGCATGAAATTACATATACAACAAATTTGGTGCTGCAATTGATATTAGTAAGGATGGTATATATTTTATCCATATTACCACAAAACTGTTTGTTTTTATCCTGCGCCCATCTGCACATCCCGCAGACGTATATGAAAATGAGTTTACATACCCTCCGACTGGCTAAGAATGTACTGGGTTTACCTTGTGAGTTTCACCTGAAATGAACAATTTTGGGATGCCCCAGTTTTATTTTGACCTTTTTTCTCTATATATATTATATGTGGAATATGCACTCATGGCAACTAATATGGGAGCTGAGTGCATTAAATATTTATATATAATTGATATAACGGCAGAAAGACACTTCTGTATTATTATCACAATTTCACTTTTAGATCATAACACTTACCCAGGGGTAGTTATTATTGTTATTCTCTCAATTATTTGTGCGCCTACACTGGTAATAATATATTATTCTTTAAGACTTAGCAACAATGAGGCACAGGATTACGATTTAGTGATAAGCAAGCGCAGATCCCTAAGGTCACACAATGCATAGTATGCACCCTTTTAAAAAGGCGCTCTTACTTGGCGATGTTGTCGCCTACTATGTTCGAAATTGCTTATTGGGATAATTCTTGAGATTCAGAGGCCTCAGCTTCTGACACGATTCATTTACTGTTCCAAGATGGCGCTCACGCGTAATCACGTCAGCGCTTAGTCCCTTCTTTGCTTTCTTGCGTTTTTTTTATATAACTTTAAACAAACGTGGGAGATGGCCGCTTCACCTGTATTCAGGTACTGTCTCCAAAGACTTCAGGTACGTCTTATGCATTAGACCAATCCACTAGGCGAGTCGGACGACGTGACTTTAGAGTCTGAATGCTATTATTTTGATTCACAGGTTTTCCCCGTACTTCAGGGACCAGATCCTTATTAACGGGAGTTTACTTTCTCCCAAGGGATTTTGACACAACGTGCTGCGGTAAGCATTGCTTTTGGCCTTCTGAAAGGGACTTTATCCACAATAATTCGGGTAGATAATCTGCTCATGGTCCATGATGTTTTCTTCCAGCAGCTGGCACATACTGATTACTATTGGACAAATTTAAATATACTCTTGGATGGCATAAATATACACTGGATACAAGGTTTCTTGATTTCAATTTGCGTCAGGAGGTAAGCCCAATTTTTGGCATCAACCCATGGAATGTTGCAATTCTAGATCAAGGATATCGTATTATGGTACATTGTGCCTCATGGTTCGTTATACTATATTATATATTTTTTCTTGGTCCTCACAGATCTTGACCTTGAACACATCTAATACCCTAAGGATAGAAGACACTCGGAGGTCAGAATATATACTCGGAAACAAAGGGGGTGGTGGGTGCATGGCCCCACGACCATCTCCCCACAAAAATACAGAGTCTGGTAACCTGCCAGGACTTAAGGTAGCAGTTTTAAATACACGCTCACTGCAGAAACATAGCCTTGAAATCTTCTCGCTCCTCCAGGATGGGGCTATGGACATCCGGGCGGTTACTGAAACCTGGCTTGAGGACACCTCAATCCCTGATGTTGTGGCGGCCCTCCCCGGGGATTTTGATGTCCTATGGCACAACAGACAAGGAAAGACTAGAGGAGGGGGAGTAGCTATATTCTCTAACAAACGACTAGCTGTAGATAAGATAGTGGCAGAAAGTCTTGATAGCGCTGACATTTTGGGGGTAAAATTTGGCTCCAAATCCTCCTGCTTGACACTCCTAGTGGCGTACCGCCACCCAAGATCAACCCCCAGGTTCATTGAGCTATTCACGGAAATCATCAGTGATCTTTGCTCGCGGTACCAATGACTCCTGGTTGTGGGGGACTTTAACTACCACTGGGATAAAGCACTGAGAGAATTGCTTGCCAGACAATTTGAGGAAGCCATGAGCTCGATGGGGCTCCATCAGCTGGTCGACTCCCCTACCCATATCAAGGGGCACATCCTCGACCTCATTTGGACCACACAGCAATTGGCCAAACTAATAGAGATTAGCCCCTGCGCCTGGTCAGACCACTCACTTATCAGCTGCTGGGTTCTGCTGGCCAGCCAACCGACACAACCACCCCCAGAGTGGAGAGTGGTGCATGGCTGGAATAAAATTGAGGCAGGCAATCTAGTGGGTACCCTGCTCCGTATCCCTCCTAAAAATTATATAAAAGGCAACCTCTACCAGGAGAGCGAGGCCCTCACTGACATCTTAAGAGAGGCCATAGATCAGGTGGCACCTGCTCGGAGAGAAAGAGTCAGGAACAAGGGCATAGGGGCCCCTTGGTTTAATGAGGACTTGAGGGGAAGGAAGCAAACCCTTCGCCAATCTGAGAGGCTCTGGCGCAAATCCTACGGCCCAGCTGCGCTCGCAAGCTACAAAACAATGCTAGCCACTTACAAAAAAGCTATCATGGCCAGGAAGGCTGAATACTATGAGGCAAGAATCACAGATGCCACAAATAAACAGAAAGAAACTTTCAGAATCTTGAAAGAACTCAGCCAGAAATCAGACCAGAAATCCATACCCAAGCCGGCAGGCTGTAACAAGTTTCAGGCCTTCTTCCTTCAAAAAGTCAAGGACCTTTTGGAAGATATTGGCAATACTTGAACCCACCAGTGCCCCCTGGAATGGGATCTAGCCCCCCGCATCCCCAGCAAGCAACCCACCTCTCTTCCTAGGTTAGACCTAGCCTCCCTGTCACTCCTGATGACCTGTGTTAAATCAGGCTCTCCGGCGGACCCCTGTCCTTCAAGGGTATTTCGGATGGCCCTTCCCGGGATAGAGAGGGAGATCCTTGATCTGCTCAATCACTCCCTGGTGACTGGCTGTATGCCCGCCAGCTTGAAAGAAGCCAGGGTCATCCCCCTAATAAAAAAACCAGGGGCAGATGTAGCTAATTTAAAGAACTACAGGCCCATCTCCCAGCTCCCTTTCCTGGCGAACGTAGTGGAACAACATGTCCTCAAAACACTCTTGTTGTTTATTGAGGAACAACAGCTACTGCAGGTATGGCAGGCTGGCTTTAGGGCCCATCACAGCACAGAACTGGTGATGCTGTCAGTTCTGGACGAACTTAGGCTCATGGCCGATAATAGAAAGCTGAGCGCCCTGGTCCTATTGGATCTGTCAGCGGCGTTCGACATGGTCAGTCACCCACAGCTTCTGGCACGGCTCTTCGATCTGGGCATCCGTGGGCTGGCACACCAATGGCTCGAATCTTTGCTATCAGGTCGCTCTCAAAGGGTCCAACTGGGTGAGCAGGTGTCGAACATTGGCGCACTCACCTGTGGTGTCCCCCAGGGCTCAGCACTGTCACCTCTCCTGTTCAACATCTACCTCCAGCCACTTGTGGCCGTACTGATGCGCATGGAATGCCAAGTATTTAACTATGCGGACGACACACAACTGATTCTCCAGATCGATAACTCCCCTCAAGCCCACGCCCGTGTGCAAAACATACTCAGACACATAGTCAATTGGATGACAGCCAACTCACTAAAAATTAACCCTGATAAAACTGAGGTCCTCGTCATTTCCTCTAAAAATAATCCCTGGAATGACCTCTTCTGGCCACAAGAGCTGGGCACCACCCCCACACCAGTTCCAGGTTGTAAAAAGCTTAGGCATCAAGATTGATGCCAACCTCTCTATGGCTAATCAAGTCTCTGCCTTGGTTGGAACATGTGTAGGCTTACTGAGACAGCTGCGGAGACTTGCCCCACTCCTCGCATCAGCCACACTACAGATGGTCGTGTTGGCTATGATCGTGTCCAGACTGGATTATGGCAATGCCATATATATTGGTCTCCCAGAGAAACTTATCAAAAAGCTGCAGGTGACCATGAATGATGCAGCTAGGCTGATCTTCTGGCTTCTCAGACGAGCTCGCGCTACCTCCCTGCTGCAACAGCTGCACTGGCTCCCCATTAAACAGGGAGCTAAGTTCAAAGGCCTCTGCATCGCCCACAAAGCTGTTCACGGCCAGGCCCCAGTTTACATTAAGGGGCGCCTAGGGCACTACGTGCCAGGACGTACACTTCGGTCGGCCGAGGCAGGCCTCCTGGTGCACCCCCGGTTCAAAACCACATCTAATGGTGGTAGAGCCTTTTCTGTTTTAATTCCCCAACTATGGAATCGTCTGCCCAAAAATCTCTGCAAGGAATCCGCACTCCTCCCTTTCAGGAAACAACTCAAGACTCTTCTGTTTAGGGAGGCTCTGGACACAGCATAAAACCCTTCCAAGTGTTTCGTTTGTAACTGCTGGTGGGTTTGGCTACCTTCTCAAAGCACTAAGAGACCTGCCGGTGATTATGCGCTATACAAATCCAAGCTAACATAACAGGTACAGCACGCCTCCCAGGTTCTTTTCCTTGGGAGTGTGTTTGATTCACGTGTGATCAGTAATCATAGTTATTCACAAATCACAGCTAGAACTTTATTTCACAACACTATAGAGGCATCACAACTACCGATGAGGCAACTTATTTATATTTTAAAGAAATGTCACCATGTGTATTTCGAAACTAGCATGCTTTCACTGAGCAATATGATGAATTAGGCACAGAACACTTGATTTTGAAAACCATGACTTTATTGGTGTATGTTGCTAAACAGTGCACTAGATGGGCACATTATTGAATGAATATGATTTTCTTGCACAGGGCGAATTTTTGGCATGCATTAAGCTCTAGAAATTTGTGTAATGTTTCATGTTTTACAAACTTGGTATTTGTATTACTTTTAGCCCTGAGGAAGTCGTAGGGGTGTTACCTCCAAACAACAAAACGCGTTGGCTAAAGGGAGTGGAAGGAATAAAAAACACCAAAGAAGAAACAAAGTCTATATCATTGCTTTCATGTTTTTCAACTGTACTATACTTTGACTTGACTTGGAAATGCGTGTGCTTCAAAAATTGTAAATTGTTACGTTCAATCTTGGATTGATGGTTGGGGAAGTAGGGTGTATCGCCCCCTTTTTAACGCACCGCAAAGATACTATTTGTGTTGATCGTACTAATATTGATTGTTGTGATTTCTATATCAGCGCCTGTTACCCCTTGCACCCAACTCAGTAAATTCGACTCGCCCATATAGTACTCATACAACCAGTCACAAACCCACACAGCCACTCTCACAGCTGTATACTCACTCATGCAGCTACTCACACACCCACTTATTCACCTATACAGACACTCGCACACCCACTCACCCACCCATACAGCCACTCACACAGTGACTCACTCACCCATACAGCCACTGACATACCCACTCACTCACCAATACAGCCATTCACACAGGCATTCACTCACCCACATAGCTACTCACACACCCACGTACACACCCATACAGCTACTCACACACCCTTACAGCCACTCACAGACCCACACAGTCACTCAGACATGGATACACACAGTCACATACATAATTTATGTTATACGTTGTATCACTCATTAGTAGTATACCTAGTATACTAATTTAAGTTTTGTAGTAGCCTAGTATAGATGATTAACACTAATAAACTCTTTAAAAAAAACTTACACACTCTGGATGATGTATTCAGTAATTTAATCAGTGAGGTAAATTGAGATGTCATCAGTGATGTCATGAGTGATGTCACTGACCATATCAAGAGTGATGTAATATGTGAGGTCATAAGAAGTGCATTGCTGGGGTGTAAGTTATAGTTAGCTCAGGTAACTATAACTGCTGAATTTTTATGGTTTTGTATGAGTGAAATTTGAGCCTAACTATAATGTCCCTGTAACCTTTGATTTTTCCAGTGATTTTCTAAGGTTTTTTTTAGTTCTATTTCCTAACTATAACATCCCTGTAACCTTTGTTTTTTTGGGTGAATATGTATATAGTTCCTACTGGCGGTCACCATTAGGTAGATATAGTTAGGACATTGTTTCCATAGGAACAGCTTTTTTTGACTTGCTGATATCTTTGGCCCCGGTTGATGAATCTTCACATAATTTTCCCAAAAAAAGTGTGCCGCTAGTTCTAATTGTTCATGGACAGTTTCAGGGTGATTCATCACGTGGAGGATGATAAAAAGGGGGTGTAAAAAAAAGTGCATTTCCCATGTTAATTCCCATAGGGATTTTGAACATGACTGCAGCCCGAATTGCTGGACGGAAGTACTCCAAATTTGGCAGAAAGCTAGCTCTTGGTTCAGAAAGAGTACTTTTTGTTATTTGCTGTAAATCTGTGCAGTAGTTTTAGAGTTATTAAAAAAAAACAAATCTGTACATCTAGGGATGCAGATCCTTCATGACGCCTACGCGGAGCTTCGCATACCCACGCACCAGCAGCAGTGCTGTGATTAGCTGCCTGTGTAGAAATTTGGGGCCGCCATTTTATAAAGAGGGGCATGTTCTCAGGAATGGAAATAAAGATTTCAAACTGCAAAAGGGGTTAGAGTTGGGTAACGGTACTCTGACCCCATGGGTGTATTGTGGAGATGTTTTAGGGACTCCTTATGAGATTTAAAATTTAAAATGTCACCAACCATTTTTTTTCATGTGGTTGGAGTCACTGACCCATCGTGATGCTCAGCACATCCCCCATGTAACATTGTAGCAGAGTTGCGATCCTTGCTGAAAAAAAATCATTCACATTCTCACTCACACACTACTGCATGGACTCACAGACCCACACAGTCGTACACTCAGTCACAGACCTACTCAGAGACTTATGCATCTACTCTCAGACCCACTCAGACACTCACACACTCACTTACTCACTGACTCAAAGACGCATGCACCTACTCACAGACCCACTCAGACTCTTGCACCCTCTCAGAAGCTCTCTCAGTTACTCACGCACCCACTCAGAGACCCAGTAAGACACTCAAGCACTCACAGACCCATTCAGACACTTATGCACCCACTTATAGATCCAGTCACAGACTCATGTACCCACTAACATACCCAGTCAGAGACTCATACACCCATTCAGATACCCACTCAGATACTTATGCACCCACTCAAAGACCCACCAAGACACTCAAGCACTCACTTCCAGACCTACCCAGACACTTATGCACCCACTCATAGATCCAGTCACAGACTCGTGTACCCACTCCCATATCCACTCAGAAACTCATGCATCTACTTATAGACTCATTCAGACACTCACACACCCAGTAACAGACTCATTTAGAAACTCAAGCACCCACTCACAGACCCACTCATATTATCCTGTACTCAATCACAGAGCTAATGAGACATTCATGCGCCCACTCAGAGATCTACTCACAGACTCTCACACCTACTCAGAGACTCATGCACCGACTGACAGATCAACTCTGAAACTCATGCACCCACTCCCACACCCACTCAGAGACTCACACACCTAGTCACAGACTCATTCACAGACTCCTGCACCCACTCAGAGACCCACTCAGATACTCATGTGCCCACACACAGATCTATTCAGACACTCATGACCCACTCACAGACTCTTGCATCCACTCAGAGAGCCACTTAGATACTCACACACCCTCTCAGGGACTCACTAAGACACTCAAGCACTGACAGCTCCACTCAGACATGGATGCACCCACTTATAGATGCAGTCATGGACCCTTTCACCCACTCACATACCCACTGAGAGATTCATGCACAGTCTCACAGACCCACTCTGAGTGGGCACATGATTCTCAGAGTGGGTCTGTGAGTTGGCGCATGAGTCTCAGAGTCTCATGCACCATCTCACAGACACATACAGAAATTCAGACACCTAGTCACAGACTCATTCAGATACTCACATATCCACTCATATTCTCACATACCCACTCACAGACCCTCTCAGAGACTCTTGTACCCACTCAGAGACCAATTCAGATACTTATGCAACCACTCAGAGACCCATTAAGACACTAAAACACTCACTAGTGGACCCAGACACTTATGCAGCCACTCACACATGCAGTCACAGACTCATGCACCCACTCACATACCCACTGAGACTAACACACCTTGTCCCAGACTCATTCAGACTCATGCACCCACTCACAGAACCACAAGACTGATGCACCTACTCATAGATCCACTCAGATACTCAGGCACCCACTCACAGACCCACTTATAGACTGACATACTCAGTCACAAACTCATTGAGACACTTGTGCACCCACTCACAGAACCATTGATATTCTCACACACACACTCACAGACCTACTCAGACACTCATGTGCCCACTCACAGACTATAAGAAAATGCCTTTTTTTGCATGGTTAGTCCCTACTTTTTGTCTGAAGCCTGTTGTAATTTTGTACTGTAAGTGTACTGGGCCCCTGCTAACCAGGTCCCCAGTGCCAGATCTCTTTTCCAAAACACTGTACCATGATTGGCACAATATCAGCTACCCCTGTAAGTCCCTAGTAAGTGGTACTTCTGGTACCTAGGGCATTGGTGCTGAAGACAATCCTCTGGGGCTGCAGCACTCATTGTGCCACCCCAGAGCCACTACACCAAGGCTATGCACTCTGCCATTGCAGGCTGTGTGACTTGGTGCAGGAATATCCGAAGAGTCAACATGACACACAGCCCTGTGTTCCATGCCAAACATAAACTGCATAAGATATACGTAAGTTACCCCTACTGAAGGCCTTTAGCACTGAGGCAGGGTACACTATATCCTATCTATGGGCATATCAGCATGAGCAGATATGCCCCTACAATGTCTAGTCCATTCTGTGAAGTTGTAAGTGAACAGAGAAGCCATAAAGAGTACATGGGCTAGAAACCTGTCAAATACAAGGAGAGGATGGACGGAGCCCTGAAACTTTTCAGACACTCACCCCCAGTCACTATTGGATCTGGGTTGAAAACATCATCATTCTTTAGCTCACTTTGCCACCCAAGTTCAGACCCAGACATATGAAAATCAGTCTTGACCCTGTTCCTCATGGGAACAGTCCAGCCTGAACTGCCAAGCCAGGTCTTCCCTGGACCGGAAACAGGCATCCTAGGACCGGTTTTGGGGTAACACCCCTCATAAGCCAGTCTAGCTTCAATCCAGTGGCAAAGTGAGCAAGGGACCCACGTCTGGGCATACCCTGCCAACTTAGGGCAAACAAAGCAAACACAAGGAGATGATGGACAGAGCACTGAAACCTTTCAGAAACTCATCCCCAGTCACTATTAGATCTGGGTTGAATCCATCATCATTCTTTATCTCACTTTGACCACCCCAGTTCAGACACAGCCAGGTGTTGGCAGGGTATGCCCAGATGTGGCTCCCTTGCTCACTTTGCCACTGGATTCAAGCTAGTCTGGATAATGAGGTGTGTTACCCCAAAACCGGTCCCAAGGAAGACCTGGCTCGGCAGTTCGGGCTGGACTGTTTCAATGAGGAACAGGGTCAAGACTGATTTGCATATGGCTGGGTCTGAACTGGGTTGGGGAAGTGAGCTATATAATGATGATGGATTCAACCCAGATCTAATATTGACTGGGGGTGAGTACCTGAAAAGTTTCAGCGCTCCGTCCATCATCTTATTGTGTTTGCATTGTTCACCCTAAGTTGACAGGGTATGCCCAGATGTGGGTCTCTTGCTCACCTTGCCACTGGATTCAAGCTAGTCTGGCTGATGAGGGGTGTTACTCCGAAACTGGTCAAAGGATGCTTGCTCTGGTCCAGGGAAGACCTGGCTTGGCAGTTCAGGGAGGACTGTGCCCATGAGGAACAGGGTCAAGACTGATTTGCAGATGGCTGGGTCTGAACTGGGGTGGCGGAGTGAGCTAAAGAATAATGATGGATTTAACCCAGATCTAATATTGACTGGAGGTGAGTGTCTGAAAAGTTGCAGCGCTCCGTCCATCATCTTATTTAGTTTGCACTGGATTCTTTTTAACATGAGGCTCCTAACCCCATGATCGTTTCACTGATTTATAAGATGTTTGGTACCAAACTTATTGTCTTAATAAATGATGCCAGTGTGGAATTTATCAATAAATTCACAAAGGAGATCCTTTTAGAGGGCCCCCTGAAACATAACAAGCATCAGTAGGGTCTCTGGCTGTTTTTCACCAGCCTGCCAACTCCAGACATGTTACTGACCTCATGGGCTGAGAGCCAGTGCTCTCAGAGTTCAGAAAAAATACCTGCTTGTGGTGGGGTTGTTTCATACCTCCTCCAGGACAAGATGGCCTTCCCAGGTGGGAAGCTTTAAAGGCCATGCTGTCTTTGAAATCCAACCCAGGATCCCTCAGATAGTGGGGAAGGACAAGCCTCTTTCTTGCGCCATTGTTGGTGGGAGGAAAGGCAGGGAAATTAGTTAGATGAGGGGAGGGTCTCCCCTCAGCCTTCACCACCCTCTCCTGAAATCCCACCATCTTGAGGTGGTCACTAGTGGGTGAAGACACCCTAAAGGTAGATAGCCATTGGCTATTGCTTGTCTCTCCCTGTAACCCCCCTAAATTTAGCATTTTGGTGGCTCCCCGAGACCAGAACCTAAGATTCATCGGACCAAAGAAGTCTAGGACAAAGAAGACCTGCTGCACAAGAACTGAAGCCCTGCTACTGAAAGAAAAGGCACCAAACCCTGCCAGCTGCAAGAAGGACTCAACAATCGCTGCTGCTGTGTCATCCTGAAAACTGTAAGGACTTCAAGAACCCCAGAGCACTTCGAGCCTTCAAAAAATCATTGACAAGCTCCCTTGGAGTTAAGGTACCACTCCCCTGCACACCGCAGGCACTGATCCTGTGAAGTCTGGTTTGTCGACTGCTCCCCAATGACCTCGGCACAGCACCATACCAAGAAAAGGTACAACAGCTCAACATACCACTACCCGGGGTATCGGACCCTTAGTGGTAAAAATCAGGAAGACGAGTCTACACTGGACTCCCAAAGCACCAGAAACAAGCACCTATCGAGGGACATTGAGGCACCTGAGACCCACTTCCTGAGTGGCCCAGCTGTCCCGAGTTCACCTCTCCACGTTGCCTGCTCCTGTCTGCGAGGACCCTAAAGTTGCACAATGCCCGGCTGAACTGTACGCTCTGCACCTGGCCCCATCGGCCTTAGCACTGACCAAGCAGCTCAGCTTCCGTGATCTCCAGGCCCATGCAACCTCCTCCCTGCAAGGAGACCCACCATACTTATCTGTAAGTCCATCTGTGCAGTGCATTTTTAAGTGGTCCCCTTTGTCTTTGTGCACCAGACTCCAAGATCCTCAGTACTCTGCTCCCGGCTGATCCAGGATGCCCCCAAACTTGTCCTGCTGGAACTTTGGACTTGGTCCCGACATCGACCTACAATGAGAAGGTGAACTGCATACAAGAATTGCTTGATTTTATATACAATGTTCTATTTTCTTCTTACTGATCCCTATGGTGCCTAATTGCGCACAAATGTGATACATTTTCCGAACCCTTTATAAATCGTAACTCAAAAAGTACTTACCTTAGTCTTTATTTTTACAAATTGGTCTCGGATATATTCTCGGGATTGTATCTCATTTATTGCCTCTGTGTGTGACAGCAAATGCTTAGCACTACCCTCTGATGAGCCTAACTGCTCGCCCACACTTTTACAAAGAGAGCAATTGAATTATCTACTTTTACCTCTGCATACCTTTTGGGGAATCACTGGACTCTCTGCACAGTGTACTACATTTGTGTGCACTATATAGAGAGCAAGCTTCTTGCATTTGGTGGTTCAGTGGTAGGATAGAAGACTTTGCATTTGCTGCAACCACTTTGTCAATATTTGACGACATGAGTAAATCTAAAAATTGTCATTAGCTAGTCAAATTTTTGATCGGTCTATTTTTTCCAAATTTCTAAAATTAACTCATAGGGCCCATGTTAAGTCCCTGAAACAAACTCTTTTGAAATGTAAAAGTCTTTTGCTTTAGTTAGTAAAAAGTAGTCTGTGACAGTTCTTTTTTTAACTTCATAAAAAGGTCCGAACTCTAGTAGGAAAAATGTCAAATACAGAGAACCAGGCTCAGGAGCGCGACCTGACCCCTTATGAGGACATGTCCTATGCAAACTTAACGGCTCTCTGTAAAGCATATGGTATCAAACCTGGCTCTCATGCAACTATAGCAAAGCTTCAAAGGCATTTGGCTGTATTTGAGAGAGATAACCCAGACAAAGGGGCTGCATTCCATGAGGATGAGAATGCTACCACAGATCCAACTGAGGATTTGGTGGATTCCCCTCTCTCAGCAGAAGATGGAACACCCTCATAGGAGGACCTCAATCTAGAAAGATTGGCCAGGAGACTGAACTTAGAAGCTCAGCTCCTGGAAATAGAAAGACAAAGGAAAGAGATGGGCCTAGGACCTATCTCTAGTGGCAGCATACAAATAAATAGGGAGGGTAAAGGTTTTTATGACTCTAAACTCCCCAAAGGGATTGTGCATAAATACTCAGATGGTGATGACATCACCACATGGTTCACTGCATTTGAGAGGGCCTGTATGGGTAGAAAAGTAGCCAGAAAAAATGGGCTCCTCTCTTGTGGGAACTATTCACAGGGAGATGCAGGGATAGACTCCTGACATTACCTGAAAAAGATGCTGAGTCTTATGACCTCATGAAGGGTACCCTGATTGAGGGCTTTGGAATCACAGCTGAAGAACATAGAATCCGATTCAGGGAGACTCAAAAAACCCAGAGTAAGTCTTGGGTGAAATTTGTTGACTTTTCTGTGAAAACACTAGGGGCTTTATTCCGATGCGGTTAGGAATGCCTCCTAACGGCATTTGCTCTGTCCAAATCAGATCAGGAACATGTGTTTCTGACCGACTCGGAAAGGTTTCCGACCGACCATGTACGATGCAAGTTAGGCGTTAGGAATATCCCAATCCAAACCCGACGGCATTTGGAATGACCGAGCCGTATGGAGCAGAATCGTACATCTCTATGGGCTGCGTTTCCGAACGACCAAGTACGATGCTGGATTTGGACAGCCTTTCCAAATTGTGCCGTCCAACTCCAATCAGCAGTCGAAATCAGACTTTGGAGGCCCGTAACGGGCCCCCCTGCACCCGGATCCTTCCCAATCGGGCCCGTGGGGGTACCCATGGGCTCCCCCTTACCAGCCATCCATAGTGTGGCAGGCACCAGGGGGTGCCTGCCACAGGGTGCCCGATTTTCCCCAGCCACTCCTTTCTTCAATGGGAGCCTATGCATTCGGTCAGAACAAAGACTCCCATTGAAGTCAATGGGAGTCCAACCAAATCGTATCTGGAAGCATCCGGATGCATCGTACTTGGTCAGTTGGACTCTCCCGATCCGATTTGGTCAGAAACCATTCCCAAACCCATTCGGTCAGGAAGCTTTCCAAACCGTATCAGAATCGGGCCTAGAATCGTAAAGGTTTCCGACCGACCATGTACAATGCGAGTTAGGCGTTAGGAATATCCCAATCCGAACCTGACGGCATTTGGAATGACCGAGCTGTACGGAGCAAAATCGTACGTCTCTATGGGCCACATTTCCGAATAGCCGATTACGCAGATGGATTCAGACAGCCTTTCCGAATCGTGCCGTCTGACTCGAATCGGCAGTCGGAATCAGACTTTGGGGACCCGTATGGGCCCCCCGTGCACCCGGAGCCTTCCCACTCAGGCCCGTGGGTGTACCCATGGGTCCCCCCTTACCAGCCATGCACAGTGTGGCAAGCACAAGGGGGTGCCCGCCACAGGGTGCCCGATTTTCCCCAACCACCCCTTTCTTCAATGGGAGCGTATGCATTCGGTCAGAACAAAGGCTCCCATTGAAGTCCATGGGAGTCCAACCAAATCGTATCTGGAAGCATCCGGATGCATCGTACTCGGTCGGTTCGACTCCCCCGATCCGAGACGGTCAGAAACCATTCCCAAATCCATTTGGTCGGGAAGCTTTCCAAACCGCATCAGACTCGGGCCCTAGGTGGTTGGTTAACAGGTGACAATGGGAATGACTTTGAAAGGTTTTACAATTTAATTATGAAAAAGCATCTTTTGAGTAATTGTTGCAATGAGAAGTTACTTCAGCATCTGATAGGCCTAGGTCCACTTTCTCCTCTAGAGTTGAGGAAGAAGGCAGACCACTGGGTCAAAACAAGGGTGATCAAAACTACCACTGGTGGGGGTGACCAAAAGAAAGAGGCAAAAAAGACCCCCCAAGGGAAAGATGATGACGAAAATCTGCTCAGGAGGGTGGGCCCAGAAACTCATTACAGTCCAAGGGTGGGTACCAAGGAAAAACCTGGGATCCCAAGAAGGCTTGGTGTTTTGATTGCAAGACAATTGGACACCGAACTGAAGCCCCTAACTTAAAAAAAAAAAGAATGCCTCTAGTACACCTGGAGTAAATGCACTTGTGAGTCTCCAGATGGGATCAGAGGTGAGCTCTGACCATATCAAGGGGCTCACAGAGGCAACTCTAGTCTCAGAGGTAAGGGGTGAATGTTGCTACTCTGGCTGTCCGGCCCAGTAACCTGGAGAGATACAGACAAGAAAAAATATTAATGGGATTAGGATGGAAGCCCTCAGTGACACTCGTGCCAGCGTCACCATGGTGGTTGGGTCATAGGTGTCCACTGATCAATATCTGCTAGGACATACTTTTACAACCTTCAACGCTGACAATCAGGCTAAGGAACATCCAATGGCCTTGGTGATCTTAGGTTGGGAGGGGTTAGTGGCCTCAAAAGGGTAGTGATGTCTTCTGTTATCCCTGTACAAGGTCTGCTTGGAAACAATTTGGAGTACTCAGCATGGGCTGAGGTAAGGAGGAAAACCCATACAGCAATGCTGGGAATACCTGAATGGGCGTGTGTAAAAACAAGGGCACAAAGCAAACCTCAAGGTGAAAAAGAAGTGTTTGGGGCTGAAATGATGGACCAACCAAAAGGCAAAAAGACTGGGTAGCCAGCTTCAAACAGACACCGGACCAAGTACCCTCTCCTCACGGAGATTACTCGTCAGCCCCAGGGGGAACTGAGCCTCAGGAGCTTGGGCCTTACACGGCAGAGCTTCTAGGACCAGGGGAACAGTCAATGGAAGCTCTGTGCCAGGGGCAGAGAACCTGTCCTGCTCTTGAAAGCCGGAGGCAGCAAGCTGATGATAAGGAAAAGGGAAGTGTTGGTGGTTCCCACAGGACCTATTGGGAGGAGGGACTCCTATGCACTGAGGCCATAGACCCCAAACCTGGTGCCACTGGAAGAGTTGTAGTGCATCAGCAGTTTAGATAGTTTCTCCTAAGATTGGCCTATGACACTCCCCTAACAGCGCATCTTGGAAAGACAAAAACCTGGAGTCAGTTAGTCAACCACTTGTACTGAACAGGAATGTCCCAGAAGGTGAAGGAGTTTTGCAACTTCTGTGCCACCTGTCAGGCCAGTGGCAAGACAGGTAGCCATGTGAAGGCCCCCTTAATTCAATTTCAGTTGTTGGGGTACCCTTTGAAAGGGCAGGGATTGACATTGTTGGTCCCTATAACCCTCCAACAGCCGCAGGGAACAGATACATTTTGGTGGTAGTGGATCATGACACCAGACACCCTGAAGCAATTCCCCTAAGGACCACCACTGGCCCTGCAGTGGTCAAGGCCCTCCTTGGTATTTTTACTAGGGTTGGCTTTCCTAAGGAAGAAGTATCAGACAGAGGTAATAACTTCATATCTGCATACTTGAAACACATGTGTTCTGAGTGTGGGGTGACCTAAAGGTTCACTACACCGTAGACAAATGGGATTGCTGAAACATTTAACAAGACTGTAAAAGGGATGATTGGTGGACTCTCTGAAAAATTCAGGAGATGGGATATCTTACTACCTTGCCTGCATTTTGCCTACAGAGAGGTGCCACAAAAAGGAGTAGGGTTTTTCCCCTTTGAACTTTTGTTTGGACACCCTGTAAGAGGACCCCTATGTCTTGTCAAAGAATGATGGGAAAGACCCCTCCAAGAACCAAAACAGGACACTTTGGATTATGTACTTGGCCTTTGTTCCAGGAGGCTGAATACATAAAAAAGCAAACAAAAACCTTGAGGCAAGGGAAGAGCTCCAAAAGCTCTGGTATGGCCAAAAGGCTACCATGGAGGAATTCCAACCAGGGCAAGGGATGTGGGTTTTGGAGCCTGTGGCACCTAGGGCCCACCGTGACAAATGGAGTGGAACCCTACCCTATCCATGAGAGGAAGGGGGAGGTCACTTACATAGTGGACCTTGGCACATGTAGAAACCCCAAGAGGGTGATAAATATAATTTGTCTTAAACCCTACAATGGCAGGGCTGATGTGACCATGCTTATGGTGATAGATGAGGAACAGGAGGTGGAGAGTGAGTCGCTCCCTGATCTCCTTTCCCACAACCCTAAAGATGGGTCAGTTGGTGGAGACATTCTCACTGCCCAATAGCAGACTGATTGCAGGTAAGTCCTGGCTCAGTTTGCTGAGCTCTTTTCCTTGACCCCTGGTCAGACTAACTGGTGTACACATGATGTGGATACTGGCGACAGCCTACCTGTCAAAAACAAAATATACTGACAGTCTGATCATGTCAAGGAAAGCATCAAAGCTGAGGTAAGCAAGATGCTGGAGTTTGGTGTCATTGAACCCTGAGAGAGCCCTTGGGCCAGTTCAGTTGTGTGAGTTCCCAAGCCACATTCCCTGGGTGGAAAGAAAAAAATTAGGTTTTGTGTGGACTATAGGGGCCTCAATGAAGTTACCAAGACAGATGCCCATCCAATTCCAAGAGCTGATGAGCTCATTGACAGGCTAGGGGCAGCCACATATCTGAGTACCTTTGATCTCAAATCAGGGTACTGACAGATAGGTGTGACCCGTGGAGCAAAAGAAAAATCTGCATTTTCCACTCCAGATGGGCACTTCCAGTTCACTGTGATGCCCTTTGATTTGAAGACTACCCCTGACACCTTTCAGAGGTTGGTGAATAAAGTCCTTGCTGAATTGGAAGGCTATAGTGTAGCCTATCTTGATGATTTTGCTGTCTTTAGCTCCACTTGGCCGAATCACCCGATTCACCTCCAAAAGCTCCTGTAGGCTAGGCAGAGAGCCGGCCTCTCTATGAAAGCCAAGCAAGTGCTAGATAAAGAGTACATGGGCTGGAAACTTGTCAACAGGAGGTCCCTAACTCCATGATGGTTTCACTAATTTCTAAGATGTTTGGTACAAAACGTATTGTCTTCATAAATCATCACTGATGCCAGTGTTGGATTTATCAATAAATTCACACAGGAGATACTTTTAGAGGGTCCCCTGAAACCTAAACAAACATGATTGGGGTCTCTGGCCAGTTTTCACCAGCCTGCCACCACCAAACATGTTTTTGACCTTGTGGGGTGAGAACCAGAGCTGTGGCGGGGGTGTTTCACACCTCCTCCAGGACAGGATGGCCTTCCCGGGTGGGAAGCTTCAAAGGCCATGCCACCTTTGAAATCCAACCCAGGAACTCCTAGATAGTGGGGGAGGCCAAGCTGCCTTTCCTGCTCCACTTTTGGTAGGAGGAAAGGTGGGAAAATTAGTTGGATAAGGAGGAGGGTCCCCCTCAGCCTGCACCTCCCTTAGGGTGGGGCAGGGGAGGTGAACCCCTCTCCTGAAATCCTACCATCTTGAGATGGTGGTAAAACCTCCAATCAGGGATAGGTAGTGCCTCTTCCCTCAGGAAGGGGTCACTAGAGGGTGTAGACACCCTAAAGGTAGATAACCCATTGGCTATTACCTGTCTCCCCTTGTAACACCAATAGATTTAGTATTTCGGTGGCTCCCTGAGACCTGAACCTCAGATTCATCAGACCAAAGAGGACCAGGACAAAGAAAACCCACTGCACGTAAACTGAAGCCCTGCTGCAGAAAGAAAAGGTACCAAACCCTGCTAGCTGCAAGAAGGACTCAACAATCACTGCTGCTGTGTTGTCCTGAAACCTGTAAGGACTCCAAGACCCCAGAGCACCTCCAGACTTTGAAAAATCACTGAGAAGCTCAGTTGGAGTGAACGTATCACTTCCCTGCACACTGCAGGCAACAATCCCGTGAAGTCAGGTTTGTGGACTTGCTGCTCTCCTTCGACCTGAACGCAACACCAAAGCAAGAAAAGGTACAACAGTTCGGGGGGATCAGACCTGCCTCTCCACTAACTTTAGAGGCACCAGGGCCTACCGGAGCCTCGTGGTACCAGACCCCCAGCTGTAAAACCACGAACACAAGTCCACACCAGACTCCAAAAGCACCAGAAGCAACCACTTATTGAGGGACCCCAAGATCCATTTCCTGAGTGGCCCAGCTGTCCTGTGGACGCTTCTCCAAGTTGCCTGCTACTGACTGTGAGGACCCTAAAGACGCACGATGCCCGGCTGCCCTGTGCCCTCTGTACCCTGCCCCACCGACCCCAGCACCAACCACCCAGCTCTGCTCCATGGTCCCCAGGCCCTTACAATCTCCTCCCTCCAAGGAACCCACCGGACTCACCTGTAGCTCCATCTGTGCAGTGCGTTTTAAAGTGGCCCCCTTAGTTTTTGTGCACCAGACTCCAAAACCCTCAGCACTCTGCTCCCGAATGATCCGGGACGCTCCCAAACTTCTCCTGCTGTATTGGTGGATTCAGAATCAGGTGAGCCTCTGGATACTATTAAAGAGATCAGAGGGGAAGATTGGAAATCTATGAGTAGGCTATATAAAGAGGATATACAGCCAATAAGGGAGATGATCAAGTCCTGTTTAATAGATGAAGATTTACCAAGATTAACAAGGGCAAAAGTGAATACATTAAGGCTAGAGATCACAGAAGAGGAGATAAAGACCCAGTGTACAAGAATAAAAGGGGGTAAGGCAGCTGGCCTGGATGGACTCCCTTTGAGATATATAAAGCAATTATGGAGAAACAAATCCCTATATTAAAGGCACTGTTTAATGCAATATATGTGAAAGGGGAAAAAGCCCCAGCTTCTTGGTCAGTGGCCACTATAGTTTTAGTGTTAAAACCAGATAAAGCCCCGCTAAAATAGAATCTTAAAGACCAATATCCCTATTAAACTTTTATTGCAAGATCTTTTAGGGATGCTGTCTTCCAGGTTGGCTGGAGTAATTAAGAGTGTTATACATCCGGATCAGAGGGGTTTGTTCCAGGGTGGGATCTAAGTGAGCTTATGTATTTGTTTATGGGTGCCATCGATATGGTGGACGCCCAGAAATCTACATTAACGGTAGTGGCCGCGGATGTGGCTAAAGCCTTTGACAGGGTTCATTAGGAGTATCTTTAGGAAGTCCTTAGGAGCTTTGGATTCCCCCAAAATATGATAAGGGCAATACAAAATATGTATAGGGCCCAAATTGCTAGAATTTTGGTAAATGGTGAACTATCAGATTGTTTTCAGATTACCAGAGGCACAAGGCAGGCCTGTCTTCTTCCTCCCCTCCTTTTCACTCTCTACATTGAACCTTTTACACACCAGATTAGATCAGATTCTTCTATTGTTCCATTTAAGACAGCTGAGTTAGAGGTTAAATTAGCATTGTATGCAGAGGATATGTTATTGTATACAACTAACCCGCATCTTCCAATACCAAGATTAATCAAGGGGGCTGAAGAATTTGGTAAAATATCGGGATGATTGGTCAATGTGGATAAAACTGGGGCTGTGACATGGAATGACTAATCAGGGGTTAAAATTGCAGATGAGATATTTGGGAGTTCTTTTAACTCAGAAACTTGAGGATATCCCGTGGGTCAACTGGGAAAAAGTGAGTAAAGAGATAGAGAGACTTTTAGAGAGGTGGACCAATTTGTTACTAAACATCTATGGTAGAGTTAATTTAGTTAAGATGATCATTCTCCCAAAAGTTACCTTTCTGTTTAACTCTATACCTCTTACATTTTGCAAAGAGTCTATCGCTAAATTGCAAGGAAAAATTGGGAGCTGTATTTGAGCCTCAAAATGGATAGCATGGAAAAAACATAGGAGGAAGTTGGCAGCTGGATGGCTGGCTTTGCCTGATGTCCAGCTGTATTGCTATGAATTTCATTTAAAAAAATGTCAGATGTTGGCCAATAAACCATATTGATCTTCAATGGGTAAACTATATGAGGCAATGCTTAGTGGATTGGGGCAGAGTTACTTCCTGTTTAAATATGGGGATCCAAAATACTTTTAAAAAGTTAGGCTGAAAATTTTAAAGACAGCGTAAAGAACTTAGGTCTATTTTAGAAAGAGCTTTAGAATCCCATACTATACGCCTTCAGCCCCAATTTGGGATTCTCTGGGTACACCAGACTGTCTGGAGGACCAGTCAAGTCATCCCCTAAAGCAAGCTGGTCTCAATTGTTGGGCAGATCTGAAAGTAGGATCTGGATTAGTGGAGTGGCAAGATTTAATAGCATGCACCTATGGCCAGTTAACAAGATTTAAATATTATCAGCTACGATCATGGTAGGCAACTCAAGAGTGGGTAGAGGAAGAGGAGGAGGAAGAATGGTTTGCAGGGGTAATAAAGACTGGTACATTAAAGACGGAAGTATCAGTATGGTATTGGCAATTCCTTGAGGCTGACTACAATAAATACCCTGATTTATCCTCAATATGGGAAGAGGGAACAATAAAGGAAGATATGAGGCAGATGCAGCAAGTATCTTTTAGTGGTTGTGTGATTGGCTGTATGAGTGAGTAGATGTGTGAGTGGCTCTATGGACCAGTGACCATGTCAAGAGTGATGTAATATGTGAGGTCATAATCAGGTCATTGTGGGGGCGTAAGTTATAGTTAGCTCATATAACTCTAACTGCTGAATTTCACTGGTTTTATATGAGTGAAATCTGAGCCTAACTATAATGTCCCTGTAAACCTTGTTTTTTTCAGTGAATTTCTAAGGTTTCTAAGGTTTTTTAATTCTATTTCCTAACTAAAATGTCCCTGTAACCTTTAGTTTTTTGAGTAAATTTCTAAATAAAAAAAAATGCTATTTCCTAACTTCAACATCCTTCTACCGTTTGTTTTTTTCTGGGATTTTCATCAGTTTTTTAAATTTTAGTTCCTAACTATAGCCTGTAAACTTTATGAGTGGGTGTGTGAGTGGCTTTATAGGTCAGTGAGTGGGTGTATGAGTGGCTGTATGGGTCTGTGAGTTGGTGTGTGAGTGGCTGGATGGGTCTGTGAGTGGATGTGTTAGTGGCTGTATGGTTCTGTGAGTGGATGTGTGAGTGCCTGTGTTGGTCTGTGAGTAGGTGTGTGAGTGCCTGTGTGTGTCTGTGAGTGGGTGTGTGAGTGAGTGGTGCTATAGGCTGTGGGTAGGTGTGTGAGTGTCTTTGTGGGACTGTGAGTGGGTGTACGAGTGTCTGTGTGGGTCAGTGAGTGGCATCATGGGTCTATTGAGTGGGTGTGTGAGTTGCTGTGTAGGTTTTTGAGTGGGTTTGTGAGTGTCTGTGAATGTGTGTCAATAGTTGTGCTATTGGTCTGTTAGTAGTTGTGTGAGTGCCCGTGTTGGTCTGTGAGTGGGTGTATGAGTGCCTTTGTGTGTCTGTGAGTGGGTGTGAGAGTGCCTGTGTGGGTCTGTGACTGGGTCTGTGAGTGATGTTATGGATCTCTGAGTGGGTGTGTGAGTGGCTGTGTGGGTCGGTGAGTGGGTGTGTGAGTGCCTATGTGTGTCTGTGAGTAGGTGTATAAATGGTGCTATTAGTCTGGTAGTGGGTGTGTGAGTGCCTGTGTGGGTCTGTGAGTGCCAGTCTGGGTCTGTGAGTTAGTGTGTGAGTACCTGTGTGGGACTGTGATTGGATTTGCTTGTGAGTGGTGCTATGGAACTGTGATAGGATGGGTGTGTGAGTCCCTGTGTGGGTCTGTGAGTGGGTGTGTGAGTACCTCTGTGGGTCTGTGACTGGGTCTGTGAGTGGGGTTATGGGTCTGTGAGTGGGTGTATGAGTTGCTGTGCGGGTCTGTGAGTGGGTGTGTGAGTGCCTATGTGTGTCTGTGACTGGGTATGTACAAGGTGCTATTAGTTTGGTGGTGGGTATGTGAGTGCCTGTGTAGATCTGTGAGTGCCTGAGTGAGTGCCAGTGTGGATCTGTGAGTTGGTGTGTGAGTACCTGTGTGGGACTGTGATTGGATTTATATGTGAGTGGCGCTATGAGTCTGTGAGTGGTTGTGTGAGTGACTGTTGGTCTGTGAGTGGATATGTGAGTATCTGTGAGTGGGTGTGTGAGTGGCACTATGGATTTTGGGCATTTGCATACTTAGGGTATTTAAAAGGGAGAACCATGGACTCTGCTCTCACCAGGAGATGACAAGAAAGAAACCACTTGTCACAGTCCCTACAGATCAGATTGTCAGCACAGAAGAGTTCTCAGTTTTGCTGAAAACATCTACCCAATTGGAGTACTTTCAACTGGGTAATTAGTAAGTGATACCTCGTTGGGTAAATGTCTTGTGCATATTCTGCACCACAGCTGTGTAAAGCACCACAGGGTAATGTCTCCAGTGACCTCTTGTGCATGTATTTTTGATAATGTGATTGTTCCTCAAGCGTCTTCATCCATAAATCTGTGATAACGTGAATCCTCATCAAGAGAAGATGACAAGACTACAAAGTGGTGAATCGCCACCAAACAGAGGTACTTCCTCTTGACTAATTGAAGTAAATGCTTCTTATTTGGTGGAGATGTCCTTGTATTCCTCTGCATCAATAACGTGTCACCACAATTGGCTGGAAATGCCCTTGGGGGCCTTTTGTTAAGCTGTCTTTTAATGTAGGAAAAGCAGGAAGACCTTTGCATACTACTTAGTAAAATGGGGAGGGGGCCGTGCAGCCCCCTTCCCAGGCTGATTTTGTCACCAGGGACACATCTCATGGTGCCTGGTCACCTCTCCTTGGGTGCCCTAGTCCCACCCAGGGCACCTGGTGTGCATGCTTGGGACTGCGGGTGGAGCCTCAAGGCCCCCGCGGTCCCAGCTGGGTCCCCACCTCCTGCAGGAGCAGGCATTGCTCTTGCACTCAGGAAGCTGCTGGAAATGCAGCTTCCTGCATGCCAGAGCAAAACTTTCATCTCTTTTTCTGCCTGCATGTCTGCGGGTAGGGACAGAGATAAAAACTCTGCTTCCATCAAGCAGGGGCCATTCGACAGCAAGCAAAAACAAACAGCTATATCCTGAGAGTGGGCACCTCGGGATGTAGCAGGAGCTGGCCCTGGGGGTGGCGGTCCCCAGAGCCATGGGTCCGCGCAGAAACCCTCTTTAATGTTTCTTTTAGCCCCGGGAATATAATGGGCCCGGGGGTGTATGTGGCCCCCTATATAATTTGTTTTATAGCCCCAGGGAGATGGGCCTTCCCAGGGCATAGGGGGGGTCCATGCAGAACCCCACTTAATATTACCATTAGTCCCGGAGGGGTGAGGGTCCCGTTCGCCCCCCCTCCATTTTATTTATAAACTCTGCATGCCTCTGGGACCTGGCACACCTGGGGGAAACATTAAAAACCAGCGTGACAGACCACACTGTTTTTTTTTAAATTCATAGCGATATTCGCGTATATTCAGGAATTTCCCTGGGAATGGAAAAAAAATGCTTTTTTGCCCTGCCGGTGTCACTGTGGGAACCCAGGACCAAGAGTAGGAGATTAGGGGATTTGTACCCTGCCCCTTTTCTTTTGTTTTTGCATTTATTTTTGGGACTCAGCTGAAGCCAAGTCCCAAGATGGCTGCTAACACTTCCTGGTTGAAGTGTTGGCAGCCAATCAGAGCTCTGCAGATCTCTGCACGAGCCTGTCATTATTTGCGAAGGATATGTGCCTCTAGTTATCCAAATTTAGTTTTCTGTTAATAACTCTAAAACTACTGGACAGAAAGCTATCTTTCTGCCAAATTTGGTGTAATTCCGTTCAGCAGTTCAGGTTGTAGTTGTGTTCAAAATCCCAGTGGGAATTAACATGGAAAATACACTTTTTTACACACCCCACCCTTTTTCTCAGCCCCCACTTCACGGATCACCCTGAAACTTTCCATGCACAACTGGAATGACCAGAATACTTTTTGGGAAAATGAAAGATTCGACAAATGGTGCCAAAGATATAGCCAAGTCAAAAAGGCTTTTCCTATGGAAACATGGTCCTATCTATAACTACGTAGTAATATCTCCAAGGTATGTATATGTGGAGTTTGGTATTCTGGTCATGATATTATGACCCTTTGATTTTCTGCCTTTGATAAACTAGACTCACAGTTAATCTATGTACACTCGTCCCAAAAAAAATAAAACAATTAAATGTTTGCTCTGAAGCTTACCCAGCTGTGAATTTAATTCAGCCACCATGTTCCATATATTTTTATTTCAGTATCAGTGAATCTATAGAATATCACCAACAGTGTAGACTGTTCTTCAACAAAATCTGAAGTATTTACAATCAACCCTCATAGCAGTACTCCGTTTATCCAAACCGGAAGCTTGAGATGGTGAGAGTTCTCTGCTAAGAATATTTTGGCCAGAGGTAGAAGGTTGTTCACATCTCTTCAGCAGGTGTTCCACCCATTGTGTTACTTAGCCAGCTACTTTTCCTGGTGATGATGAAGTGATGAAACTAAGGCCATCATTTTACACTGCGCACTAAGGGCACGATTGCAAAGGTATTTTTGGTAATACACATTTGGGGTCGAAAATGCCTTAATTTACCTGCTGGAGATTACACCAGGGAGAGAGCCGTGCCCTGCAGACCCGCACCGCTGGGGAGGAACTACATCTCTCATCACCCCCTGTTGCCTGGATTTGCGCTCAAAACGCATCGCGATCCCGCAGTGACTGTACCTGCTGGAGATTACACCTGGGAGAGAGCTGTGTCCAACTGACCCACACCGCTGGGGAGGAACTACATCTCCCATCACCCTCTGCTGCCTGGATTCATGCTCAAAAGCGTGCCGCGATCCTGCGGGACGCAAGCGGGGACGCGCCTGGGCCAAGGGCGGGCCCGTCTACGCCCAAAGGAACCCAGAGGAGCCTGGAGGAGGCTGGGCAGGGCCCCCCAACGTGGGAGAGATAGAACATTGCCCACAGACGGGGAAACGGAAAACTAACCCTGCAATACACGGAGGTGAGCCTATCTGCATTCTGGACTCTTTCCTCCTAAGGGCATCTGACGCATTGGATCAAGAAATCCAAATCACTGAGCGTAGGCTTTCTGTGGGGGAATTGGGTTCTAGGAATGAGCATATAACCGCTGGGCCTTTATCTACGATTGTTAATGATCCTTTTAATCTCCCTAACCCCATTCCCAGTACATCAATTACCCGTCGAATCCCATTTTGGACAGTATTTCACCCTCCATTCCAGAACCCCCACCAAGAAGAAAAAAGGAGGGGGGAAGACCGAGCAAGTCCATTCCCGCACCACCAGGGTTTATTGAGGGTATTCCTACAGTTTCTGAGGCATTGATTTTTAAAATTGAGCAGTCAATCACTAATCTGTTACAACCCCTCTGGGAGAGATTATCCAACATCGAGACTAATATAGCTTCACTTATCTCAACAAGGGGAGGGATATTATGGAGTAACCCGGTTGATCAAGTATCTGTTGTTTCCACCTCTAACGAGCCAACAGCGCCCCCCCCCCCTGTGCCCTTTAAAAAATCTCAATGATTTTCAGGCTTCAACGAAGGCTGGCGATGGTGGAGGGAGTAAAGACCATTTAATGAGTCGTGCCCCCCACAAGGCTCTAAGGGACCCGATAAGCCCAGCCCATTACTCATCCCAGATATCAAATTGCCAGTCCCCTCAGTCTATTTCTAGTAATCCAAGTGTACCACAGCTACAGAGGCCAACCAAGGACTGGGACTTGGACCCGATAACTTCGGGGATGAGGCCAGAAGGAGGACACATAGCCGAACGAAAGAGACAAGTTGGATCTCTTACGAGATTGGCACTCTCACCAGCTGCTTGTCTTTATGTGATTATTTTGGCAAATGTCCCTGAGCTAAATGGAAATCAAAAGGAAACTACTGAATGTCCAAAGTAGGCCACTGGATTAATAAGCATGTGGGGGGCAGGGGGAAATTTTGTCTGGAATCATAATGGCAAGAAGGGTGGGTTGGGTGTAGGAACTCAGAGAAATCTTTTAGGGGGATTGTGTGGTAATAAATTTTAATCTGCACTCTACGGCTCAGCAATTGTTAAGATCACTACTGAAAGGGCCATCATCGAACTCACAGATGTTTGCGCTCCCATCAAGCCTTTTTACAAACCAGTAAAGACTGATCTTGGGGGTCAGAGTCCTGTGGTCCTCCCTAGTTTTTCTCACCCAGAAGCTCAATCTCTTCTCTTGAGGCAAAATATGAACCCCCTCCCAACTCGCAATCGATTTACTGCATTAGCAGACATAGAAGCTTGTGATTGACAAAGGGTGGATGAGAGGAACACTAATCCTGTTCCCAGCCGGGATATAGTAAGGCCAGAGTATCCCTCTCATACAACAGAAACAAATAATCATATTAAGTTAATTACCTGGAACATTGCAGGAATGGGTTCTAAACCACACGATCAGGAATGGATAAATATCATTACCCCCTATGACCTGATATGTTTACAATAAACATGAGAAACAGGCCTTATTTTTATAGATAGTTATCGGTCCTTCTATACCCTTGTCGTCCCGTCAAATTAAGGTCGCGCAAGGGGAGGGATTTTGACATTGTTGAAAAACACTTGTAGATTGGAAGTTCTGTCTTCCTACAAGGATTCCCCTTATTACAACCTGTTACATCTAAAAAGCCCGGGAGATAACAGTGTTTTTAATCAATTATTATAATAATAATTTTGCAGCAGAAGTGAAAAATGTTGTTGAATTACTGGAAGGAAAAATTAACGCACTTTTTAAAACTTTTAAGCATATACCTTGCATTCTATGGCTGGGCAATTTTAATGCGCTCAGTTGCTGCTTCTTAGATAAAGCAGTTTGTGGTCAAACTGATGAGGGAGGTGTGACCATTCCTCATTTTTCGCATAACCCCCACGGAGATGCTTTGAACAGACTTAATATTATTAAAGATCTAGCAAGAAGGAACCCCATTGATATAAGCACAGGTTTGCTTCAAAATACTTATGGCAACATCAGCCAGGGATCAACTATTGATTATAGTTTCGGATTCTCTTAAAAATTCTATCTCTGATGTCCAAGCTAATTTTCCTAATTATAGCAATCACGCTGTTATTTCCTGTCAAATGGTATGGGAAGGTATATATACCAAGCAGACGAGGCATGTAAAACCTAACATAATAAGGAAAAATGGGATCACCCATAAATGGGCGATGAGCAACAAAGAAAAAATTATCCCCATGGTGATCACAAAAAGACACAATGAAATTATGACCTGTTTGTAATTGGACAATGACCTGTCCAGGGTAATGACTGCCTTTTATTCAATTCTAGTAGAGGTGAAAAATACTCTTACCAAAAAAGGTCCCACTGCTAACTCTGTAGCCCCTAGATTGTTCAACCAAGACTGTACAAGGTCTTTATCAAACTTACATAAGGCGCTTAGGACTGTCCCTAGAGATGTAGAACAAGTTAAGCTCTTGCACCATCAGTATAAAGAGGCTAGGAAGACCAGACTACAAATGCTGAAGGAGGAAGCATGGGAACAACTTCACCAGGCTGCTATTACAAACAATTCTAGAGATTTCTGGATGGTAATCAATGCTCCCTTACTAAACGCATCGATGGACCCAAAGTTAGATTCTCAAATGGATGAAGAATCTTGGGTCGCCCATTTTTCCAAAATATTCCATCCTTTTGGAAAGGGGGAATATACCACATATAGATAACATGTTACCTATAAAATCTATCCTCCGCTTTAACCATACTGAGATCAGGAAGCTCTTATGCAGAGCTCCACCAGTAAAACTGCTCAACCAGATGGTACTCCAATAGATTTTTTCCTAGACCAGCCGGATCTTTGGGGCCTGGTACTGACAAATGTTTTCAATGTTGTTGCTATTTTGGGCCCGCCAGATTCGTGGTCGAATTCTATCTTAATCCCTATGTACAAAAAGGGCAATAAATCTGAGCCAAAAAACAACCGGCCAATTTCACTTCTGGATAGTACCGCCATACTCATGGGACGAGTCCTATTGAATAGATTGGAAGAGTGGGCAACCAATAATAACATCCTGATCCCAGTTCAATATGGTTTTAAAAAGGGAGAGGTACCCAGGATCAGTGCCTTAATCTAAGTCTCCTTATTGCCAAGTATACTCAAGCCAAACAAGGCAAGTTATACATAGCAATTATGGATTTATCCGCAGCATTGGATTGCGTTGCCCACCATCATTTATGGAGGATAATGAAGGAGATGGGCATTGACGAGGCAATTATTACCTTTATCAGGCAGCTATACTCCACAGCTTTGGCCTACGTCCGCTATGGGAGGCAGGGAGAGTGCACTAGGTGGTTCCCGATAAACAGGGGGTTCAACAGTGATGCGCCCTGGCCCAATTTTTATTCTCAATCTATACTAATGGGGTGGAAGCTCCCCTGTTAGAAGCCACGCAAGATGTCCCAAAGATGATTCAGGTGCGCATCCCCATTCTCCTCTATGCGGATGGCGCAGTGCTTATTGCCCGTACTGGTCTAGCACTCCAGAGATTGCTAAACACATATGTTAATTATATGCACAAACTGGACTTGAAAACTAACGAGGCGAAGTCCTTTGTTTTAGTCACTGGCCGTAAGGAAAAGAAGACACCAACATTTTATATAGAGGGCAGGAAAGTGGCACAGACAGATACTTTCTCATATTTAGGAGTGACCTTTGATAGATGGTTAAATTGGTCTCACATGATAACTATTAGGGGCTTAATGTTAGAAAAAGTATCATTGCCCTTTACTCCTTTATTAAAAAGTTGGGTGTGAAACCCTAGATATGGACAAAAAAGTATATATGGCTAAATCTATTTCAGTTGCAACATATGGGGCAGGTATCTGGGGATACTCTAACCCTTCAGCTCTCCAGACCAGTGAAAATACCTTCTGGAAAAAAACTAGTAGGTCTCCCAATAAGCTGTTCAAATTTTACCTGCCATTTAGAATTGGATGTCCCTTTTATATTTGACTTGGTTAGGCTTGCTCCAATTCTTTTATGGCACTCAGTTTGGAGAAGGGAATCCAGTAATCTCACCCAAAAGTTCAATGAGACTGTCTCTCACTGGAACAACCACACAGAATCCCTTGGATCATGTATGTCCAAAACAGTCTAAACTCATTAGGGTTAGTACATATATTTGAAACCCCAACTAATTGCTCTACCATTTTCAAAAAAGAAATCAAAACATGATTTTTAAATCAGATGGCAAAAGAAATATTTAAAATGAATACTTCAAAACACTCAGTAAATTCTTACTTAGAAGGACCAATTACTTATTAAGGGATAGCCCCATATTTACTCTCTGTAATAAACCAACGCCATAGATTTATTTTTCTTAGGTTTCGCCTAAATCTGATTTCTTGCATGTTGTCCTATCCATCGGAAATTTTCTCATTACACAAGCTTCCGCCCTGCCCATGTGATGGTGTGTCTACTCAATCCAATTTGCACATCTTTTTCTTTTGCAAGTTTTATGTGGACCATCATAAAAGATTCATATTGCCAATTATGCGTAAATATAATTTTAGGCAATGTTACCCAGGGTTGTTCTTTTTAAAATAATTGTCTGACCTCCACGTCTGTTATAGTGTTGCATCCTTTTTCTGTCTCTCTTGGAAGACTAGGAGATCAATTATTAATTAAGAATGAAATGCAAGTTTTATTTTGATTACAATAGATGGTTTTAAAAGGACTTTTAATACTCTTTGTATAATGATGAATGTCTTTTTGTATGTTGTTTGCTTTTATGATCTTGTTGCATAAAGATCGAATAAAGTGATTTGACTTGACTTGCCTTCATTTACACCTGCTGGTAATTCATAAAAGGAATCCTGGCTTGTGTAAGTATTTTTACTACCTTGGATTTCTCCATCACAAGTACAGATAAATCTGACTCCTTTTACAGGTGCAGGTTTACTATGTTCTTCTAAGTTGGGCCCCAAATTGGGTGAAGATCACAGCATTTTAAACATTGTTTGCTGTGGATTTTGACACCCTATTTGTAATGTTGGCTAAAATATGGATGAACAGAAATCACGTTTGGTAATCGAGTTACCTAATATTTTTCTACCCTGTATATTATATATAATTTCTGCCATTCCTGGGAGTTGAAATAGCTATGCTGCATGGTGTATGTTATTATCATTTTACCTTGCTGTAATCTCTGGGAAATGATAAAGACTTCCCAGTGTAGTCTCAAAATTACTGGTCCCGGATGTAAATAGAATAGACATGGATTTTGGTAATGGCATTGCTGCATCACCCCTTTGCAGTGAATTTTGCAGTTTAGGGCCACATGTACGACCCTATTTTGCATGTGCAAACGGCTTTGCGACCCGTTTGCTCATGCAAAATATCACAGGGTCATGTACAGTTCCTAAATAGCGAGTCGCAATTAATTTGGGACTCGCTATTTAGGAATTGCGAGTCGCTATTAGGAAGGGGCTTTCCCTTCCTAATATCAATCCCAAAGCCATTTATGAATGTTTTGCGACCGCAATTGCAGTCGCAAAACACTCACAAATTACCACCCTCTTCAAGAGGGTGGTAATGCACTCGCAAAAGTGAAGGGGTCCCTATGCGACCCCTTCCCCTTTGCAAATGCAGGGGAAAATAGTTTTTTAGGGGCTGGCAGTGGTCCCAGGGACCACTGCCTGCCCTTAAAAAATGAAACAAAAACGTTTCATGTTTTTTTTAAAAGTATCCCTTTTTCTTTAAGGAAAACGGGCTGCATTTAAAAAAAACCTGCTTTATTGAAAAGCAGTCCCAGACATGGTGGTCTGCTGAGCCCAGCAGGCCACCATCCCTCGGAGGGCCAGCCATTCCCAATGGGGTCGCAAATTGGGAGTGGCTCATTAATATTCATGAGCCTCGCATTTTGCGACCCCATTGGGAATCGCAATCAGTGTCTCTGACACTGTTGTACATAGCATTTTGCGAGTCGCAACTGTGACACAATTTGCTACTGGCAAAATGCTTGGTCGTACATCTGGTCCTTAGTTCCTAAATGGGGAACAAATGAATGATTTAGGGAACTGATAATAAAAGGCACAAAAATGTGGCAGTTAGTTTGCGTTTTTTATCACTAAAATTATCTCTATTGGTAAACCAAATTTCTAAAACTATAGAGTGCACACAATTAGTGCTCCACTCACTTGGGACGACAGGTAAAAAAATAATGTGTGCCATATTTACAGTTTGGCCTACCCATACAAGGGGCCTTATGACTTAATCTCTTTGTATGGATAGCCAGCTCTTGTGGAATGCCAGGCATTTAGCAGCTATGACAGAAATGCACTTTGTAAGCTCGAGGAAACATAACATATTACATTTGAGGAAATTTTCAAGTTTCAGGAACTTAACCTCAAGTTCTGACTTGAGAAATCATATAAAATGAGTGGAGAAGCTGCAGTTCTCATTTACATTCTTTTTATCCTGGTTGCCCTTTTGTGTTTCTGATAAACCCATTACAAACATTCTCAAGCATCATCCGGTATTAACCGGTCTTCAAGAGAACAAAAGGCAAGAACAGTGGAGCAGCTTTGGAAGGAAAGGGGAAGTCACAAAAGTGTATGGAAGTTAGGTACACCAGCTATGGGAGAAGTAAGTGTGAACTGCACCTGCAAATACTGTAAAAGAAGCTGTCTAAAACACTCCAGCCCATCACCCCCTCAGTTCACAACTCTATTTTAGAGGCACTCTTATAAAAGGTGACACATGCCTTTAAAGCATATTCAAAGTATCTTGTGCAGACTCAAAAGAAAAGCAGTTTGCAAATAAGGTAGCTCCATGGGCAGCTTCTGCAAATGCTGATCTCATTAAATCTGACAAAAGAAAATATGCACCACAAGTTCATTCCACTGTTCTCCAGTACACTGATGATTTTTATTATGCACACCTTTCTATTTTACCTAGGCACCACAACATATCTCTCTCTGGATGCCATTCTCGAATTGGTAGGTGTGCTTTTAAACTTATATCCCAGGTCACAGCGGCAGGTGTTTCAGTTCAAGTCTTACCAATGCTTTCATTTTTAGATTTAGACCAGTTAATATTTGCAGGTCTGCTTCTCACAGGAATTCCTTCGCGCCTGAATACAGTTGATCACAGTGGTGGCTGGCTTGTACCGAGGGTTGTGGGGTGGAGGGGCACAAAAAATTATAATAATTTCACTTACCTCCACAGCGTGACGTCCTCCTCCCTCGGGTGTCTTCCAGGGAGCTCCCGATGTAGCAAACTGCCCTACCCAATCCTGGTGCTGCTTTTACAGCATGAAAGCAGTGCTAAGATTGAATAGAGCAGGCACTCCCAGGGCTCGTAAGAGTACTGAAGGCATGCACTTTCTCTAACCCAGCTGACTAAGACAGCTAGGTTAGAGAACTTTAAAATACGTATGTATGGCTGGTTGTCACAAGACAGTTGGCCAAACAGACAGGCGCATTTTAAAGCTCACAGCTTTCTGCTGCTGCCACTCAGCAGTTATGGCCTGCACTGTCCTGACAGTTCGGGACGGGTTGCTGAAAAATAAAAATAAAGCAGTAATAAATAAACTTCATTACTATTAAACTTTTATTGCAAGATCTTTTTAGGGATGCTGTCTTCCAGGTTGGCTGGAGTAATTAAGAGTGTTATACATCCGGATCAGAGGGGGTTTGTTCCAGGGTGGGATCTAAGTGAGCTTATGTATTTGTTTATGGGTGCCATCGATATGGTGGACGCCCAGAAATCTACATTAACGGTAGTGGCCGCGGATGTGGCTAAAGCCTTTGACAGGGTTCATTAGGAGTATCTTTAGGAAGTCCTTAGGGGCTTTGGATTCCCCCAAAATATGATAAGGGCAATACAAAATATGTATAGGGCCCAAATTGCTAGAATTTTGGTAAATGGTGAACTATCAGATTGTTTTCAGATTACCAGAGGCACAAGGCAGGCCTGTCTTCTTCCTCCCCTCCTTTTCACTCTCTACATTGAACCTTTTACACACCAGATTAGATCAGATTCTTCTATTGTTCCATTTAAGACAGCTGAGTTAGAGGTTAAATTAGCATTGTATGCAGAGGATATGTTATTGTATACAACTAACCCGCATCTTCCAATACCAAGATTAATCAAGGGGGCTGAAGAATTTGGTAAAATATCGGGATGATTGGTCAATGTGGATAAAACTGGGGTTGTGACATGGAATGACTAATCAGGGGTTAAAATTGCAGATGAGATATTTGGGAGTTCTTTTAACTCAGAAACTTGAGGATATCCCGTGGGTCAACTGGGAAAAAGTGAGTAAAGAGATAGAGAGACTTTTAGAGAGGTGGACCAATTTGTTACTAAACATCTATGGTAGAGTTAATTTAGTTAAGATGATCATTCTCCCAAAAGTTACCTTTCTGTTTAACTCTATACCTCTTACATTTTGCAAAGAGTCTATCGCTAAATTGCAAGGAAAAATTGGGAGCTGTATTTGAGCCTCAAAATGGATAGCATGGAAAAAACATAGGAGGAAGTTGGCAGCTGGATGGCTGGCTTTGCCTGATGTCCAGCTGTATTGCTATGAATTTCATTTAAAAAAATGTCAGATGTTGGCCAATAAACCATATTGATCTTCAATGGGTAAACTATATGAGGCAATGCTTAGTGGATTGGGGCAGAGTTACTTCCTGTTTAAATATGGGGATCCAAAATACTTTTAAAAAGTTAGGCTGAAAATTTTAAAGACAGCGTAAAGAACTTAGGTCTATTTTAGAAAGAGCTTTAGAATCCCATACTATACGCCTTCAGCCCCAATTTGGGATTCTCTGGGTACACCAGACTGTCTGGAGGACCAGTCAAGTCATCCCCTAAAGCAAGCTGGTCTCAATTGTTGGGCAGATCTGAAAGTAGGATCTGGATTAGTGGAGTGGCAAGATTTAATAGCATGCACCTATGGCCAGTTAACAAGATTTAAATATTATCAGCTACGATCATGGTAGGCAACTCAAGAGTGGGTAGAGGAAGAGGAGGAGGAAGAATGGTTTGCAGGGGTAATAAAGACTGGTACATTAAAGACGGAAGTATCAGTATGGTATTGGCAATTCCTTGAGGCTGACTACAATAAATACCCTGATTTATCCTCAATATGGGAAGAGGGAACAATAAAGGAAGATATGAGGCAGATGCAGCAAGTATCTTTTAGTGGTTGTGTGATTGGCTGTATGAGTGAGTAGATGTGTGAGTGGCTCTATGGACCAGTGACCATGTCAAGAGTGATGTAATATGTGAGGTCATAATCAGGTCATTGTGGGGGCGTAAGTTATAGTTAGCTCATATAACTCTAACTGCTGAATTTCACTGGTTTTATATGAGTGAAATCTGAGCCTAACTATAATGTCCCTGTAAACCTTGTTTTTTTCAGTGAATTTCTAAGGTTTCTAAGGTTTTTTAATTCTATTTCCTAACTAAAATGTCCCTGTAACCTTTAGTTTTTTGAGTAAATTTCTAAATAAAAAAAAATGCTATTTCCTAACTTCAACATCCTTCTACCGTTTGTTTTTTTCTGGGATTTTCATCAGTTTTTTAAATTTTAGTTCCTAACTATAGCCTGTAAACTTTATGAGTGGGTGTGTGAGTGGCTTTATAGGTCAGTGAGTGGGTGTATGAGTGGCTGTATGGGTCTGTGAGTTGGTGTGTGAGTGGCTGGATGGGTCTGTGAGTGGATGTGTTAGTGGCTGTATGGTTCTGTGAGTGGATGTGTGAGTGCCTGTGTTGGTCTGTGAGTAGGTGTGTGAGTGCCTGTGTGTGTCTGTGAGTGGGTGTGTGAGTGAGTGGTGCTATAGGCTGTGGGTAGGTGTGTGAGTGTCTTTGTGGGACTGTGAGTGGGTGTACGAGTGTCTGTGTGGGTCAGTGAGTGGCATCATGGGTCTATTGAGTGGGTGTGTGAGTTGCTGTGTAGGTTTTTGAGTGGGTTTGTGAGTGTCTGTGAATGTGTGTCAATAGTTGTGCTATTGGTCTGTTAGTAGTTGTGTGAGTGCCCGTGTTGGTCTGTGAGTGGGTGTATGAGTGCCTTTGTGTGTCTGTGAGTGGGTGTGAGAGTGCCTGTGTGGGTCTGTGACTGGGTCTGTGAGTGATGTTATGGATCTCTGAGTGGGTGTGTGAGTGGCTGTGTGGGTCGGTGAGTGGGTGTGTGAGTGCCTATGTGTGTCTGTGAGTAGGTGTATAAATGGTGCTATTAGTCTGGTAGTGGGTGTGTGAGTGCCTGTGTGGGTCTGTGAGTGCCAGTCTGGGTCTGTGAGTTAGTGTGTGAGTACCTGTGTGGGACTGTGATTGGATTTGCTTGTGAGTGGTGCTATGGAACTGTGATAGGATGGGTGTGTGAGTCCCTGTGTGGGTCTGTGAGTGGGTGTGTGAGTACCTCTGTGGGTCTGTGACTGGGTCTGTGAGTGGGGTTATGGGTCTGTGAGTGGGTGTATGAGTTGCTGTGCGGGTCTGTGAGTGGGTGTGTGAGTGCCTATGTGTGTCTGTGACTGGGTATGTACAAGGTGCTATTAGTTTGGTGGTGGGTATGTGAGTGCCTGTGTAGATCTGTGAGTGCCTGAGTGAGTGCCAGTGTGGATCTGTGAGTTGGTGTGTGAGTACCTGTGTGGGACTGTGATTGGATTTATATGTGAGTGGCGCTATGAGTCTGTGAGTGGTTGTGTGAGTGACTGTTGGTCTGTGAGTGGATATGTGAGTATCTGTGAGTGGGTGTGTGAGTGGCACTATGGATTTTGGGCATTTGCATACTTAGGGTATTTAAAAGGGAGAACCATGGACTCTGCTCTCACCAGGAGATGACAAGAAAGAAACCACTTGTCACAGTCCCTACAGATCAGATTGTCAGCACAGAAGAGTTCTCAGTTTTGCTGAAAACATCTACCCAATTGGAGTACTTTCAACTGGGTAATTAGTAAGTGATACCTCGTTGGGTAAATGTCTTGTGCATATTCTGCACCACAGCTGTGTAAAGCACCACAGGGTAATGTCTCCAGTGACCTCTTGTGCATGTATTTTTGATAATGTGATTGTTCCTCAAGCGTCTTCATCCATAAATCTGTGATAACGTGAATCCTCATCAAGAGAAGATGACAAGACTACAAAGTGGTGAATCGCCACCAAACAGAGGTACTTCCTCTTGACTAATTGAAGTAAATGCTTCTTATTTGGTGGAGATGTCCTTGTATTCCTCTGCATCAATAACGTGTCACCACAATTGGCTGGAAATGCCCTTGGGGGCCTTTTGTTAAGCTGTCTTTTAATGTAGGAAAAGCAGGAAGACCTTTGCATACTACTTAGTAAAATGGGGAGGGGGGCCGTGCAGCCCCCTTCCCAGGCTGATTTTGTCACCAGGGACACATCTCATGGTGCCTGGTCACCTCTCCTTGGGTGCCCTAGTCCCACCCAGGGCACCTGGTGTGCATGCTTGGGACTGCGGGTGGAGCCTCAAGGCCCCCGCGGTCCCAGCTGGGTCCCCACCTCCTGCAGGAGCAGGCATTGCTCTTGCACTCAGGAAGCTGCTGGAAATGCAGCTTCCTGCATGCCAGAGCAAAACTTTCATCTCTTTTTCTGCCTGCATGTCTGCGGGTAGGGACAGAGATAAAAACTCTGCTTCCATCAAGCAGGGGCCATTCGACAGCAAGCAAAAACAAACAGCTATATCCTGAGAGTGGGCACCTCGGGATGTAGCAGGAGCTGGCCCTGGGGGGTGGCGGTCCCCAGAGCCATGGGTCCGCGCAGAAACCCTCTTTAATGTTTCTTTTAGCCCCGGGAATATAATGGGCCCGGGGGGTGTATGTGGCCCCCTATATAATTTGTTTTATAGCCCCAGGGAGATGGGCCTTCCCAGGGCATAGGGGGGGTCCATGCAGAACCCCACTTAATATTACCATTAGTCCCGGAGGGGTGAGGGTCCCGTTCGCCCCCCCTCCATTTTATTTATAAACTCTGCATGCCTCTGGGACCTGGCACACCTGGGGGAAACATTAAAAACCAGCGTGACAGACCACACTGTTTTTTTTTAAATTCATAGCGATATTCGCGTATATTCAGGAATTTCCCTGGGAATGGAAAAAAAATGCTTTTTTGCCCTGCCGGTGTCACTGTGGGAACCCAGGACCAAGAGTAGGAGATTAGGGGATTTGTACCCTGCCCCTTTTCTTTTGTTTTTGCATTTATTTTTGGGACTCAGCTGAAGCCAAGTCCCAAGATGGCTGCTAACACTTCCTGGTTGAAGTGTTGGCAGCCAATCAGAGCTCTGCAGATCTCTGCACGAGCCTGTCATTATTTGCGAAGGATATGTGCCTCTAGTTATCCAAATTTAGTTTTCTGTTAATAACTCTAAAACTACTGGACAGAAAGCTATCTTTCTGCCAAATTTGGTGTAATTCCGTTCAGCAGTTCAGGTTGTAGTTGTGTTCAAAATCCCAGTGGGAATTAACATGGAAAATACACTTTTTTTTACACACCCCACCCTTTTTCTCAGCCCCCACTTCACGGATCACCCTGAAACTTTCCATGCACAACTGGAATGACCAGAATACTTTTTTGGGAAAATGAAAGATTCGACAAATGGTGCCAAAGATATAGCCAAGTCAAAAAAGGCTTTTCCTATGGAAACATGGTCCTATCTATAACTACGTAGTAATATCTCCAAGGTATGTATATGTGGAGTTTGGTATTCTGGTCATGATATTATGACCCTTTGATTTTCTGCCTTTGATAAACTAGACTCACAGTTAATCTATGTACACTCGTCCCAAAAAAAATAAAACAATTAAATGTTTGCTCTGAAGCTTACCCAGCTGTGAATTTAATTCAGCCACCATGTTCCATATATTTTTATTTCAGTATCAGTGAATCTATAGAATATCACCAACAGTGTAGACTGTTCTTCAACAAAATCTGAAGTATTTACAATCAACCCTCATAGCAGTACTCCGTTTATCCAAACCGGAAGCTTGAGATGGTGAGAGTTCTCTGCTAAGAATATTTTGGCCAGAGGTAGAAGGTTGTTCACATCTCTTCAGCAGGTGTTCCACCCATTGTGTTACTTAGCCAGCTACTTTTCCTGGTGATGATGAAGTGATGAAACTAAGGCCATCATTTTACACTGCGCACTAAGGGCACGATTGCAAAGGTATTTTTGGTAATACACATTTGGGGTCGAAAATGCCTTAATTTACCTGCTGGAGATTACACCAGGGAGAGAGCCGTGCCCTGCAGACCCGCACCGCTGGGGAGGAACTACATCTCTCATCACCCCCTGTTGCCTGGATTTGCGCTCAAAACGCATCGCGATCCCGCAGTGACTGTACCTGCTGGAGATTACACCTGGGAGAGAGCTGTGTCCAACTGACCCACACCGCTGGGGAGGAACTACATCTCCCATCACCCTCTGCTGCCTGGATTCATGCTCAAAAGCGTGCCGCGATCCTGCGGGACGCAAGCGGGGACGCGCCTGGGCCAAGGGCGGGCCCGTCTACGCCCAAAGGAACCCAGAGGAGCCTGGAGGAGGCTGGGCAGGGCCCCCCAACGTGGGAGAGATAGAACATTGCCCACAGACGGGGAAACGGAAAACTAACCCTGCAATACACGGAGGTGAGCCTATCTGCATTCTGGACTCTTTCCTCCTAAGGGCATCTGACGCATTGGATCAAGAAATCCAAATCACTGAGCGTAGGCTTTCTGTGGGGGAATTGGGTTCTAGGAATGAGCATATAACCGCTGGGCCTTTATCTACGATTGTTAATGATCCTTTTAATCTCCCTAACCCCATTCCCAGTACATCAATTACCCGTCGAATCCCATTTTGGACAGTATTTCACCCTCCATTCCAGAACCCCCACCAAGAAGAAAAAAGGAGGGGGGGAGACCGAGCAAGTCCATTCCCGCACCACCAGGGTTTATTGAGGGTATTCCTACAGTTTCTGAGGCATTGATTTTTAAAATTGAGCAGTCAATCACTAATCTGTTACAACCCCTCTGGGAGAGATTATCCAACATCGAGACTAATATAGCTTCACTTATCTCAACAAGGGGAGGGATATTATGGAGTAACCCGGTTGATCAAGTATCTGTTGTTTCCACCTCTAACGAGCCAACAGCGCCCCCCCCCCCTGTGCCCTTTAAAAAATCTCAATGATTTTCAGGCTTCAACGAAGGCTGGCGATGGTGGAGGGAGTAAAGACCATTTAATGAGTCGTGCCCCCCACAAGGCTCTAAGGGACCGGATAAGCCCAGCCCATTACTCATCCCAGATATCAAATTGCCAGTCCCCTCAGTCTATTTCTAGTAATCCAAGTGTACCACAGCTACAGAGGCCAACCAAGGACTGGGACTTGGACCCGATAACTTCGGGGATGAGGCCAGAAGGAGGACACATAGCCGAACGAAAGAGACAAGTTGGATCTCTTACGAGATTGGCACTCTCACCAGCTGCTTGTCTTTATGTGATTATTTTGGCAAATGTCCCTGAGCTAAATGGAAATCAAAAGGAAACTACTGAATGTCCAAAGTAGGCCACTGGATTAATAAGCATGTGGGGGGCAGGGGGAAATTTTGTCTGGAATCATAATGGCAAGAAGGGTGGGTTGGGTGTAGGAACTCAGAGAAATCTTTTAGGGGGATTGTGTGGTAATAAATTTTAATCTGCACTCTACGGCTCAGCAATTGTTAAGATCACTACTGAAAGGGCCATCATCGAACTCACAGATGTTTGCGCTCCCATCAAGCCTTTTTACAAACCAGTAAAGACTGATCTTGGGGGTCAGAGTCCTGTGGTCCTCCCTAGTTTTTCTCACCCAGAAGCTCAATCTCTTCTCTTGAGGCAAAATATGAACCCCCTCCCAACTCGCAATCGATTTACTGCATTAGCAGACATAGAAGCTTGTGATTGACAAAGGGTGGATGAGAGGAACACTAATCCTGTTCCCAGCCGGGATATAGTAAGGCCAGAGTATCCCTCTCATACAACAGAAACAAATAATCATATTAAGTTAATTACCTGGAACATTGCAGGAATGGGTTCTAAACCACACGATCAGGAATGGATAAATATCATTACCCCCTATGACCTGATATGTTTACAATAAACATGAGAAACAGGCCTTATTTTTATAGATAGTTATCGGTCCTTCTATACCCTTGTCGTCCCGTCAAATTAAGGTCGCGCAAGGGGAGGGATTTTGACATTGTTGAAAAACACTTGTAGATTGGAAGTTCTGTCTTCCTACAAGGATTCCCTTATTACAACCTGTTACATCTAAAAAGCCCGGGAGATAACAGTGTTTTTAATCAATTATTATAATAATAATTTTGCAGCAGAAGTGAAAAATGTTGTTGAATTACTGGAAGGAAAAATTAACGCACTTTTTAAAACTTTTAAGCATATACCTTGCATTCTATGGCTGGGCAATTTTAATGCGCTCAGTTGCTGCTTCTTAGATAAAGCAGTTTGTGGTCAAACTGATGAGGGAGGTGTGACCATTCCTCATTTTTCGCATAACCCCCACGGAGATGCTTTGAACAGACTTAATATTATTAAAGATCTAGCAAGAAGGAACCCCATTGATATAAGCACAGGTTTGCTTCAAAATACTTATGGCAACATCAGCCAGGGATCAACTATTGATTATAGTTTCGGATTCTCTTAAAAATTCTATCTCTGATGTCCAAGCTAATTTTCCTAATTATAGCAATCACGCTGTTATTTCCTGTCAAATGGTATGGGAAGGTATATATACCAAGCAGACGAGGCATGTAAAACCTAACATAATAAGGAAAAATGGGATCACCCATAAATGGGCGATGAGCAACAAAGAAAAAATTATCCCCATGGTGATCACAAAAAGACACAATGAAATTATGACCTGTTTGTAATTGGACAATGACCTGTCCAGGGTAATGACTGCCTTTTATTCAATTCTAGTAGAGGTGAAAAATACTCTTACCAAAAAAGGTCCCACTGCTAACTCTGTAGCCCCTAGATTGTTCAACCAAGACTGTACAAGGTCTTTATCAAACTTACATAAGGCGCTTAGGACTGTCCCTAGAGATGTAGAACAAGTTAAGCTCTTGCACCATCAGTATAAAGAGGCTAGGAAGACCAGACTACAAATGCTGAAGGAGGAAGCATGGGAACAACTTCACCAGGCTGCTATTACAAACAATTCTAGAGATTTCTGGATGGTAATCAATGCTCCCTTACTAAACGCATCGATGGACCCAAAGTTAGATTCTCAAATGGATGAAGAATCTTGGGTCGCCCATTTTTCCAAAATATTCCATCCTTTTGGAAAGGGGGAATATACCACATATAGATAACATGTTACCTATAAAATCTATCCTCCGCTTTAACCATACTGAGATCAGGAAGCTCTTATGCAGAGCTCCACCAGTAAAACTGCTCAACCAGATGGTACTCCAATAGATTTTTTCCTAGACCAGCCGGATCTTTGGGGCCTGGTACTGACAAATGTTTTCAATGTTGTTGCTATTTTGGGCCCGCCAGATTCGTGGTCGAATTCTATCTTAATCCCTATGTACAAAAAGGGCAATAAATCTGAGCCAAAAAACAACCGGCCAATTTCACTTCTGGATAGTACCGCCATACTCATGGGACGAGTCCTATTGAATAGATTGGAAGAGTGGGCAACCAATAATAACATCCTGATCCCAGTTCAATATGGTTTTAAAAAGGGAGAGGTACCCAGGATCAGTGCCTTAATCTAAGTCTCCTTATTGCCAAGTATACTCAAGCCAAACAAGGCAAGTTATACATAGCAATTATGGATTTATCCGCAGCATTGGATTGCGTTGCCCACCATCATTTATGGAGGATAATGAAGGAGATGGGCATTGACGAGGCAATTATTACCTTTATCAGGCAGCTATACTCCACAGCTTTGGCCTACGTCCGCTATGGGAGGCAGGGAGAGTGCACTAGGTGGTTCCCGATAAACAGGGGGTTCAACAGTGATGCGCCCTGGCCCAATTTTTATTCTCAATCTATACTAATGGGGTGGAAGCTCCCCTGTTAGAAGCCACGCAAGATGTCCCAAAGATGATTCAGGTGCGCATCCCCATTCTCCTCTATGCGGATGGCGCAGTGCTTATTGCCCGTACTGGTCTAGCACTCCAGAGATTGCTAAACACATATGTTAATTATATGCACAAACTGGACTTGAAAACTAACGAGGCGAAGTCCTTTGTTTTAGTCACTGGCCGTAAGGAAAAGAAGACACCAACATTTTATATAGAGGGCAGGAAAGTGGCACAGACAGATACTTTCTCATATTTAGGAGTGACCTTTGATAGATGGTTAAATTGGTCTCACATGATAACTATTAGGGGCTTAATGTTAGAAAAAAGTATCATTGCCCTTTACTCCTTTATTAAAAAGTTGGGTGTGAAACCCCTAGATATGGACAAAAAAGTATATATGGCTAAATCTATTTCAGTTGCAACATATGGGGCAGGTATCTGGGGATACTCTAACCCTTCAGCTCTCCAGACCAGTGAAAATACCTTCTGGAAAAAAACTAGTAGGTCTCCCAATAAGCTGTTCAAATTTTACCTGCCATTTAGAATTGGATGTCCCTTTTATATTTGACTTGGTTAGGCTTGCTCCAATTCTTTTATGGCACTCAGTTTGGAGAAGGGAATCCAGTAATCTCACCCAAAAGTTCAATGAGACTGTCTCTCACTGGAACAACCACACAGAATCCCTTGGATCATGTATGTCCAAAACAGTCTAAACTCATTAGGGTTAGTACATATATTTGAAACCCCAACTAATTGCTCTACCATTTTCAAAAAAGAAATCAAAACATGATTTTTAAATCAGATGGCAAAAGAAATATTTAAAATGAATACTTCAAAACACTCAGTAAATTCTTACTTAGAAGGACCAATTACTTATTAAGGGATAGCCCCATATTTACTCTCTGTAATAAACCAACGCCATAGATTTATTTTTCTTAGGTTTCGCCTAAATCTGATTTCTTGCATGTTGTCCTATCCATCGGAAATTTTCTCATTACACAAGCTTCCGCCCTGCCCATGTGATGGTGTGTCTACTCAATCCAATTTGCACATCTTTTTCTTTTGCAAGTTTTATGTGGACCATCATAAAAGATTCATATTGCCAATTATGCGTAAATATAATTTTAGGCAATGTTACCCAGGGTTGTTCTTTTTAAAATAATTGTCTGACCTCCACGTCTGTTATAGTGTTGCATCCTTTTTCTGTCTCTCTTGGAAGACTAGGAGATCAATTATTAATTAAGAATGAAATGCAAGTTTTATTTTGATTACAATAGATGGTTTTAAAAGGACTTTTTAATACTCTTTGTATAATGATGAATGTCTTTTTGTATGTTGTTTGCTTTTATGATCTTGTTGCATAAAGATCGAATAAAGTGATTTGACTTGACTTGCCTTCCTTTACACCTGCTGGTAATTCATAAAAGGAATCCTGGCTTGTGTAAGTATTTTTACTACCTTGGATTTCTCCATCACAAGTACAGATAAATCTGACTCCTTTTACAGGTGCAGGTTTACTATGTTCTTCTAAGTTGGGCCCCAAATTGGGTGAAGATCACAGCATTTTAAACATTGTTTGCTGTGGATTTTGACACCCTATTTGTAATGTTGGCTAAAATATGGATGAACAGAAATCACGTTTGGTAATCGAGTTACCTAATATTTTTCTACCCTGTATATTATATATAATTTCTGCCATTCCTGGGAGTTGAAATAGCTATGCTGCATGGTGTATGTTATTATCATTTTACCTTGCTGTAATCTCTGGGAAATGATAAAGACTTCCCAGTGTAGTCTCAAAATTACTGGTCCCGGATGTAAATAGAATAGACATGGATTTTGGTAATGGCATTGCTGCATCACCCCTTTGCAGTGAATTTTGCAGTTTAGGGCCACATGTACGACCCTATTTTGCATGTGCAAACGGCTTTGCGACCCGTTTGCTCATGCAAAATATCACAGGAGTCATGTACAGTTCCTAAATAGCGAGTCGCAATTAATTTGGGACTCGCTATTTAGGAATTACGCAGTCGCTATTAGGAAGGGGCTTTCCTTCCTAATATCAATCCCAAAGCCATTTATGAATGTTTTGCGACCGCAATTGCAGTCGCAAAACACTCACAAATTACCACCCTCTTCAAGAGGGTGGTAATGCACTCGCAAAAGTGAAGGGGTCCCTATGCGACCCCTTCCCCTTTGCAAATGCAGGGGAAAATAGTTTTTAGGGGCTGGCAGTGGTCCCAGGGACCACTGCCTGCCCTTAAAAAATGAAACAAAAACGTTTCATGTTTTTTTTTTAAAAGTATCCCTTTTTTCTTTAAGGAAAACGGGCTGCATTTAAAAAAAAACCTGCTTTATTGAAAAGCAGTCCCAGACATGGTGGTCTGCTGAGCCCAGCAGGCCACCATCCCTCGGAGGGCCAGCCATTCCCAATGGGGTCGCAAATTGGGAGTGGCTCATTAATATTCATGAGCCTCGCATTTTGCGACCCCATTGGGAATCGCAATCAGTGTCTCTGACACTGTTGTACATAGCATTTTGCGAGTCGCAACTGTGACACAATTTGCTACTGGCAAAATGCTTGGTCGTACATCTGGTCCTTAGTTCCTAAATGGGGAACAAATGAATGATTTAGGGAACTGATAATAAAAGGCACAAAAATGTGGCAGTTAGTTTGCGTTTTTATCACTAAAATTATCTCTATTGGTAAACCAAATTTCTAAAACTATAGAGTGCACACAATTAGTGCTCCACTCACTTGGGACGACAGGTAAAAAAATAATGTGTGCCATATTTACAGTTTGGCCTACCCATACAAGGGGCCTTATGACTTAATCTCTTTGTATGGATAGCCAGCTCTTGTGGAATGCCAGGCATTTAGCAGCTATGACAGAAATGCACTTTGTAAGCTCGAGGAAACATAACATATTACATTTGAGGAAATTTTCAAGTTTCAGGAACTTAACCTCAAGTTCTGACTTGAGAAATCATATAAAATGAGTGGAGAAGCTGCAGTTCTCATTTACATTCTTTTTATCCTGGTTGCCCTTTTGTGTTTCTGATAAACCCATTACAAACATTCTCAAGCATCATCCGGTATTAACCGGTCTTCAAGAGAACAAAAGGCAAGAACAGTGGAGCAGCTTTGGAAGGAAAGGGGAAGTCACAAAAGTGTATGGAAGTTAGGTACACCAGCTATGGGAGAAGTAAGTGTGAACTGCACCTGCAAATACTGTAAAAGAAGCTGTCTAAAACACTCCAGCCCATCACCCCCTCAGTTCACAACTCTATTTTAGAGGCACTCTTATAAAAGGTGACACATGCCTTTAAAGCATATTCAAAGTATCTTGTGCAGACTCAAAAAGAAAAGCAGTTTGCAAATAAGGTAGCTCCATGGGCAGCTTCTGCAAATGCTGATCTCATTAAATCTGACAAAAGAAAATATGCACCACAAGTTCATTCCACTGTTCTCCAGTACACTGATGATTTTTATTATGCACACCTTTCTATTTTACCTAGGCACCACAACATATCTCTCTCTGGATGCCATTCTCGAATTGGTAGGTGTGCTTTTAAACTTATATCCCAGGTCACAGCGGCAGGTGTTTCAGTTCAAGTCTTACCAATGCTTTCATTTTTAGATTTAGACCAGTTAATATTTGCAGGTCTGCTTCTCACAGGAATTCCTTCGCGCCTGAATACAGTTGATCACAGTGGTGGCTGGCTTGTACCGAGGGTTGTGGGGTGGAGGGGCACAAAAAAATTATAATAATTTCACTTACCTCCACAGCGTGACGTCCTCCTCCCTCGGGTGTCTTCCAGGAAGCTCCCGATGTAGCAAACTGCCCTACCCAATCCTGGTGCTGCTTTTACAGCATGAAAGCAGTGCTAAGATTGAATAGAGCAGGCACTCCCAGGGCTCGTAAGAGTACTGAAGGCATGCACTTTCTCTAACCCAGCTGACTAAGACAGCTAGGTTAGAGAACTTTAAAATACGTATGTATGGCTGGTTGTCACAAGACAGTTGGCCAAACAGACAGGCGCATTTTAAAGCTCACAGCTTTCTGCTGCTGCCACTCAGCAGTTATGGCCTGCACTGTCCTGACAGTTCGGGACGGGTTGCTGAAAAATAAAAATAAAGCAGTAATAAATAAACTTCATTACCATTTTATTTTTCAGCACTCGGGCTTGTGGGGCAATGCTCCTGTTTGATCAGTAAACATCTGTTAAATGGTGCAGTATTAAGATGTAAATAATTTTGTTGGATTACTAGTAAATCGGGTAAGTTATCATTTAGCCATAGAATTGCTTGGTATCAAGGTTCCTTTATAAACACACACATCACAAAACCATATTGGAAAATAATCATACTCTTAGCCGAGAAAAACAGCGCAATGCTATAATTCTCGCATACTGACATTGACATCTCGTTTTGCTGTAGCATCCTGTTTTGAAAGCATTATAAAATAGACAGGGGGTAGTGGTGGCACAGACAGTCACACATCAGAAGAACAAAGAAGTGTAAAGGTGGGCAGCGTTTTGGCAAATTCGAAGTTTGAAAAAGAATTAGTTTAGGTGCCAATCAGGGTAACAGAAACACCCCACCACCTTGGATGTTGATGCAAGGTTCTCCGAAAAGATTGCCGTGCTAAACTTAAGGCAGACAGATGTACCCCGGCACTCAACAATATTACTACAACATTGATTTTTTTAAATTGAAACACAAGATCTATGTATTCTATTGATCACTCAAATCACAGGATATGACAATATTTGGATTTGTACTGGGGTTCCCTCAAATTTAATAATCAGCGTGACATTTAGTCAATACATACTGTACATATATTCATACAAGAAAAAGATTTTTCAAAAATATTTCATGTTTATACAGTTCTTTTTTCAAGGTCCAGTTCTTGTTGCTGGAAGAACAGAATAGCACGGTGAAATAGAGACATGACAGCCGACACGTGTTTCGTTACATTCGTAACTTTTTCAAGGCTTGGCTACATAAGGGGGCGATCATCAAATGTTCATAGAGAATCCACCAATGTCGTGTCGTCTTTATAACGAAAAAGAGTAGCTAAGAAATAATTCCTTATATGTGCTTTTTGACATCTGTTGATGTCTTTCAGACGTCGTGGAAGAGCCACAGGGAGAAACTATTTCAGCAGTTCATGTGGTCTAGACTTCTCAAGCATTAAAGTGCTAGTCAGAGAGAGCGTAGGCTATGGGCATGAACTCTTCACAATTCATGAGTCGATTCTCCAAATAAGTAGTCCTCCATTCCTAATCTGTGCAAGGTTGTTGTCAAAATACGTTGTATGCCTGTAAGTTGCGTGATTAAAAAGTAGTATGCCCCCATATGCCCCCGTAACTATTCAGATGAGTCCGCTGTCTCATGACATACTAAGTCCTTACTTGGACCAGTATGCCACGAGACAGCGGACTCATCTGAATAGTTACGGGGGCATACTTCAGCCCAGAGTTGACAAACAATAGACTTATGAAAGGACGTATCACTGCCCTTCAGTTGAACATTGCGTGTACCTCTACTTTTTTGACCACGCAACTTACAGGCATACAATGTATTTTGACGGCAACCTTGCACAGATTAGGAATGGAGGACTACCTATTTGGAGAATCGACTCATGAATTGTGAGGAGTTCATGCCCATATCCTACGCTCTCTCTGACTAGCACTTTAATGCTTGAGAAGTCTAGACCACATGAACTGCTGAAATTGTTTCTCCCTGTGGCTCTTCCACGACGTTTGAAAGACATCAACAGATTTCAAACAGCACATATAAGGACTTATTTCTTGGCTACTCTTTTTTGTTATAAAGACGACACAACATTGGTGGATTCTCTATGAACATTTGAGGATCGCCCCCCTTACATAGCTAAGCTTTGAAGAAGTCACGAATGTAACGAAACACGTGTCGGCTGCCATGTCTCTAGTTCACCGTGCTATTCTGTTCTTCCAGTAACAAGAACTGGACCTTGAAAAAATAACTGTATAAACATGAAATGTTTTTGAAAAAATCTTTTTCTTGTATGAATATATGCACAGTATGTATTGACTAAATGTCACACTGATTATTAAATTAGGGAGAACCCCAGTACAAATCCAAATATTGTCATATGCTGTGATTTGAGCGATCAATAGAATACATAGATCTTGGGGCATATTATCAAGCACAGCGTTAAAATTATCGCCGGTTTAGCGGCAGAAAACTGCCGCTAAAGTGGCGATAATGGGCTTGATAATATGCCCTGGAGAATTCCAATAGAAGCCCATGTTGACACCAGAACATGGGCTTCTATTGGAATTCTCCAGGGCATATTATCAAGCCCAATATCGCCACTTTAGCGGCAGCTTTCTGCCGCTAAACCGGCGATAATTTTAACGCCGTTTCTTGAAAATATGCCCCCTTGTGTTTCAATTTTAAAAAAGCAATGTTGTAGTAATATTGTTGAATGCCGGGGTACATCTGTCTGTCTACTGTTTTGAAAGCATGAGAAGTGTTTTGAGGCAGTGGAAATCATATTTTGGTTAACTTTTTTTTTTAACCGAGATTTTCTAAATTCTTTTTTTTAAATTAACTATATTACATTTTCATTTGAATGCAGCTTTAAAGAAGTGTATCAATTTTATTAGGGTATGATTTCTTTGTTCACAAAAGTCATTGAAACAAGCCACCATAGAAGAAAGCCACAATTCAGTCACATTAGCATTGAAATGGTGAACTACAAAGGCAAGTTGATATACATACAGTGTAAATACAAAAATATAAAGAATTGAAGTGCATAATGCCATAATATATATATACTACATCTGTGATTAGGTGCTTGCAATGTAAAACAAATGGATTGACATGGTTACAATTATGCTTCAAAATAAGTCACATTAAACATTTTTTAAATCTAGAAAAATCGAGATTCACTTGATGTATTCAATTGCTCATGGCATTCTACTTTTCTTTTGATTTGTCTGTCCTTTTAGCAGCTGACTGGGAGATTATATTACAGAAGTGTGTGTAAAGTCCACGGTGTGTTTAAGGATGCAGTACCACATTCTGTCTACAGGGACAGAGCTGAGCACAGATATAAACACACATGATGAAACACAGGTTCCCACAAGGCAATTTTTGAAGAAGTTGTAAAACTTGGCACATATATTTCTGAAGTAATTTTTTATTATTTCGAAGACATTACCTTGTGAGGACTTGGGTTCAGGTCCACACAGTGCAATCAAGTCCCCACAGTGTGTTATCGCACCTGAGCCCACACATGAATAGTAACACAACCCATCCCCCTACACACACAACACACATTGAATCCACGAAACGTCCATCACCATATGGCTAGCAAAGAAGGAGGCATCGAAAATAAGAAAAATGGCTTACCCTGGATGGAACCCCTTACTTGCCTTATCAACAAAGGTTATAGGATTGCAGAGAAAGAATTTCCCAAAATATGACTGGGCCTATCCGTTGGACTAGTATACCAGCATTCAAGCAGCAACAATAAATTCAACAGCACAGCAGAATGGTAGCAGTGAAGAATGTTTAAAATAAACTTTAAAAATGCTCCAAAAACAAGCAGCATGAGCCAAAAATTAGTGCTGAAAAAAACCTTTAAAAGTTAAAGAATGACAATTAAACAACCATCTCACACTAACACACATAGAAGGGTGGGCAGGCACATGAGGAAGGGCAAAGGATATTTTTCGGCCACAGGGCCTGGACTCCTGGATCCACCACGACCCTAGTCACCAACAGGCACACGCAGACAAAAAACTCTATATTTGGAATGAATACAAAGCTATCCACTAACCCCTGTAATCATAAAACTGTCTCTAGCATAGAAGAATTGTGAATGTGAAAAATATTAATTATACAATACATCAAAGGCTTTCGGTAGACCAGGCCTCAAAAGTAAAATGCTCCACAGTATGATGACAAAACACAAAAAATGAGGAAATGTTAATAAGCCCATGTCTCCACAATCGAAATATGTCCATTATCCATTCATCTCACACAGGTCTGCCTGCACCCACCCTAACTTAAATTCTCAACTGTCAGCAACGAACATGCAAAATGAAAAAATACACATGAAAAAAAAGGAAAAAAATAGTGGTGCCTGCCAAAGTATTTTGCATAGAACTGCAATCAACTTACTTGATTTTCCAGAAAAAATAAAGATTCCAACTTCCAAGGGTGGATGATGCAGCAGAGATTGCAGCCAAAAGATGAGTGATAATTTGCCTCTAAAATCAAAAACCAAAATGAACAAGGACTGGTCAAAGCACAAAGGAGTCTTCAGCACAGGAAGAGGAAGTTTACATGGTATGTACAGTAGTGTCACTCTCTATGACACTTCCTTTGTGTACCCCCCAAATTTTTTTTAAAAAGAGGCATTTTTTTTAGTGCTCATGTTTAAAACAGTTTTTAAGAATAACAAAAAGAACACCATCAACGGCTGACCACAGGTTCAGCACATCAAATCCCAAGTTTTCATAAGCATTCAGAGTCATGTGCATCTACTTCCAGAGCTTGCCGCAGTTAAGCTCAACTGGAGACCAGAAACGTAATCCTTATACGAAGGGGAAGGTGCACCAAGAAACAAAGTGAATGTCCTCCAAACTTTGTCCGAAAAGTATCCTTTTATTATTCTTGATAGTAAAAAATAGGTGTCAGCCAACGCGTTTCGTTCCACTGAGGGAACTTCATCAGGGCTGAAAACATATATATAAGACATAACGTAAGTCTCCACAGACCAAAATAAATTTACATGTATAAACATACAAATGAGACACACATAATACAAATACAAAAACAAATACAAAACAAATGGCTCAAACTGAAATTTTTTTACACAAAGCATCCATGGAAAAACCATGTAGCACATAAATATATACAATTAAAACCACATTAGAAAAGAGTACATGATAAAAGCAAGCATAAAAAATGAACATCATAATTCACAGCAGTGAAATTAGTAATTCCACATAATTAAACATATCAATGTCCGAATTCATTCCTATCAAGATCAATAAAGGGTGGGAGAAAACCCGTTGAAATGAATCAGTCAAAAGACAGAAAGTACAGAGTAGAAAAAAGGGTTGGTTGGGGTGAAAATAGGAAAAACCCGAAAATCCAACCATATGTGTAGTAATTAAAAAACGGAAGAATAAATTCCAAAACCATATATCTCACCTCATGTAACAATACGAGGTACAATATATCCGTGCTCAAAATCAAATTATATCCAAAATAGAAGTAAAAAGCATCCAAATTCCTAATGGGGAAACAATTACACAACATTAGCCACAATTCGCAGTTTGTCATTGAGCAGAGATAATAATCTCTAAAATATAAATAAGACAGACATAGACATTTGAGTTCCTGCCTGTACAATATAACCACAAAGTCGCCATTCTCACCTCATATATCAAGACGAGGTGTAGTGTGTCAGAGCTCTATGTTAAAATATTTCCAAAATCAAAGTAAGTAATAATGGTCCGAAAATCTAGTAAGAAAGGTTAAAAAAGAGAAGAAAGAACAATATTGACTATAGTTAGCCATATGTCATGTTTCAGACGGCAAAAACATAAATTTCCCATGTTTGTACGCTATGATCAAAGAGGGATCTTACCTGACACTTGGGTGACAATGATAAATAAGATCAATCTGTAGTGTTCACAGCGATTAAGCTCCAAAATACCAATGGCAAAATGTAAACCAGTATCCTAAACAAGATGGAACATAGGATACATTTGTAAATATAACCGCAAGTCATATAACACACAACTACTCCAAGTAGGTTCCAAAAATCCAAAATATGGTCAAATACACACGGTTGTCAATTATACCAAAATACACTGATGGTCTAATAATCACCAAGAGCTTGAAATAGACTGCTTGTAAATCGCAAATGATACATTTTAAACTTCCACCTTGTGGTCAATAACCCACGATGGTAAGTTGTGCCAAAATCAATGAATAGTCTAATGGTCGCAATGAGCATAGATAAAACTGCTCGTATATCGTAACAATTTTCAACAATGAGCGCCCGACCACATGAATGTTAAGTGGATGCTCTATTACCCGCGAAATGCGTAGTTTAAACTGATCAGCAACTCGTATATCGTAGCAGTTTCCAATGAGTGCCCGACCACATGTTTCCATCAAGGAGAACAACGTTAAATATCCCCATACAAATCCATGATTCCAAGGGGTCACACTACCCAGCTAACAAACAAGATCAAGCTGCGAATCACAAATGTATCGTAATCTTACCTTGATACGATACGTCCTCTGCCTGTAATCTCTCCTTTACGATATTCATATCCGGCGCCATGGTCGGTCGTTATTAACAAGGTGTGCGTGACGTCCATGACGTCACGGCGTCCTGAAACAAAACAAACTGCGTACCGATGGAGGTATGGCTAATTTAAGCGCCATATTTGAATTAGCAATATGTAGCGTGTGCAATGCTTGTCCATCTAGTATACCGAAACGGGCTAATTTAAATGAAAAGCAATAAGAGGCCTAATATTAAGGACCATATAGTACGGATTGGAATGTATGTCATATAATCACGGAGGCAACACGTACTATGCCCACAATTAAAAAACACCAATAGCGTCAACATCTTAGGGGTCGCATAATTAAAGGTCCATATTCAAAAAGCTGACATAAGACCAAGGCAACAAAACGATGTCAATGAATTCCACTAAAGCTATTAAGGGTGGTATTCTTGAAAACGGTCACCATCTTAGAATATCCACAAAAAATAATATCAACACCCCTATGTAGATATAGGACCATCAACAGACAAAAAATTATTAAATAAATTAATTAAATTGGTAAAAACGTGCCGATTACAATATTCTTGTACATGTGTCACAATATGACTTCAGAGAGACATTTAACTGTCTCAAGATAGTTGAAGAAATAAACAGATAAAGTACGGTCTTATAGCCAGAACAGTGATCAGTAATAGATGTTAGAGGGCTAGTGTCAGAAAAATGATTGGCAGACCCGGATCAAGAAAGGATAGAATAAGGTTAAAACCATATATCTATTACAATTTGCAGCCAAAATGTTCGATCACCAATGGCGATTGGCAATTAATGCAAAGTCGGATTGATAGTACATAGTCAGAGGATGAGCATCCCATTGGTTTGCATCAACACAAATGATTTATCACTATAACCCACAATTACAGAAAGTAGTGCATCTCTCCATCAGTGTTATGCCCCAACAGGGTAGCCCTAAGGCGACAAATCCATTTGGACTCAATCTGTCTCAGCAGACATTCCCTATTGCCTCCTCATCTGTTTATAGGTACATGATCAATTGCATGAAACCAAAACGTCAGATCATCAGGATGTTCATTGTAATAGTGGTTTGTAATGGGATATCTCTCGTCTCTGTTTTCTAAAGCCCTACGGTGTTCCTGTATCCTCATTTTAAGGCAGCGAATCGTGCTGCCGACATACACGATGCCACATTTACAGCCAATTACATAAACCACATAGGTAGAGTTGCAATTAAGAAAATATCCAATTGTGTACTGCTTTGGTGAGTTATAGTCAAATGTCTTAGTTTTGTTCTTTCCCCATAGGCAGACATTGCACTTTCCACAGGTGTAGAAACCCTTTGGTTTTCTAGGAAACCAAGTTACTGTATTTGTAGGTGTGACTACATAACTCGGACATAGGGAATTCCTTATTGATACCCCCCTCCTATATGTAATGGCTGGTCTGCCATCAATAGCATCCCTGAGCCCAGGAATATCTGTAAGGAGGTGCCAGTTCTTCCTAAGGATATTGAAAATTTTGCTGCTTTGTGTAGTATATTGAGTAATGAACCTAGCCTTGTTATTGATGGTACTGGTACTCTTAGATTTATCCCTCAATGTATCATCTCTGTTCAGCTGATGTGCTCTAAGTTCAGCTCTATCGAGAATCTTATTAGCATATCCTCTTTTGGCAAATCTCTGTTTAGATGCAGTAATGTGAGAATTAAATGAGTCCTCCTCACTGCAATTGCGCCTAATTCGTGTCATCTCGCCAAAGGGGATATTATTAATGACAGAGCTAGGATGGGCACTGGCGGCGTGTAGAATCCCATTACATGCCGTCTCCTTTCTAAAAAGTGTGCTTTGTACACTGCCATTTTTTGTGTAAAATTGAATATCCAAGAAGTTGATACTCTCTTTGTTAGAAGACATGGTCAATTTAACATTAAAGGCATTGTCATTTAAAAACAAAAAATATTTGTGAAGTTGTTCCTCTGTACCCGACCATAAACAAATGATATCATCGATGTACCTCCCCCAGTACACAATGTAATTAGTCCAGGGGGAGGCACCCTTGCCCCAAGCATGCTCCCTCTCATACCACCCCATAAAGAGGCAGGCATAAGAGGGAGCAAACTTGGAGCCCATCGCGGTCCCTTGTATCTGCTGGAACCAGCGGTTGTCAAATAAAAAGTAATTATTAGTTAAAATGATATCAATCATTTTTACCACCATCTCATTATAATCATACAATTCAGCATCTTCTCTATCCAAAAAAGACTGTATTGCCATGATCCCATATTCTTTTCCAATACATGTGTAGAGGCTCTCCACATCAAAGGTGACAAACATAAGGTCCTCTGACCACTCGAAATCCTTGAACTTCATTAAAATATCCTTACTGTCCTTAACATAAGATGGTAAGTTAAGGACGTACTTTTGTAATCTAAGTTCTACATACTCTGATAATTTTTCAGTGGGTGAACCCACCCCTGAAATGATCGGTCTACCTGGGGGGAATTGTCCTCCTTTATGAATCTTAGGTAGTATATATATACAGGGAAAGGTAGGACAATCCACCCGCAGGTATCTATATTCTTCCTCCGTTAACAGACATGTGTCCTTCCATTCATTAAGTCTTGCATTAATCATGTTGGTAAGATTAGAGATAGGATTAGTATGAATTTCCTTGTAACACTGATCATTGTTGAGTTGTCTAATGATTTCTTGCATATAATCCCCATGATTCATTATAACGACGTTTCCGCCTTTGTCGGCCTCTCTGATCACAATAGTGGGATCATTGCTCAATCTACTTAGGGCTAGTCTTTCAGCGGCCGAAATGTTGTGATTGACCTTTGGTGCAAATGTATTGGGTGTTTCCAATTCATAGAGTTCCTCTGAGACTTTATTGTGAAAGATATCAATGTTCTGATGATAAGAATTCGCAGGTATGAACTTGGACTTAGGGCGAAGTCCACTGTCCACTCCCTGATTCTGTCTGATGTCAAAATCATTAAGTAGAGTCGGGATATCATACTCTTCCTCACTAAGTGACAGTAAACATTGTACGTCACGAATATCCCGGATGGTGTGTGTCCCAGGATGTCTAACAATCGGGACCCCCTGGGTCACAAGGTCTGCTCGAAAAATAATCTTTTAATTTGAGTAGTCTTATGAATTTATATAAGTCAATATGTATGTTAGTCAGATCCCCACTTTGTGTGGGACAGAAATTCAAACCCTTACTAAGTATTTTAATTTCATCAACATCAAGAACTTTATTAGACAAATTCACAATTCTCAAGTCTCGATTATCATTGTATAAAACATTGGGATCATCATCATCACATGTATTGTTCAAAGAACCTTCTTGGGCCTCGTCCCTATGTTTGCCTTGTCTGCTGTTCCCCCTCTTGTGACTCCCTTTTGACATCCTCCGTCCCCTCCTTGTTTTGGTTGTTCTCTTTTTTGTTGCAAACGATTGCTGATTCGCAACTTGGCCAATTCTTTTTGGAAGGAGGAGGCACCTTCCCCTAAAGGGGCCTCAGGTACGGTGACATTAGATGCAGTGCTACTCAGTGATGATATAGATAAATTACTATTAGAACGAGTTTCTTCACTTTCATCTCTTTCTTCTCTAGTTCTTTTTTTCTCCTCTAGTCCCTGTACTCCATCAAATTTCTTGGCAAATGTGTAAACCCTGCCATCACGATAGTCCTTATCATCCCTTTTCATTTTCCTCAACTTCTTCTCTTTCAGGTAAATCTGGTGATTATTCATAACCTGTTTCAAAATGCCATAATTCTTCTCAATTAGGTCCTTTTGTGTCATGTCATTAATTTCTTTTTCTACCATTTCAATCTCGGCTTGAAGCTTCTCTCCCTTTTCAAAAGCATGTCTCACCAAGATTTGCATCATGGTTTGCGATGCCCCTTCTAAGTTACATTCCCACTCTTTTAGTAGGTCCTCACTTAAGTCGTCGAAGGTGGGAAAAATAAGTATACACAACCCCCTTGGGATTTTACCATTTTCCATATATTGCTTGAGGGTCATCCCATCCCACCATCGGCTTAATTCTTGCTTCTTGAGCCGTTCTAATCTTTGAAATAGTGTCTTGAGGCTTGTATTAATAATGGCCCCCTGAGTAACTGTCTGTTTGGTAGCACTAGCCCCGAAAAGGTTCTGGGTCATTTCTTCACGTCCATCATTAAATTTTGACATTATTACACAGAAATATCAGTGGGATGAGTGCAAAAACGGTCCACAAACTAATAATAACAAAAACAACACCATCAACGGCTGACCACAGGTTCAGCACATCAAATCCCAAGTTTTCATAAGCATTCAGAGTCATGTGCATCTACTTCCAGAGCTTGCCGCAGTTAAGCTCAACTGGAGACCAGAAACGTAATCCTTATACGAAGGGGAAGGTGCACCAAGAAACAAAGTGAACGTCCTCCAAACTTTGTCCGAAAAGTATCCTTTTATTATTCTTGATAGTAAAAAATAGGTGTCAGCCAACGCGTTTCGTTCCACTGAGGGAACTTCATCAGGGATGAAAACATATATATAAGACATAACGTAAGTCTCCACAAACCAAAATAAATTTACCTGTATAAACATACAAATGAGACACACATAATACAAATACAAAAACAAATACAAAACAACGGCTCAAACTGAATTTTTTTTACACAAAGCATCCATGGAAAAACCATGTAGCACATAAATATATACAATTTAAACCACATTAGAAAAGAGTACATGATAAAAGCAAGCATAAAAAATGAACATCATAATTCACAGCAGTGACATTAGTAATTCCACATAATTAAACATATCAATGTCCGAATTCATTCCTATCAAGATCAATAAAGGGTGGGAGAAAACCCGTTGAAATGAATCAGTCAAAAGACAGAAAGTACAGAGTAGAAAAAAGGGTCGGTTGAGGTGAAAATAGGAAAAACCCGAAAATCCAACCATATGTGTAGTAATTAAAAAACGGAAGAATAAATTCCAAAACCATATATCTCACCTCATGTAACAATACGAGGTACAATATATCCGTGCTCAAAATCAAATTATATCCAAAATAGAAGTAAAAAGCATCCAAATTCCTAATGGGGAAACAATTACACAACATTAGCCACAATTCGCAGTTTGTCATTGAGCAGAGATAATAATCTCTAAAATATAAATAAGACAGACATAGACATTTGAGTTCCTGCCTGTACAATATAACCACAAAGTCGCCATTCTCACCTCATATATCAAGACGAGGTGTAGTGTGTCAGAGCTCTATGTTAAAATATTTCCAAAATCAAAGTAAGTAATAATGGTCCGAAAATCTAGTAAGAAAGGTTAAAAAAAAGAGAAGAAAGAACAATATTGACTATAGTTAGCCATATGTCATGTTTCAGACGGCAAAAACATAAATTTCCCATGTTTGTACGCTATGATCAAAGAGGGATCTTACCTGACACTTGGGTGACAATGATAAATAAGATCAATCTGTAGTGTTCACAGCGATTAAGCTCCAAAATACCAATGGCAAAATGTAAACCAGTATCCTAAACAAGATGGAACATAGGATACATTTGTAAATATAACCGCAAGTCATATAACATACAACTACTCCAAGTAGGTTCCAAAAATCCAAAATATGGTCAAATACACACGGTTGTCAATTATACCAAAATACACTGATGGTCTAATAATCACCAAGAGCTTGAAATAGACTGCTTGTAAATCGCAAATGATACATTTTAAACTTCCACCTTGTGGTCAATAACCCACGATGGTAAGTTGTGCCAAAATCAATGAATAGTCTAATGGTCGCAATGAGCATAGATAAAACTGCTCGTATATCGTAACAATTTTCAACAACGAGCGCCCGACCACATGAATGTTAAGTGGATGCTCTATTACCCGCGAAATGCGTAGTTTAAACTGATCAGCAACTCGTATATCGTAGCAGTTTCCAACGAGTGCCCGACCACATGTTTCCATCAAGGAGAACAACGTTAAAAATCCCCATACAAATCCATGATTCCAAGGGGTCACACTACCCAGCTAACAAACAAGATCAAGCTGCGAATCACAAATGTATCGTAATCTTACCTTGATACGATACGTCCTCTGCCTGTAATCTCTCCTTTACGATATTCATATCCGGCGCCATGGTCGGTCGTTATTAACAGGGTGTGAGTGACGTCAATGACGTCATGGCGTCCTGAAACAAAATAAACTGTGTACCGATGGAGATATGGCTAATTTAAACGCCATATTTGAATTAGCAATATGTAGCGTATGCAAGCCCTTACTTGCCTTATCAAGAAAGGTTATAGGATTGCAGAGAAAGAATTTCCCAAAATATGACTGGGCCTATCCGTTGGACTAGTATACCAGCATTCAAGCAGCAACAATAAATTCAACAGCACAGCAGAATGGTAGTAGTTAAGAATGTTTAAAATAAACTTTAAAATGCTCCAAAAACAAGCAGCATGAGCCAAAAATTAGTGCTGAAAAAAACCTTTAAAAGTTAAAGAATGACAATTAAACAACCATCTCACACTAACACACATAGAAGGGTGGGCAGGCACATGAGGAAGGGCAAAGGATATTTTTCGGCCACAGGGCCTGGACTCCTGGATTCACCACGACCCTAGTCACCAACAGGCACACGCAGACAAAAACTCTATATTTGGAATGAATACAAAGCTATCCACTAACCCCTGTAATCATAAAACTGTCTCTAGCACAGAAGAATTGTGAATGTGAAAAATATTAATTATACAATACATCAAAGGCTTTCGGTAGACCAGGCCTCAAAAGTAAAATGCTCCACAGTATGATGACAAAACACAAAAAATGAGGAAATGTTAATAAGCCCATGTCTCCACAATCGAAATATGTCCATTATCCATTCATCTCACACAGGTCTGCCTGCACCCACCCTAACTTAAATTCTCAACTGTCAGCAACGAACATACAAAATGAAAAAATACACATGAAAAAAAAGGAAAAAAATAGTGGTGCCTGCCAAAGTATTTTGCATAGAACTGCAATCAACTTACTTGATTTTCCAGAAAAAATAAAGATTCCAACTTCCAAGGGTGGATGATGCAGCAGAGATTGCAGCCAAAAGATGAGTGATAATTTGCCTCTAAAATCAAAAACCAAAATGAACAAAGACTGGTCAAAGCACAAAGGAGTCTTCAGCACAGGAAGAGGAAGTTGACATGGTATGTACAGTAGTGTCACTCTCTATGACACTTCCTTTGTGTAACCCCCCCAAAAAAAATTAAAAAGAGGCATTTTTTTTAGTGCTCATGTTTAAAACAGTTTTTAAGAAATGTTGCATGTGTTAAGGTCTTGCACAATATTTTCCCTAAATTGACATCTCGTTTATACGAGGCGGTGAAACCTCTTGCATTACTCACATTTTTCACAACATAAAATTGAAGAGATTACCTCAAATTATGGCAGCACAGCAAAATGTTTGCTCAGGGCCTACTATATTTACGCAGACATCACATTGTTCTCCATCTATAGTAAAACACCTCATACCACCGTCACCATCTATCTCCCTACAATTGGTGGTAGATGATCTGTCAAGCCCACTCCCATCAGACTTTGCTTTGCCACTGTTTCCTCACAAACTCTGCAGAACCTTTCATTCCTCACTAGCAGCAAGGCTGGTAAAACTCATATGCCATTTCATTATGTGCTTGGTCTACCCTAGTCCCACTCCCCCCAACTGATTGAAGATCTGTGACATCTTCCATTCCTTTAGATAACTCACCCTCACTGAAAGATGAGTGTAGCTATTGCAAACCAATGCTTGGAATGACAACTGAACCCACACCTACAAGAGTCTATTGATTATCACACTTTGGGGCTCATTCCGATGTCGGGCGAAAAGAATCCTCCCGACAGTCAGAATCTCCTCTACCTACGTTGGAGCCGTTCCAACCGACTTGGTCGGTTTTCATTCCGACCACCCGATTAAGATGTTCGCGGTCGGAATGTAAACTGCACAGTCATTCCGAATCTGTTCATACCGACTCATGGAGTATTCGCGTCAGTCGGAACAGCATCGTACAACCTTATGGACAGCATTACCGCCCTCGGGATTAAGATGTCAATTTCCAACAGCCTTTCTGTGTCAGCCTGTTCAACACGGAAACGCTGTCGGAAAGTGACTTTGGGGGCCCTTGGCAGGGCCCCTGATCCCCCGCGGCCTACGGTTGATGGCCGAGGGGGTACCTAAGGGACCCCCCTGTAAAACCCTGCACTGTGTGGCAGGCACCATGGGGTGCCTGTGATAGGGTGCAGGGTTTCTACACACCCCCATTTCCCTATTGGAGCTTGTGTTATGGACGGTTGTCGGGCGTAACAAGAGCTCCCTTAGGAAACAATGGGAATTCCACCGAACACTGTTCGATTGCATCGTAATCCGGTGGTCGGAACCGCCGACCGCAAGTCGGTCGGTCCCGATTCCAAGTCGGTGTCGGGTGGAGGCTTTGCACTCGACATCATAATGAGCCCCTTTATGTAAATAGCCTTTTGCAAATTATAAAGTGAAAATTATCCTGTTTTAATTTGGCCTCAAAATTCACTGACATCACCATTCTGGAAGGAGCACACGTCTCACCTGCTAAATCTAAGAAACATAAATAAACTTGACTTGGTCAGTAAAGTCATCTCAGATTGTAACATATCTTCCACTGATCCTCATCATGCAATCTCCTTAGGCTAAAAGATGAGTGGGGTGGCTACCCTTTATAGAAAGACCCTACTGTTTACTATAGACGATATGGACCTATGTATCCCGACAGATATGTTTTTAATAATTTTATCATCCAGGGCACAGCAATAATTTTTGGTTCTGTGTATGCCCACGGTGGAACAAAGCTGACTTCTATTCCTCACCAGGAAGCATTCAAACTAACTTTGCCAGAACCAAATTTGTAATTAGGGGTAGCAGCAATATAGCCCCTGATCTAGCCATAGACAGGTCAGGAAGTCAAATTGTGGCAGATGTCAGCATTTGAGTAACCTGAAAGTTCAGATGCAGGACAAACACTCTGGTAGACACTTGGAGGCTGGTTCAGCCCAGGGATCTTGAGTACACCTTCCCTTCCTGTGTTTAGGGGTTCTGCATCCGAACACATTCTTCCTGACTTCTGGATCCTTGCATGCTGAAGTCTCACTTTGCAGGATTCTGGAGAGCAGCCACTCACATTATTCCGGAGTTCTGCTACTAGACCTAGGACATGTGATGCCCTCAGTGAAACCCTGGTGCATCAATCCGTCTTTGTACAAATACAAAGATGAAAAATACTGACTCTAAACTACCATTCCAACTAAACTCACTGAAAATGGAAGTTCAGTCTCATCTCGCCAGATCTTCTGGGCTGCATGAAAATATTACATAGGAGGCTCAATGATGAAAGATTGTTTTTGCTCTCACAAGCATTTAGGTCAGTCAATACCTTTACCCTCTTCAAAACTATTGTCCAATCACTTGTTCTCTCCCACATTGACAAATGCAATGCCATTACAACAGACCTACCTGACACCACTCTTCTTCCTGCCAAACCTACATTCCACTCATCAGCTCATCATATTACTGGAGAGTGAATAATTGATCACATCACACCCACTATCCATTCACTGACTACTTCTCCCTGGCTACTCCTCCCTCCCTTTACATCAATCACAAAGCCTTCTTGGCCCCAAACCATCTAATCTAACTGAAAAAACTCTCTTTAGCCTGCTATATTCTTGCAATGAATTGCAACACCTTACAGGTGATCTGCAAAATTACCCACATTAAAAATTTTAAGAAAGTCTTCACCTCTTTTTCTATGACTCTCAAGAACAGCCTTGCCTGCACCTGAGGATAATGCCCCATTTCAAAGCTTTGAAATCCAATCTTTACTTTCTACTTTGCTCAGCTCACATTTCCCATCCGCCTATCCTTTTCCAGCCATTGTCTCTGCGTTTGGCTATTGATTCATTGCTCCAAGCCTCTGTAGATTTACTATATCAGCTACTCACTTTCAAATTTTCAGGAAATTGCTGCAGCTGCATATTGAAATGTTTATTGTATATTCTGTTAGCAATCTTTATATTAATGTAGTTTTTGAATGCCTTTTTATGTTACCCACTCTCCACTTTGCACCCCGGACTTCTTTTCTTCCTCTGGTTAAGCTTCTAAGGTAAAAAACCTTTCTTGAGGTGACTACCACAAAACAAAAAAGAATACACAAAATGATGAATTCAATATACTGCATGAATGGGCCAGCCAATATAAAATTAATATAATACCTCTAGGAAGAGAATATCTAGTTTCAACATCTTTGTCAAACATTATTCACTCGTCAGAGTTCAAATCCAGAGCTAACGTAAATTACTATATAGAGTATATTTGATGTGGACCCAAATATAGATATGGATTTACATTTTTTTTTAAATGATTCAATCATGAAAGGAAAAGGACCAACATTAATCAATGTTCCCTCTAAGGGCCTGATCATGAGTGCCCTGGAGGGAGGGGTAGTATTTAACACATTTGATAAAATTTGACACCCCAAAGGTTGGATTTTATCAGGTGCAATATGTGGCACCTATTTCAAGCTTTTTCCCTTAAAGGGGGAAAAACATGTAGATTTTGGTGCTTACAGCACGAAAATCCGCATACCTCTGGAAATATGGGCCCTCCCACCCATTAAATTCTAGAAGGTGCGACGTGATGAACTTTATCGCATTCAGAAATTACTGTGTGCGATAAACAAATCGCTTCATACTGCGATCCCTGTGCAAATAGGTGTTTGCTCTTTTAATCAATCCCTATTTATTCACAAAACCACTCTTCTGCTGGATACTCCTGTGGGAGCCCAAGGACTCACAAAGATGGTTCAATCTTTCTGTATACACCCACTTACAATTCTCGCCATGGAGAATCCTTATGGCTTCGGAGAGGACGACAGACTTTTTCCACCGTAGGCAAATTAGAGCTCTTTCAAAAATTATTAATTAGTCAATGATAGGAGATCAGTGAAGGTTTCAAAACCTTTATTTTTAATATGGTTAGAACCTCTTATTATCTGTATTTAGTTTAGTAAGTTTGCATAAATTTAAAAACAGATTGGGTAGAAGTCAACATTAGAACATAGAAAGGGACCGAATACGATGCGGCTGTAAAAGGCGCCAACCCTTGGTTGGAGCCTTTACGGACGCATCGTAATGGATTAGTCGCTTTATTTTTATTCCCGCCTCATTACGATGGAGGCGGCCGTAAAGTAAACCTGCCGGTCATTCTGGCTGGCTTCTGACAGGCTCAGAGAGTCTGTCGGCCAGTCGGAATCTGGCCTGTGATCTCAAGGGCGGGCCTTTCCGCCCTTGAGATTACAATGTCAGGTTTCGGCAGCCTTTCCGTGCCAGTCTTTCCGACACGGAAAGGCTGTCAGAATTCGACTTTGGTGGGCCCCAGCAGGGACAACTTGAGTGCACGGCCTCCTGTTGGGGGCCGAGTGGACACCTATGGTGCCCCCCTGTTGACCTTGAGGTGCCTGCCACGGAGTGCAGGGATGAACTGCACATCCCCTTTTACTATGGGAGCATGCATTTGAGACGGTCTACGTCCGGAATGCATGCTCCCATAGTAAAATGTAGGAATGCAACCGAACAGTGTTCGGTCGCATCCTAATGGGGCGGTCGGGACCGCTGACCGGGTGTCAGTCGGTCCCATGACCGATGCGGTGTCTGACGGAAGTGATTCCGCCAACATCATATGACCCCCAAAGTGTTCCACGAAGAAACCCAGTAAACTAATTAAGGGACCTAATTTAAATAGAACCCATAAAGAGTTCTTTTGGAAAAGAGCATATAAGAGATGAACTTCTAATGAAGAGTAGTTCTTGAAACTCAGCCGAGTTCCCTACAGCTGCAGTACCAACTGTAAAGAAAAGTGAGATCCTTGCAGTAGCATTGATCACTAATAAACGAAAGAAATCAGAAATAAAGCTGAATCAGTCACCTCAAGGTATAGCTAAGGAAGTTCACTCTCCATAAAGAAGATTCTTAGGGCAAGGAAAAAAATCCAGCAGCAGGTTGTAGGAAAGTGGGTTTCTGTTGCAGTAACCCCCCCACTTTTTGCCAGACTACTGATGCACTTTCACTTGATGTGCCCTGGGTCCCTGCTAATCAGGTTCCCGGGGCCTGTGTTCTTTCCCCAAAACTAACCCAATTGGCATCTCTGGCCACAGGTCAGTCCCTGGTAAATGGTACCACAGGTACCCAGGGCACTGTTATGTTATGTTATGAGGTTTTATAGAGCGCACAGCTGCCCCAGCAAAGGGGAGTCCCAGTGCTGATAGCAAACAGAAAGGGAGGCAGGTGACAGAAAGGAGGCCTAAATTGAAGGAAAAAGGTGGGTCTTAATAGCCTTGCGGAAAGCTAAGTAGTTATCGATGCTGCGGATGTGGATAGGAAGTGAGTTCCAGAGTTTAGCCGCCAGTATGCGGAAAGAGCGCCCACCAGCTCGTGCCCTCCTTACCCGGGGAACAACCGCCAGGTGATGACCTATCGAGCAGAGATGGCGAGTAGGGGTGTATGATGAGAGCATATTAGCCAAGATGCCTGGAGAGGAGAGATTCAAGATCTTAAATGCAATGCAGAGAAACTTGAACTCCACTCGTCTGGCCACCGACAGCCAGTGAAGCCGACGGATAGTGCCAGAGGTGGGACAGGTTCTAGGCAGACCAAGGAGAGTTCTGGCAGCTGCATTTTGTACCCTCTGCAGTCTCACAATCTCAGACTTGTTTGCCCCCAGGTAGAGCGAGCTGGCATAATCCAGTGACCAGGGAAGACCTCTAAGGGCTGCAGCACTTATTGTTCCACCCTTAGAGGCCCTGTACCTTTACACACACACACTGCCTTTGCAGGCTGCGTGTTTTGGTGCAGAACAAAGTGAAGAGTTGACATGGCACACATCCCTTGGTGCCATGCCTACAACCCACTGCCCTGGCATAGATCAGTCACCCCTCTAGCTGGGTGCCCTATACCAGTGGTGAGGGCACAGGTGCATGAGCCCTTTACCCCTACAGTGTCTAAGTCCATTATTAGACATTGTAAGTGCAGTGCTGCCATTAAGAATATATGGTGCTGGGAGCTTGTCATTGCAAACTCCACAGCACCATAATGGTTACACTGAAAACTGAGAAGTTTGGTATCAAACTTCTCAGCACATTAAATCCACAATGATGCCAGTGTGGGATTTAATGAAAAATGCACACAGAGACAGCTTAGAGATGCCCCCTGAAAAACGACCAGCCTCTGATGGGTTCCCTGATTGGTACACACCAGCCTGCCACCACAAGACATGGTTCTGGACCCCTAGGGTGGGAGCCCTCGCTCCCTGAGCCCAGAAACAAAGCCTTACCTGGGCGGAGGTGTTCACACCTCCCCCAGGCCATGAAGAGCCAACTGTGGCAGGGGAGCTTCAAATGCATGGCAGCCTTTGTAATGCAACCCCCAGCCTCTCCTGCTATCAGGAGCAGGCACCCTTCCTGGCTCCCATCCTTTTCGGTGGGAAGACAGGCAGGACAAACTAGCCAGCCCAGAAGGTGTGCCCACCTCTGCCAACTCCACCGCTCAGGTGGGGGAGGTGAGGTGAAGCCCACTCTTCAGTGCCCGCCATCTTGCAGATGGCAGGCACTCCCCAATCAGGATTAGGGATTGTGCTCACTCCCAAACGTGGGGTGAGCACACCAAGGGTGTAGTCACCCTAAGGTCAGTAGCCCATTGGCTACTGACCTCGAGACCCCTAAAATGCCCCCTAAATACAGTATTTAGGGGGCAGCCCTGAACCAAGAAAGCAGACAAGAAGAAACTACAAGAAGAAGAAGAAGGACTGAACAGCCGTGCAGCAGCTAACAAGAGGAAGACGCCCACTGACTTGGTCCCAGCCCTACCGGCCTGTCTCCACCTCGAACCTGTCCTGCAGCCAGCAACCTCGAAAACCCCAGAGGACCTGCCTGCCTTCAAGCACAAAGACTGTGTTTCCCGTGAACACCGGATTTGTTCATCTGCAACCTTTGGTTCCGGCCGGACACCGTGGGTCCGCCCCTCTCTGCACCCGCCGTCCACGGCCTGAGCTCGAGTGGAAAAACACCACGAGGAGGTCCCCCCAGCGATCCTAACTCGAGATCCGGCGACCACTGACCTGCCTCAAACCACCAGCCGACGCCTGCAGCCTAAATCCGTAAGGTCCCCCCAACCGCGACCAGGAGCTGGTAAGAAGATCCGACCCCAAAAGGCACCCCTGCACCCAACGCCCCACGGCCTTGGGTGGCCAAACCGACGGTGCATAATCAACCCATAACTTCCCAACTTACCTCTCGAAGTGGTGGTCGCACCCAGAAGACTTTTGTCCATAAGCCTGCAGTGCCTTTTCAAACCGGAGGTTCCCCATTGCAAACAACAGGGCGCCCGATGTCTAAACAGCACCCTGCACCCGGCTGCCCTAGTGCCGCTGAGGATGCACCTTTGTTGCTACTTTGTTTCTCCATTTGCCCTGAGCTAGAGTCCAGAAGCTTTGCTCCCATAACCAAGTGGCCTGCTTTTCAGCAGCCACCAACCGGAGGCCCCCTATCCCCCATTGGATAACATTGGGCCTCAGCACTCTGCAACCGGCCGCCCTAGTGCCGCTGAGGGTGTAATGAGAGTGCATCCTTGACCCTGGGGGACCCCTGAGTCTACCCTCAGAACCTCAACTCCCACTACTGAATACTTACCTTAAAACCGATAACACTATTTTCCTCCATAGGATAACATTGACTGTTTTTCTTGGAAAAGGTTCTAAGTGTGGAGTTTGAAAACCTAAAGAAATTCTTTAAAATTGGACTGTTTAACAAAAACGATTTTACTTACCTGTTTACAGTAAATGTCCCAGAGTAGTATCCAGGTATACTACTCTGTGTAAGAAAAGTAATCTCAAAAGTAACTTACCTGTAATTTTACTAAAAAGCCCATTCAAAGTATGTGTACTGTATTCTGAAAAGCATTGCATTATCAGTAAAACTACTGTAATCAAATCAAAGTACATTTACAATTGCAATCCAAACTGTGTTACAATCTGTATATTTACTGCAGAGTACTTATCACTTACCTGTGCCAGACTTGCTTGGTTCTAGGAATTAAAATAGCTAAAAGAATATTTTTATACAAAAACAATTGGTCTGAAGTTCAGTCTTTGAGTGTGTGAATTCATTTGCTGACTGAGTGTGTACAACAAATGCTTAACACTGTCCTCTGATACTGCCTTACTGCTCGACCACACTACCACAAATAGAGAGTGACGTGCTATCTAACTTTACCTCTGCCTACCTTTGGGGTTCCACTGGACTCTGTGCACACTATACCTCACTTTGGTATGGTATATACAGAGCCAGCTTCCTACATTGGTGGATCAGCTGTGGGATATACAACTTTGCATTTGTTGGACTCCTTGGTTACCACCTGATCACACAACAGAACTCTTAAATTGTCTTTAGAATTCTGATTTTTCAAATTGGCATTTTTGCTAAATTACTAAAAGTTTTGCTAGGGTGTGGTTAAGTCCCTGTAGAATTTTAGAAAAATAAAAAGTCACTTTAGCTAGGGTTAGAGGGGTTAGAAGTTTTTTTTAACAATGTCTCAAAACAATAACCCAGCTGTTAGTGAAAATAACCACAATGGCATCGAGGACCAGGTTGAGGAGCTTGACCTCACCCCATACCTTAACTTGTCTTTCAAGGAGGTAAGGTCCCTATGTAAAATTAAAGATATAACCATGGGGTCCCATCCCATCAAACAAAAGCTCCAGGAGCTGTTGGCTGGGTATGCTAAGGATCACCTGTCTGAAAATGGTGAAGACCAATCAGATGAGGAAGAAGATGGAGGGGATGAGGATGCTATCCAACCCCCCCCCCCACTACATAGGGAGAAAAGGGCCCAGGTGCCCCTGACTCCAAGAATCAACCTCTCAGTACCTAGATCCCACACAGGTGGGTCAGGCACTACTGAGGACATTGAGGACAGCCTTAATGAGGAGGACATCCTGGTAGCCAGGTTGACCAAAAGATTAGACCTAGAGACCAGACTCCTGGCTCTAGAAAAAGAAAGAGAAGAGATGGGCCTAGGACCCATCAATGGTGGCAGCAATCTAAAAAATATAGAAAAGGAAGGATCCTATGATCCCAAAATCCCCAAAGGGATTGTCCCTAAATTTGAGGAGGGTGATGATATCACCAAATGATTCACAGCCTTTGAGAAGGCTTTTGAAGCCAGAAGGGTGAAGAAAACACACTGGAGAGCAACACTTTGGGAACTGTTCTCTGGTAAGTGCAGAGACAGACTCCTGACCCTTACAGGGGCAGATGCTGGGTCTTATGACCTCATGAAGAGAACTCTGATTGAGGGATTTGGACTCACAACTGAGGAATACAGAATTGGTTTCAGGGGGGCTCACAAAACCCAAAACCAACCCTGGATTGACTTTGTGGACTACTCAGTTAAAACACTAGGGGGCAGATTTACAAGCCACTTGCACCACTTTTGCGTCATTTTTCCCATGTTAAAAATGATGCAAAAGTGGCGCAAGGGGCTTGTAAATAAGCCCCTAGGTGGCTGGTTGACTGGAAGTAAAGTGCAAGATTATGATGGTCTTTATAATTTGTTTATGAAAGAGCACATATTAAGTAATTGCATTGATGAAAAGTTGCATCAATATCTGGTAGACCGAGGTCCAATTTCTCCCCAAGAATTGGGAAAGAAGGCGGACCATTGGGTCAAGACAAGGGTGACTAGGACGTCCACTGGGGGTGACCAAAAGAAAGGGGTTACAAAACCTCCCCAGAGAAAAGACAGTGAGCCTCTTGAAGATAAAAGTAAGGAGTCCCAGGTAGCCCCCAAAAACCTGACCAGGTGGGAAGACCCAAAGACACCTCACAAACTAAAACTGGGTACCAAGGTAAGAATTGGGATCCCAACAGGGTATGGTGTCACAACTGCCAAAAGGCAGGACACCACTCCAAGGGCCCTAGCTGTCCTAAGAAAATTACAACCCCTAGTGTAGCTCCAGGAGTTGCCAGTGTAGCTTTAGAGGGTGATTCCTCAGATGAGGAAGCCCTCATAGCCTTCAACTGGAAAATCGGCCCAAAAGGTGAGTTGGAGATTCCAGAGGGGAGTAGACACTTCCACAACCTACTGGTGAATGGAATCCCAGCCATTGCCCTGAGAGATACCTGTGCCAGTCACACTGTGGTGCATGACAGGTTGGTTCTCTCAAACCAGTATGTCCCAGGGGAAACAAAAAGAGTAAGGGCTGTCCCAGGGGGTGTCACTGTTAGGCCTATGGCTGTAGTGCACCTAGAAATAGCTGGGTCCCTTAGTTGGAGAAAGGTAGTAGTCAGTAAAGACCTCCCCTTGATTGTCTCATTGGGAATGACCACCCAGAGGTTGGACTGAGCCAAAAGAGGTACTGGCCCAGTGCCAGACCTCACCCAACAAACCTGGGGGGGGCTGAACCTGCAGCTAGTGCAGCTAAGCCCCAAAAGAAAAAGAAGAAACAGTGTAGGAAAGGTGGGCATCTGTTAGCCACAGTTCCAGTGGGCCAGGGAGATTCTATCCCAGTAAGAGAGAACTCCAAAAGTGACACTGGTGAAGTCCCCCTAGCCAACAAAAAGACCTGACTTCTCAGGCAACTGTCCAGCCTGAATTGGTGGCTCCTCAGCTGGCAGAACAGAGGGTGGAAGAAGGGTGTTCACTACCAAGTGTAGTGACCCCCACCCTAAAACAGCAGACAGGCCCCCCAAACCCAAAGAAGCCTGTAAGTTAGCTACTTCACCTACCAGTGAAGAGCTAAAGGTGTGGTTCTGGGCACTGACAGCTGTCAGTAGCCTCTGCTGGGTGTTAGCCTTCATGGCAGCACTGTCATTGGCATGGTGGCCTAGCCCCTGTCAAATAGCAAGTTCGGCCCCCTGACCCTATTGGTCATGGTGGGGTTGAACAAGCTGTGGGTGACCTCTGTGGGTAAGCTGGGCTTAGCCCTAGCTAAGTTAGAAATTGCAGAGGAAGGCACCTCTGAACCCAACCTAAAAAGATGGGGTAAAGAGCTAGGAAAGGAGCATTGGAAATTAGGTCCTGAAATTGTGGAGGTAGGCCAGCTCCCCAAAGGGACTGACCCGGACAGAAGGATGTAAGGCAGAGGAGGCCCTGCAACTTTCAAACCACTTCCTCTACTCTTCCTCGCCTGAAAGACTAGGAAGACTCTCCCAGCTTCGGCTGAGTCTCCTGGCCTTTGGGCTGGGGGGGATTGTGTAGGAAAGTGGGTCTCTGTTGCAGTAACCCCCCACTTTTTGCCAGACTACTGATGCATTTTGACTTGATGTGCCCTGGGTCACTGCCAATCAGGTTCCCAGGGCCTGTGTTCTTTCCCCAAAACTAAACCAATTGGCATCTCTGGCCACAGGTGAGCCCCTGGTAAATGGTACCACAGGTACCCAGGGCACTGTGACCAGGGAAGACCTCTAAGGGCTGCAGCACTTATTGTGCCAACCTTAGAGGCCCTGTACCTTTACACACAGACACTGCCTTTGCAGGCTGCGTGTTTTGGTGCAGAACAAAGTGAAGAGTTGACAGGCACACATCACTTGGTGCCATGCCTACAACCCACTGCCCTGGCATAGATCAGTCACCCTTCTAGCTGGGTACCCTATACCAGTGGTGATCGTACAGGTGCATGAGCCCTGTACCCCTAGAGTGTCTAAGTCCATTCTTAGACATTGTAAGTGCAGTGCTGCCATTAAGAATATATGGTGCTGGGAGCTTGTCATTACGAACTCCACAGCACCATAATGGCTACACTGAAAACTGAGAAGTTTGGTATCAAACTTCTCAGCACATTAAACCCACACTGATGCCAGTGTGGGATTTAATGAAAAATGCACACAGAGGGCCCCTTAGAGATGCCCCCTGAAAAACTACCAGCCTCTGGTGGGTTCCCTGACTGGTACACACCAGCCTGCCACCATGAGACATGTTTCTGGACCCCTAGGGTGGGAGCCTTCGCTCCCTGAGCCCAGAAACATAGCCTTTCATGGGCGGAGGTGTTCACACCTCCCCAGGCCAGGAAGAGCCATCTGTGGCAGGGGAGCTTCAAAGGCCTGGCAGCCTTTGTAATGCTACCCCCAGCCTCTCCTGCTATCAGGAGCAGGCCCCCTTCCTGGCTCCCCTCCTTTTCGGCGGGAAGACAGGTGGGAAAAACTAGCCAGCCCAGAAGGTGTGCCCACCTCTGCCAACTCCACCCCTCAGGTGGGTGAGGCGAGGTGAAGCCCACTCTTCAGTGCCCGCCATCTTGCAGATGGCAGGCACTCCCCAATCAGGATTAGGGATTGTGCTCACTCCCCCACGTGGGGTGAGCACACCAAGGGTGTAGTCACCCAAAGGTCAGTAGCCCATTGGCTACTGACCTCAAGACCCCTAAAATGCCCCCTAAATACAGTATTTAGGGGGCAGCCCTGAACCAAGAAAGGAGACAAGAAGAAACTACAAGAAGAAGAAGAAGAAGACTAAACAGCCGTGCAGCAGCTAACAGGAGGAAGACGCCCACTGACTTGGCCGCAGCCCTACCGGCCTGTCTCCACCTCGAACCTGCTCCTGCGAAATCCTGGTGTGTCCTGCAGCCAGCAACCTTGAAAACCCCAGAGGACCTGCCTGCCTTCAAGCACAAAGACTGTGTCTCCCGTGAACACCGGATTTGTTCATCTGCAACCTCTGGTTCCGGCCGGACACGGCGGATCCGCCCACTCTGCACCCACCGTCCACGGCCCGAGCTAGAGTGGAAAAACACCATGAGGAGGTCCCCCCGGCGATCCTAACCCAAGATCCGGCGACCCCTGACCTGCCTCAACCCTCCAGCCGACGCCTGCAGCCTAAATCCGGGAGGTCCCCCCAACCGCGACCAGGAGCTGGTAAGAAGATCCGACCCCAAAAGGCACCCCTGCACCCGACGCCCCACGGCCTTGGGTGGCCAAACCGACGGTGCCTAACCAACCCCTAACTTCCTAACTTACCTCTCGAAGTGGTGGTCGCACCCAGAAGACCTTCGTCCCCAAGCCTGCAGTGCCTTTTCAAACCGGAGGTTCCCCATTGCAAACAACAGGGCGCCCTATGTCGAAACAGCACCCTGCACCCGGCTGCCCTAGTGCCACTGAGGATGCACCTTTGTTGCCACTTTGTTTCTCCATTTGCCCTGAGCTAGAGTCCAGGAGCTTTGCTCCCACAACCAAGTGGCCTGCTTTTCAGCAGCCACCAACCGGAGGCCCCCTATCCCCCATTGGATAACATTGGGCCTCAGCACTCTGCAACCGGCCGCCCTAGTGCCGCTGAGGGTGTAATGAGAGTGCATCCTTGACCCTGGGGGACCCCTGAGTCTACCCCCAGAACCTCAACTCCCACTACTGAATACTTACCTTAAAACCGATAACACTATTTTCCTCCATAGGATAACATTGACTGTTTTTCTTGGAAAAGGTTTTAAGTGTGGAGTTTGAAAACCTAAAGAAATTCTTTAAAATTGTACTGTTTAACAAAAACGATTTTACTTACCTGTTTACAGGAAATGTCCCAGAGTAGTATCCAGGTATACTACTCCGTGTAAGAAAAGTAATCTCAAAAGTAACTTACCTGTAATTTTACTAAAAAGCCCAGTCAAAGTATATGTACTGTATTCTGAAAAGCATTGCAGTATCAGTAACACTACTGTAATCAAATCAAAGTACATTTACAATTGCAATCCAAACTGTGTTACAATCTGTATATTTACTGCAAAGTACTTATCACTTACCTATGCCAGGCTTGCTTGGTTCTAGGAAATAAAATAGCTAAAAGAATATTTTTATACAAAAACAATTGGTCTGAAGTTCAGTCTTTGAGTGTGTGAATTCATTTGCTGACTGTGTGTACAACAAATGCTTAACACTGTCCTCTGATACTGCCTTACTGCTCGCTCACACTACCAAAAAAAGAGAGTGAGGTGCTATCTAACTTTACCTCTGCCTACCTTTGGGGTTCCACTGGACTCTGTGCACACTATACCTCACTTTGGTATAGTATATACAGAGCCAGCTTCCTACATAGGTCCACCAGAAAGCCAAGGGAATAAAGAGAGGAGTTCTCCTAACTAGCTAGGAACACTCATCAGTATAGTTTCTTGCCATGCTAACAGTTTTTGAAGGCATCTTCACTTGTTGACCAATGAGAATAGTTCACATGGTGATGTCGTTGGTCATATGATGTCTTCTCTTCCGGTTCTCACAGTCTGCACTCAAGTCATCATGTTCGATACTATTGCTACAATACTTGTTACATGAGGGAAAGTTCTCATGAGAACTATCTTACCTAAACTACACGATGCACTATGACCTTGATGTGTAGACAATAGCTAGTCAGAAATATGAAGCAACTATCAATGTTATATGGATGTAGCAATCGTAAAATCTCTAAGTCATCATTTAATATAAGCAATTTTAATAAGTTCATTGTATTTTTAATGAAGTGATCTAACATGGGGTGAGGAGCTGATTGAACACAATGGTATAGTCAGCACATTTCTAAAGATGTCACTAATGTTAAGCAGTTGCACAAAATGTATTACTCGTGTAACTGTGAGCAACTGTCGGGTGAAAAGACTTTTGAGCCTATTAAATATATATTAAGAAATGGTTGCCTGGTGCAAAAATTTTGAAATACACGCAATTACTAGGAAGTATTCTAAAACATTCTCATTCCTACATGTAATTTCTGCAGCATTTAAAGCATTCTAAAGTGTGATTCTAACACAGTGAGTAGGTCAGTTTCTAAATTCTTGTTCATTTCTCCCACTCCCTAAAATATATACATGTGAAAATATGCAACACGAGGATTGTTTTATAAAAATAACAATTATAGTGGAAATGTGTACTTTGATAAAAGAATAGAGCAGCTCTCTGTAATGCTTGTAGTTCTGCTTACCCTACAAATTCTGTATGCAGTTAATGGTATGGTTGAATAAAATAGCTTGTAGGTCTACACTTAATTCACTAAAATGTCAGCCTTTCTTATGTTGCACATGTTGATTTATAAAGGTGCTGAAACGGGACGTGGTCAAGCAGCCTAAAATGGTAGACGCACTGATCTGAGCACCTCGTCCAAGCTCTTGTAATCTGATGTTATCCATTTCACTTGGGGGGTCCCTTCGAAGAAGTGAGGCAGAGAATACAATGGTAGCATCCTCCTGATTGTTTTCCCCAGACACTGGGGACAATTCCCCAGCTGCGGAGGGTTGTAGCAGAGGGGAGCTGCAACAGGCCTAGTGAAGTCCAAATACGGAGAGGTGGTGTTCGGCTTCCATTTGAGAGTGCTTCCCTGTGAGGGGGTCAATGCACTGTAAACAGCTGACAGTATCTACTGACAGATACTGACAGACCCACCAGGACCACGGTGAGCCACAGAGGTGGAACGGAGCCCAAACGACAAAGTCCGGCAAGGCATGGCCCAAGATGGTGGGGGGGCCAGAGCCGAAGAGAGTGGGCAAGGTCATCAGAGATTCGTGAGCTGGCATAGCCTGCATCCAAACCCTAGTACAGTGCAGAGGTATCAGACCGGTGGAGGGAGAACATGTCAGATCCCTGGGAGCTTGGTAGGAAGATACAGACTCCCATAATTGGAGACCAAAAGGGGGTGGTGAGGCACAAGGAGACGACGGGTCTTCAGGCCTAAAGAGACCAGGATCGAGAGGAAGGATGGACAGAGTGGACTGGGCAGAGTTGGGGTGATGCCTCTGCCTTTGCTGGTGACAGGTGAGTGGTGACAGACCACCAGCAGGGGAAACCAAGGTGCATGGAGAGCTGCCACCTGGTATCACATTCCATACTTAAGATTCTTGAGTTATATTTGGGCCACACTAAAACCTAGGGGTTGGTCACATGTATCTCCCCTGACGCTGGTGCCTGGAGGGCCTTCAGTCAAATGCGGTCTCACTATCTATGAAGGAAATTGGTGCTCAAAGTATGACTACCTCTGTATGGTGTGCCTGAAAATCCAGTGGATTTCTCTATACCCCCTGCCTAGATCCAAGGCGGCCACTGTGCAAATGCAAATCCTAGATATCTTGTTTGCCATCAGGCCTGAAGGCTAATTGAACTAAATCTGTTTTGGTACGACTTGGAAGTGATATGAGAGAGTGGGAAGGACTATCACAGCTGAGCATAAAGTCAGGCTCTTTTAAATACTTAGGAATCTCCATATCTACACAAACATGAGACTAGCAGATTTTTAATATGGCTCCTATGTTGGAAAGGATGAACTGAGATCTCAGACAATGGATTTGCATCCCCTATCCATTCTGGGGAAGATAGACCTACAGTAAATGATGGTACTGCCTCGAATGCTGTATATCCTACAAACCTTTCCAACAGTGGTCCAACCAGGACTTTTCAGAAAATGATGACCTCATATAGGTCCTTCATCTGGTTAGGGATGCACCCAAGCATCTCATTGATAAAGTGTACTTGTGAGCATATGAGGGAGGCTTAGGAGCAACTAATATTCAATATTTTTACTGTGCAGCACATTTGACAGTCAATGACTGGCTGTTTAGTGATGATAGCAATTTCACGTACATAATTGAAAGCTCTTTACTTGAGAGACTGGGTGCTATGCACCTTCTTTATGATTTTGAAATCCCTTCCACCCTGCAAGCTACAAAGTGGGTGCTACAGGTCTGCCAGAAGGTGCTAAAACATATATGGTGGTTCCGAAAACCCACACAAATAGCACCATTATGGGAGGGCAACTGGCATTCACAATTGGGAGATGTCTGGATCAGAATGTATATGAAGTTGTACAAAGAACTCAGTAATAAATTTAACCTACGCAAGTCATACTTCTTTAGATTTCTACAGTTTAGGAGCCCCTTGAACCCCTTGAGGTTGCCCTCTGAGTCCCATCCAGAATATAATCCATTAAGGCCAAGCTTATATTAAAATCTATGGAGAGGGGATTTCTCAATTATATTGCTTGTTATTGCCAAATACGTCTGACCCATTCATGGCCCTAAGTCAAAAATGACAGGCAGACCTGGGCAAATTGGATGATGATAAATGGATGGAGGCCAGGAGGGCCCCAGTAGTCCTGGCAGTTTCATATCGCCTTTCCCTAATTCAATTGAAATATTTTCATAGACCTTACTATACTCCTGAGAAACTGTGGAAGATGGGCTGTAAGGCAGTCCCCGCATTCCCTCATTATTCAGCTGATTTGGGCTCCTTCTCCCATGTAGTTTAAGCATGTGAGGTAATTCAGAGATATTAGTCCCAGAAAGAAGCAGCATTAGCTACAACACTTGGCAGATTAATAAGACTCACCCCCAAGATGGCACTCCTCGACTCCTGGAGGAGGAGTGTCGACCATGTACGATGTCTGTCGGTGGGGATTGTCGGTATTTTGGCCACAGGGACATAGCTTATAGATGGCATTCTGCAATGGCACTAGACCAGAGATAGTGAGTGCAGGGAGTGGACAAATGTGCCATTATGGAGAAAGAGGTATGGTGAGGCGCTACCCTTGGAAACATGACAAGATATGGAGTTCTTCGTGGATTAAATACTCTAATCCACTTGAGAGAAGAAGTTGTACATTTGGGGTCAGCCATTGGCAAAAATGCATACGAATGCTGGGCATGCCGTGTGGTTTGTCATATGTGTGATACTCTTGCAATAATGTTTTCCTTTTTGTGCTTATCTACAGAGCTGATGTTAATCATGTAATGGCACTGGTGGTATTTCCTTTTCTTACAAAAATCAATAAGTTTGGTTTAAAAAAAGTGCTGAAAGAGTACTGGTTATTCTCATGGAAAACAGAACCGATCACCAGTAGTTGAAATAGGGAGCTATGTGTCTAGCATGACTGACCTATAACAAGGTATTCCACAGGCCTCTCTGCTATCAAACTTTGTCTCATCTATATACTGAACCACTTGAAGAAATACTCAGTTTCTCAGGAATTCTTTGTCATCAGTATGTCAGTATGTAGATAATACCCAAATCTACCTGAAGATTTATTGCTTAAATGACATCTTCCTACTCTCCATCACCCTTGACAGGATTCAAAAGTGTATTGCCCACCACCATGTAAAACTCAGCCCACCAAAAAACTGAATTCCTCCTAATCCCGCCAAAACATCCAGCCTCCCTGTGCATGAGTGGCTTGATTCATTCTCTCCCCTGAACTAGAAACTGGCAATTGTGGAGAACGCTGAGATGCTGGGTTTTATCCTTGACAATTGCCTTAACCTTCAGAAGCAAATCTTGTCCATGGCCAAGAGAGAAGATCACCAAATTAGACTGCTCTGGAACATCAGGCAGTTTATTCCTGAGCAGGACCTGAAAACTATAGTGCAGGTAGTGGTACTCTTAAGACTGAACTATGGGAAATCTCTTACTCGTCAGTGCCCCATGCACATCAAGCGCCCCTCAGAGCAGTACTCCATGCAGCAGACTGCTTTGTGACCTCACAAATGATTTGATCTCATTTCTATTCTTCACTACCTTAGTTTATTAGTTTTTTTCACTACCTACAATTGCTTCCTATTGAAGCAAGAGTGCAATTTAAGACTGCATGCATCACCCACAGTGTCCTCCACAATGCAACACCCTACAATTTGGTTAGAAAACTGAAAATCTCTGGTGCTGAATGGGGATTGAGAAATGCTGAAGCACTCCAGCTGGAACCTAGGACATTCATACAAGAACACTTTGTGAAAAAGGCATTCTCTGGCAGTGCAACAAGAATAAGGAACAGCCTCCCACTAGCTCTTTGCACAACTCTAGCGTTGCCACATGCAGAAAGGGTCTCAAAATCCTCCTATGTGAGAGACACTTTGGATAAAGCTATGACAAGCTCACTGCATCCAGTTTTCTGACTTTTCGAATCTATCCAACTGTGACCTGCTTGACATATCCCTCCTGGCACGAACTGCTGGATATGCCTATTTGCTTTGTTGCTTATCTGTTATTTTTATGATGATTGTTATCCGATCCTCCTTCTTGTTCTCACGTGAAGCGTTCTGATGACCATGGCCTCAGTTCTCCTATATAACCGCAAAAAAGAGCAATAAAAAATAAACTTGTTGAGTTACTTCACTTTAACAAAAATGTTTACACTTGACTGAATGTGCTGAACAGTATGCTTTGTGTGACATTATCCTATCACCAATTACCAGGTCGTATGTTCCATTACCCTTGATGTTAGTGCCAGCATAAATACTTCGCGTCCTACGTGTATTTCATATCATATCTTGTGAATGCGTGACATGTTTTGTCATGCTCTATATATTACCCTTCCTACAATTCCCATGCGAGTCAGTTTCAAGCAGGACATAAACCCTCACATCCTGATCATTTATTTCATGGCAGCAGGTACATAAAGTTGCCTAAAATAAACTCTGATTACACCAACTCTCAAATTCGTATGAAATAGCCCCTTTTATCTCTATTTTATAAAATATCTGCAAGTATATTAATTTCACACTCCAAATATCATAGCATACTCAAAAGGTCTTTCTCAAATGAGGCATTTAGCTTTATCTTTGAACACCACATTTTTGCAGATTTCTAAATTATTCTCATTAATTATCTTTGATACCATGAAAATGTGATGAGGTGACAGCCTCTATCAGTGCATGCTAAATTTAACCTACTCTGCAGCAAGTGCTTGTTATCCTGAAATATTTGCAGCTTGAAGAAAGCCTACAAAAACAAAAGATGTTTGTCATGTTCACTCAGTCAATGAAATGGCGGAATACGATTCTCTGCAAAGGTCGTTTTTGGAAAAAATATTTTGGCGCAATGCTTTTTTCGGTGAACACAACACACCTTCCCGAGAACCCTTATAAAAATATTTTACACTCTTGCAAAGCTGTATGTTTCACCTCTCCCAGTAGCCTAACTGCTTCGTCTACAGTTCTCAGTTGATGTATATTACCTGACACTGCCCATCACTCCTCACATATTCGAGCATACACCTCACACACGCTACCACGAATGAAACAATCATTGGCAAAGCCAATAGGTCTCACCTTTGGGACCTTATAATTGTTTAGCCATGCAGTGCAGCACATTATCAGACTACCCAATGCGTCTTAAAACCTATAATAATTAAATGAAAACGGTTTGATAATCATCAACTACCTTCCAGAGAAAGCCTGGAGCACGTAATGAGCTTGTGGCGCACTTAAAAACAATCGAAAGTATGTGTTGCAATTTATGCTCATGCAATATGAGAGCAACACAGTAGTTGCAGTGAGAGTTACTCTGCACAAACATACAACTTATGTTGTACTGTCCATGTCAAGCCACCAACAAGAAGCACAGTAAGCTGGCCAAAAAGATCCACCATGCAGTGGCGGCCTGCGCAGGTAAGCGTAGTGAGGCGGGCGGCATGGTGGGTTATAAGTGACAAACGAGGGAATAGTGAAAATAAAATAAATAAAACCACTTACCTTGCGCTCGTCGCATCGCCAAGTCAGCTTCTGTGAATACTATAAAATGTACACCAAAATGTTTCTTGTACCCTTTCTGAGGCTTAGAAATATACGGTTTTGCTTACAGGCCTATAATTTTTTACAAGCACTGCCAGATTATGAAATGTCTGGTTGGTAACCTTATTTCTTCAATCAGCAGTCCGCTCTAGAATGCCAATTCTTGCAGACTAATCTATTTTTAGTTTTAAGTACATTGATGATTCAGCACATGGCTCTTTTATATTATTCAGATTGATGGCCATTTTTTATTTTAACATTGATGATTGTATGTATTTTATATATGCGTTTCTTTCATTATTATGCTGCGACATTTATTTTACTGCCAATTTTGCACATATTTTGTATGCTTTTATGGCTGTTTGCAGCCGAGTAAAGATGATTCTGACGTACAAATGGGCAATACATTTCTCTTAGAAAGGTGACAACCTTCTGCTCTTCCGCCAGAAGTGGTGCTTTTCCCGACAAGCTCATCTTCCTGCCAGGGTGGCACACAACAAATTTCGGTATGCTTAAATTTGCCAAACGTGTACATTGTGTGAGCTGTAGTAGTAAACACTGATCCCAATAGAAATATAATACAAAGATATAGTAAGCAATACTTTGTAAATGGAAAGCTCAAGAAAGCCCAAAAGATATTCGAATACACTATGCCATCTAACATCCGTACTTCCCATCCCCACCGATTGCTCTTCTCACCCTCGAAGAAGGGACTCCTGGACTGGGAGGTTCCTGACTCTCCCTGGGAGGCTGCAGCGTCGGAGGCAGCTAGGGAGAGACAGCAGCCGCCAGGCAATCACAAGCCTGTTGTTGTTTAATGCTCCTGCTCAAGACTCAGACGTCACATGCAGTTTCAGGCGGGAGACCACTAAAATAAAGCCATTTACTTGGCTTACAGTATTGGGAGACTCCCACCTGAATCGGGTCTATTGGCATGGATGCGTGTAAATCATATAGTGCAGAAACTAAATGTAACCAACAATGCAATTCAGAAAATCGCATCCGCACGTATGCATTCCCTCTTCGCCATGTGCCCTGCTTTTATTTCATATAATATCATCTCGTTTTCCCCAACACAGAATTAATTCCTCCTCATTTCATCATGACGTAATTTTAGGAGGTTTAAATGTGAAGCCATTTTGTGTCATATAAAAAAACAACACAGTTTCTAACCCATGAACAAATCAAATCTCTTATTTCATATAAATATAAATCAAACATTTTTTTCAACACTTGTGGCTGGCATGAAAACAACATACCCAAACGAGCTATCCGATTGCACCACAGAAACAGTTACCTCGCGTTTCTCTTGGAATGCCCTATTACTTACCGGTAATCTTCATTATTCCTGGTCCCGTTGTCCTCATCCCATTCCTTAACAAAGTGGAGATGACCATCTCCACGACAGAAAAAAGAGCAGGAGAATGCTGGGATACCTAAACCCACCCCCTCCCACTGGGAGTACATAAGCTGCACCATCCCAGCATTCAGCCTGAAATACCAAGCCACCAACCGGAAGGACGAGGACAACGGGACCAGGAGTAATGAAGATTACCGCTAAGTAATAGGGCATTACCTCCCGGTCCCTCCAGTCCTCGTCCCATTCCTTAACAAAGTGGAGAATACCAAAGCAAACAACCCGGCCTTCCGTACTCCCACCAACACCAGGGAAACCACACCGAAAGCGGCACCCAACAGAAGCGAAAGGGAGAACCACAAGAAAAAACACAGGCAGGAGCACCCAACCAGCAATGCCCCCAACCAAGCCAACAGAGCCGAAACCCCAAAAAGAGCAGGGGACGACCAGGAAAACCCCAAAACAAGGAGCCCAGCCAAGGAGCCGCCAGCCAAAGGGCAGACAACCGACAACAGGAACACCCCAACCAGCCACAGAGGAGGAGAACCCAACAAGAAAGGACCAGGAACAGACACCAAGAACAGCGAAGAGGCCACCACAGAAGAAGATCCAGAGCAATCCGACCGAGCAAGGAGCCAGGGCAGCAACAAAGGGACACAAGAACCCCAGGCAAGGCCAGAAGGAGGTCCAACACCCAGAGCCAAGCCCCAAGGGAACCCCCAGAGGGGCCAAAACAATCAGCCCACTCCCCCGAACAACCAGCAGAAGGGGGCCCAGAAGAAGCGGAAGCGCCCACACGGCACAAGAGCCAGGAAGGGCAACCGACCAGCTAGAAAACAGCCAAGGAGGCAGCCAACAGCACCCGGCAGCACCAGGCAGGCACCCAGCCAGGCAAAAACCAGGCCACCCAGCCAAACATCGGAGAGCGGACGAGAACAGGCGCAGGCAGGGAGCCTAGGCCGTAGGCACAGAAACACCACCCGCCGACCAGAACACAGCAGGAGCAACGACAGAGAGCGACCCCCCACAGACGAGGGAAGGAATCGACCTCACGACAAACAAACCCACAACGGCATCCCCAAAAAAGCAGAGGGGAAGGAAGCAGAGACCGAACAAGCCCCACCAAAAGCAAGAGACAAAGGAACGACACGACCAACCACAGGACCAACCCCAAGACACCAGGGGAAGCCCCCAGGAGAGCCGCAGAGACAGAAGAGGACGGAGCCCGAAAGAACCCAGGCACCGACCCAGAGGACCAACCAAGGACAGGCGCAAACCGAGCAAACCAGGAAGAGAGGGGGCAGCGACCACGAGCAAGCCCCCCCGCTGCAACACTGACAGCACCGGCAACAGAGAGCCCAGAGGCACAGAACCCGAGAGGCGGCCCAGGCCACGGGGCAGGAACAACCACCAGCCAACACCAGCGGAGACACTGGACAGCCGCAGAAAGGCCGCCACACCCGGAGAAGAACCCAGGGCACAGGGACAGGCCAACAGGCCAGGTCCGAGGCAACCACACCAAAAGCAGGAGACACCGGGACACAAACCCAGCACCCCACCAAAAGAAAGCAAGGAGGAGGCCAGAAGCGCAACCCCCCTCTAAAATGAGGCCAACAACAGGACCCACCCAAGGAAAGCCAGGGACGGACCCAGCGGACCATGAACCAGACCAGGCACAAACCAAAGAAAGGGGAGAGGAAAAAACCCCAAAGGCCACCGAGACCAGAGGAACCCAAAGAACAAACAGAGACAACCTGGAGGAAGATGCCACAAACAACCCCCAGCAAGGGAGACACCCCTAACCAAAAAGCAGGGGTCAACCACAGGGGGAAAACACTGGACCGGGGAAGACGAAGCCACCGGGCCCCGGACAAGAACCCGGAACAAGGAAGGGAAAAAACCCAACCAGCAGCTGACACAAGAGCAGACGCAGATGGGCAAAACAGGAGAGAAAACAGGGAGGCCCAATGCCCAAACCGGCAGACGCCCCCAGAAATACCCAAGAAGCCAGCAAACTGAACAACAGACACGCCAGCAAACAGGAGGCCATCAACCCAGTGCCCCCACGGGCCCGGAAGGAGAGGCACAGGGACAACCCCCAACCCCGAAACCCCAAACCACCAGGGGCATCAGGGAACAACACAGGACCCAGCCAAAGCCAGGCCACCCAGGGCACCCAAAGCGACAGGAAGACAGGGAGGGAGCCAAGCAGCCCATACCAGCCAGCTAACGCCAAGGCCCAGCCCACACCAGGGAGGCACAGAGAAGAGCCCAGAGGAAAGAACAGAAGGCCGGCCCGAGCCCCCTAAACACCAGGCACCGGACCGCCGTCCACCAAGGGGCCAAACGACCCACACCCAAACAAAGCGCCGCACCCGCAGACAGGGAGAGCAAGGAGCCGGGTGCCCAACCCTCGACCGACACCACCACAACCCCAGGGCGGGGCACACGCAGGGGGGACAGGAGACTACACATGAGCACCGGCGTGCCCAGGCGACAACCCGGAAGGGAGAGGGGGACCAAGGCCAAAGTGAGGAGAAGGCAGACACCCAAAGGCGACCCGCAAGGGACCAAGGCCCCCACCACCAGATCCGGACACAACCCAGCAGGAAAAGGCCCCGCCAGAGGCGTGACACCCAACGATGGGGTGAGGAACCGGAAGAGGCTAAGGAAGAAAACCGAACCTCAGCAGACCCGAAATCCACAGAGACAACAAGTACAGGGACCAGAGACACCACAGGCCCCAAGGGGCCCCCTACCTGAGAGCCAAAGAACCAGTCCCAAACGACCAACCCCAAGGGGAAAGAGACAGGACCAAACCAACCCATCGCCACCCCACAAAAGCGGGTGACAGCCACAAGGCAGACCAGGGTAGAGGGAAAGCGCGGCCAGAGAAAAAACACCTGGCCCAGACGTGGGTCCCGTGCTCACTACACCACTGGATTCAAGCTAGCCTGGCTGAAGAAGGGTGATGCCCTGAAACCGGTCCCAGGATGCTTGTTTCCGGTCCAGGGAGGACCTGGCTTGGCAGTTCGGGCTGGACTGTTCCCACAAGGAACAGGGTCAAGACTGATTTGCATATGGCTGGGTCCAAACTGGGGTGGTGTGGTGAGCAAAAGAAAGATGGATTTAACCCAGATCCTTGTGACTGGGGGTGAATGTTTGCATTGTCCAGCATTCCGTCCATCAATTGTTTCTTTTGCATTTGTCGCCCTAAGTGGGAAGGGTATGCCCAGACGTGGGTCCCGTGCTCACTACACCACTGGATTCAAGCTAGCCTGGCTGAAGAAGGGTGATGCCCTGAAACCGGTCCCAGGATGCTTGTTTCCGGTCCAGGGAGGACCTGGCTTGGCAGTTCGGGCTGGACTGTTCCCACAAGGAACAGGGTCAAGACTGATTTGCATATGGCTGGGTCCAAACTGGGGTGGTGTGGTGAGCAAAAGAAAGATGGATTTAACCCAGATCCTTGTGACTGGGGGTGAATGTTTGCATTGTCCAGCATTCCGTCCATCAATTGTTTCTTTTGCATAGAGAAAAAAACACAGCACAGGGCCACCAAGCAGGAGCGAAAGGGAAAGCCGCAAACCCGGCAGACACCACAGGACAGGTACACACCAGACCAACCGACCACCCACCAACACCCCCAAAAGATAGGCAGAACAACTGGCAAAGGACGGCTAAGGAACCAGCAGTAGAGAGACAGAGGACCCTCAAAAGCGGCCCAAGCTCCCCCAAAGGAACCCAACAGGGGAGAAGGAAACCACAACACAGCACCAAACCTCAAAAAGCCAGCCCAGGCGTGAACTGAAGCCCACAGCACCCGGTATCCCCAGGCGGTCCCACATCCAAGTATGATCCAGGCCCAACCCTGCTGAACGTCAGAGAACAGACTAGAACAGGTGCCGTCAGGGAGGAACGGCCGCAGACCATCCAACCACAGCACCAAGGGCCAAGCCAGGCCAGAGAGAGGGCACAACACCAAACCCCCCAACCGCGAGACCAAGGACCGACACCGGCCACGACCAGGGAGGAACGCAAATCTGGGCAACTCAGCACACGGCACCCAACACCGGGGCAAACAGACAGCACAACACACCGCCAGCCCCCACCAGCCAGCCCAGAAACCAGCAACCAGCGCCGCGCTGGACAGACGGCCAACCGGAAACACCCATGCAAGAAAATAGAACAAAACAGGAGACACAAACACCAACCAAACAACAAGGAGCCGGGAACACAAAAGGCCAACAGGCAACAACACCAGGGAGCACCCAGGCGGACACCAGCGCTGTACTCACCGGAAAGGGAGGGCGAGGGAGGCGCGACCACCAAGAGAAGACCAGAGCAGGTGAACAGAAATGCCAGCCAACAAGACAGGCACCCCCAGGCGGCCACCCAGGCAAGGCAACAACCAGGCCCCCACCAGAGCAGACTGCGAAGCACACAGCACCCGGAAACCCACAATAGGCATCCAGCTGAAAAGCCACAACACCAGCTATTCCCAGGCGGACACCCAACCAGGAACCAACCCAGCCTGACCCTGCGGAACCACGGAGGGCAGACAAGAACAGGCTCAGACAGGGAGGAAGGGCCAGAGGGCAGGCACCAACCAGGGCCAACCCAGTGGAACAACAGAGAGCAGCCGGAACACAGGACCACAGCACCCGGAAAACCCAGGCTGAACCACAACCAGGAACCAACAAGGTACGACCTCACGGAACATCGGCACAGCCAAAAAGCCCACAGGACCAGGCAGACCCCCAAACAGGCCCAATCCCGCACAACAGCGAAGCCCACAGCACCTGGCATGCAGACGAGAGCAGCAGCAGACAGGGAGGAAAGGCCAAAGGCCCAGGAGAACAACCCAGGAGGCCTCCGTACCAGGCACCAAACAGACCCAACCCCGCAGGGCAGGCGGCACCAGGGCGGTATAGGAACACACAACCTGTGGAGGAAGAGCCAGCAACCAGAACCATAAGGCCACAGAGACACATGGAAAAACAGTACCGGCAAAGGAACCGCTACACAGTACTCACCACAGGGGCAGGGAGATAGCCCCACTTACTCACTCCCCCATCAGCCAGTCCAGGCGCCCTCCAGCAAACCAGCCCCGGGCAGAAGGGAGAAGACTGCAGCAAACGGCACTCCAAGGCCAAGGCCAGGCACGTCCCCGCTCCACCACAAAGAACAGCAGGGGCGCCATGGAGGAAGGGACTCCAGCAGGATCCCAACAGCCAGCCAGGAAGCCCAGGGGCACCACCAGGACCAGCCCCGGGACACACCAAACAGCCGCAGCAGCGCGTCTTCCAGACCGGCCAAGCCACAGGAGGAAGCGCCCAGGAACCCGGAAGAGACCGGGAGGAACGGCGCCCCAGCCGCAAAGGGCCGGCCGCTAACCAATGCGGCTCCCGGCAAGCCCGGCAGGCCAGGAGACAGCGCAGAAGGACGTCGAGGACAGCCCAGCAGCCCGACGAGTCCAATGAAGGCTGCAAACAGGTAAGAACCAGCACAACTCCAACCATTTTGTCGGAAGACAGAAAAAAAGAGCAGGCTGAATGCTGGGATGGTGCAGCTTATGTACTCCCAGTGGGAGGGGGTGGGTTTAGGTATCCCAGCATTCTCCTGCTCTTTTTTTCTTTCGTGGGTTAAAGAATGGGACGAGGACTGGAGGGACCGGGAGGTAATGTAGACAGCAATGCGGATAGGCGTATTGTGTACACAATTCATTGGAGGGGTATTGGGAACATAATTCATGTTTGAAATATGATGCACACATGCAGCATACTTTTTTTTTGCAGATTTATAAAGCGCGAACTCGACCCGAGGTATTGGAGCACTTTACATGAGCACCAGTTACGTTACACAAGGACACATTCATTTCTTGGTAGGCACGGGGAGATTAAGTGATTTGCCCAGAATCACAGGATGCTGAACCGACGCCGAGGATCGAACCTGGTTTCCCAGCTCCAAAGTTTGCAGCTGTGGCCATAAGGCCACAACCTCTCCCAGTTGACATCCCAATCAAAGGGTACATCGACCTTTCCTACTGTGGAAGATATTGCCGCTGTCCTGCTCGCAGAAACTTAGCAGGACGGCACCTGTACCTTGGTTAGTCGTGGTCATGGACCGTTTGAGTTCTTAACGCTGTCACAGGCTAGGGGTGAGGAGGGCCACAGGAGAGGAATTAAAAGACGGGTATACCTTGTGGACAGTTTCACACAAACAAACGTAATTGGATTTGGCACAAGAGAGCTTGAGTGAGGGTTAGAGCTTAAACATACATTTTCGTCCATGGCCCTGCATAGATATACAAAACAAACTTAGGGGTCTATTACGATGGCGGTCGGATGTCCACCGCCGGGCCGGCAGTGGTGCCTGCCGGACCGGCGGTGGACATCCACCCGCGATCGCAAGCCGGAAAACCGCCGGTCAAATTAGGATGGCGGTGGTGACCGCGGCGGTGGGAAATTCCGACCGCCGCTTTTCCGCCGGTTGCCATCCGCACTCCAGCCTGGCGGATGGAGCAGGACCGGGATAATGGTGGCGGTGCAGAGCAGGCTCCGCCGGCACGATTATGATGCCGGCAGTAGCCAGACTTTCCTCAGCGGTCAGGCCGCCATGGAAAGGCATGCGGAGATTGTCTTCCGGAGGCCCGTTGCGGGCCCCCAATGTGTTGGGGGGTGTGGGTGCACAGGGGGTGTACCCATGGTCCCCCTCTACATTTCCCTGTACCAGGTGGCAGGCACTGTGCAGTGCCTGCCACGTAGTGCAGGGAGATGCAGGACATGATCCATCAACTGTGTTTTTTGCATTTGTCACCCCGAGTGGGACGGGTATGCCCAGACGTGGGTCCCGTGCTCTCCATGCCACTGGAATCAAGCTATCCTGGCTGAAGAGGGGTGAAACCCCGAAACCGGTCCTAGGATGCTTGTTTCCAGTCCAGGGAGGACCTGGCTTGGCAGTTCGGGCTGGACTGTTCCCATGAGGCACAGGGTCAAGATTGATTTGCATATGGCTGGGTTCAAACTGGAATGGCATGGTGAGCAAAAAAACGATGGATTTAGGCCCAGATCTCTGTACTGGGGTGAATGTATGACATTGTTCTGCATTCTGTCCATCAACTGTGTTTTTTGCATTTGTCACCCCGAGTGGGACGGGTATGCCCAGACGTGGGTCCTGTGCTCTCCATGCCACTGGAATCAAGCTATCCTGGCTGAAGAGGGGTGAAACCCCGAAACCGGTCCTAGGATGCTTGTTTCCAGTCCAGGGAGGACCTGGCTTGGCAGTTCGGGCTGGACTGTTCACATGAGGCACAGGGTCAAGACTGATTTGCATATGGCTGGGTTCAAACTGGAATGGCATGGTGAGCAAAAAAACGATGGATTTAGGCCCAGATCTCTGTACTGGGGTGAATGTATGAAATTGTTCTGCATTCTGTCCATCAACTGTGTTTTTGCATTTGTCACCCCGAGTGGGACGGGTATGCCCAGACGTGGGTCCCGTGCTCTCCATGCCACTGGAATCAAGCTATCCTGGCTGAAGAGGGGTGAAACCCCGAAACCGGTCCTAGGATGCTTGTTTCCAGTCCAGGGAGGACCTGGCTTGGCAGTTCGGGCTGGACTGTTCCCATGAGGCACAGGGTCAAGACTGATTTGCATATGGCTGGGTTTAAACTGGAATGGCATGGTGAGCAAAAAAACGATGGATTTAGGCCCAGATCTCTGTACTGGGGGAATGTATGACATTGTTCTGCATTCTGTCCATCAACTGTGATTTTTGCATTTGTCACCCCTTGTGGGACGGGTATGCCCAGACGTGGGTCCCGTGCTCTCCATGCCACTGGAATCAAGCTATCCTGGCTGAAGAGGGGTGAAACCCCGAAACCGGTCCTAGGATGCTTGTTTCCAGTCCAGGGAGGACCTGGCTTGGCAGTTCGGGCTGGACTGTTCCCATGAGGCACAGGGTCAAGACTGATTTGCATATGGCTGGGTACAAACTGGAATGGCATGGTGAGCAAAAAAACGATGGATTTAGGCCCAGATCTCTGTACTGGGGTGAATGTATGACATTGTTCTGCATTCTGTCCATCAACTGTGTTTTTTGCCTTTCAGCATCGCGGCGGTGCTGCGGGCAGCAGCAACCGCCGCGATGTTAAGGCCCGCGATCAGACCGCCGCGGTCGGATTTCGACCGCGGGTCATCGTAATTCGACCGGCGGTGATGTCGCGGGCCTTGCGGGCTGTCTTTTCCCGCTAGCATTGCGGTCGGTGAGGTTTTACGACCGCCATCGTAATAGGCCCCTTAGTAGTGAAAAATAACTGCCTCGAAATATGAAAGCTTACTCGACGTTTGAAAATGGAAATCTTCTCAATTCTATGTTACAGCAAATGCTTCAAATAGAGTGGGAAATCAAAAAATTAAAACTTTTAATGTTGCGACTTTCCAGTGCAAGTAAATAGGGAAATTACACTCATCATTTCTTTTTACTCGATATTTCCATCTTAGGTTCCCCCACAATCCAGCATCATATCTGTGAACATTTGCTTGGAATGCCCATTATTATCTGCCGCTCAGAGCTACAGAGTGGATGCTTGGAACACAAACAGGAAACAAACAAAAACAAGCAATATACAGTGATAACAAGAAGGCAGGCATAAAATCAGCAGGAGGCGGAAAATATTTGGCAACAGTGCGTAGGTAAATCATGGCAGTGTGGGTGGAAGAGCACTAGTGCCATTGTACCGCAGACAGTAGTGCCGGGTGTCATTTTGTGAATGGACATATGTGAGCCAGTCTAGGAAGTGCAAGGCATGAGCAAAGAATAGGTGCATGGTGTTAGCAGAGAATGACTGGACATGTATCATGTTTCAGCATAAGATGATTTGAAGCATGGTGCCAGGAGATGTTTGGCATCAGATGCTAATATAAGTGCATGTTGCCAGAAAAGAGGGCGAGGCTAAGCCACCTAATTTGTTGGTGATTATTGACAAATTTGGGGGCTGGCACTTCAAAGTCAGAAATGGGACCCCACCCTACATTCCCCCAAGTGTCTATCTTTCCAAAATGCTCGAGTTTGCTAGGTTTATCCAGGTGCCCGGTGCATTAGGACCCAAAGTTCCCAGCTATCTATTTTGCCAAAAAAGGGTCAGTTTTCAGTGGAAAAATTTGATGTGTCCATGTTGTATTTTGGTTCCATTATTATTGAGAACACTAGGCTTACCGCAAAAGTGAGGTACCATTTTTATCATGAGACTTGGGAGAAAGCTGGGTGACAAAAAAGGGTAGTAGCCAAAATAGGGCTCAGGGTTGAAAAAGTCTCAGTCGTTAAGTAGCTAATGTGCTAACACACGTAAACACTAGTTTTCATAAACACTGTTTACATGAGTCGCATTGAACAAATGATGTTTATCACAGTAAAACCAGACCTATTGGCTTTTCCAGTGCTGGGAATAAGTAGCAAAAAGGATACCTTTCTGTAGAGAATGTACACAGGTTCTAAGGTGATACACGGTGTGAGGATTTAGTGTACTTTTCAGATGTACAATAGTCCCTCATGCATTTCAATGGAAGCACTCAATACAAAGAGAAATGATACCTCAACCCTCCAATAACCTGAGGTCAGTGAGAAATATTCTGGGCGAGAAATTCTCTGGGTAGGGTAAAGTTCCACTTGGATATTTAAAAAAAATAGGCAACAACAGCTCATGAATATGGCTGGACTGTTATAAGTGGGACGGGTATGCCCAGACGTGGGTCCCTTGCTCACTGTGCCACTGGATTCAAGCTAGCCTGGCTTATTAAGGTTGACATACCCTGAAACCGGTCCCAGGATGCTTGTTTCCGGTCCAGGGAGGACCTGGCATGGCAGTTGGGTCTGGACTGTTCCCATGAGGCACAGTGTCAAGACTGATTTGCATATGGCTGGGAACAAACTGGGGTGGCGTAGTGGGCAAAAGAAAGATGGATTTAACCCAGATCTCTTGACTGGGGGAGAATGTTTGAATCATTCAGCATTCCGTCCATCATTTGTTGCAGTTACACTGGACTGTCATACTAGGCCTAAATAAATGTCCATTTATCCCATAGAACAGTAGAAAAGCCCCACCACGTTCTGCTAGAGATCACAGACACCAAACAACTAATGGAGTACTTGGCAGTCTTGAGGATATTACCATCAGAAATAAATAAACTTGATCTCTGGATCCAACAAGAGCAAGTCACTCTTCTGTCTCTCACCACCTCCAAGCAGCAAGAATTTGTGTCTTGAAGAGATTCCTGCCAGAAAGCAATAACCTTGCACTCTGGATCCACCAATGTTCACATGCAACACAAGTATGAGGGCCAGTAATAGAAACAGGGGAAGGAATATGGAATACAAGAGAAAAACACATTTGCCAGACAAAGCCATTCTGACTCACTGCTTCCGCTGGGCACTGAGGTCTGCAGGTTGCAGTTAGTATGTAAAGGCAATAAGACATATATATCTTAGTAACCAGGTGTGAAAGTCCTGCATCTAGCTTTAACAGTGAAATTATATATCTTAGCTATAATTCTTTGTAAACAATTCTCTGTATGTCCACATGTGAAATTTGTTATTCCCATAACTAAAACATACAAGAGATGAGTATCGTAGGTAAATGTTCCTCAACACTTCTCCCTATTAGAAAGGTAACCATCTCAGGGGTTGTAACTATGCAGTTTGTGGATGAAGAGCATTGTTTCTACATGAATCTTTGTACCACTGGAAAAGTAATTTACAGGCATCAATAGTTTGTGGTTTCTATTTTAGTATTTCATATACTCCTTAATATTCCTTAGTAAGATCTCTTAATCATGCAAACGATCATATAACCCTACCCAAGACCCTATAAACATGTTATATGTCATATTGTCTTGTCATGACAATTCTTCTTTTTCTGTCACAGGTTCAATCCCCAAGCATAAATGCCACAATCCTTAAAGAATTTTGTAGTATCCAAGTTAAATGTTCGAATTGTTCAATAGCTTGCTTCACACAACTAGACTCTCAGAAAGCTTTTCTGCCTTCTTCAATGTCTGCCAACAAAATTCAAAAGAAGCAGACATTCTTTACAAAAGGAAATCCGGAACCAGCGTTGCAAAGTCCTGGAGGCATAAAAGTTGTATCACAGTTGCTTACCAAGGACGCCATGAAACACAAGAGAAGTTATAACCGATAATCCAAGGTAGCCACCGTTGTTTCCAAAGAAAGTGACAGTTTGGGAACTGCTGGGAAATGTGTTTGTTTTTTTCATTAGAGGGCAGTCACAAATTCCATGCATTCTCTCACACCAGACTTGCGTAAGCCCGACACCGTCTCGGAAACGGGAACGACTGACCTCCGGACAGTGATCTCGACTGCCTCATTGTGATGCGACTGCACATGGTGTGGTCGCATACCGACATTTCCCTATGGGAGCATGTGTTGCGGCCATACACCGGCTGTAGTTCATGCTCCCATAGGGAAATTTGAGGTGGTGTTAATCCCTGCACCTCGTGGCAGGCACCTCAATTGCCTGCCACGGAGTGCAGGGATTAACAGTGGGGCACCATAGGTGCCCCTTGGCCACCAACCGGAGGCCGCAAAGGAAAGGGGGCCCTGCTAGGGGCCTCCAAACACACTTTCCGACAGGGTTTCCATGCCGGAAAGGCTGGCATGGAAATCCTGCCAGGAACCGTGCATCGTGAGCCAGACAGTGTAAACCACCGTTCATTTGGATTATGGGCCAGTTCTGACTGGCCGACGGGCTCAGGTCTGTATTGAAACTGACGATGTCGGTTGTAAGGCCTCTGACCTGAGGCCTTACGAGTAATAGGCCCCTGGGGTGTATCACAAAACCACACCTGAGACACAGTCATTTATTACAGCCAAGAAAGAGGATTATGATACACAGTATAGAGGCGTGCTTGTGATGCGAGCCCTTTTGTCTAAACAATTCACTTCAGTTTTCAAATGTTCAGCAAAATAGTGTTGCAATTTTCAACAAAACAAGTCAGCACAAATTGCAGTAAGATAATAAGAAATTCAGATCTGTATAATTATATGTAGTAATTAGACAATGTAAAAATTGTGAGGCAGAAAAATGTGATGGCAATAAAGTGTAAGCTTATAGGACAATCTGGATGATTCTACAAAAATCTGTATTTTTTAACAGAATATAAGAGAGAGGAGACAACAAATAACATTAAAAAATAAATAAAAAATCTAAAAGGTACGTCACAATTTCATATGGCACCTCAATTTATAAGGGTTTCATAGTTCTTTCAATACAAGAATATTTCCCAGGTATTACAAAGTTATATTTAAAGAATAGCTTTCTAGTGTCATTTGCAGTGGTGACTGTGACAACATCATTCCTGGGGTCCTAGAGCAGTCAGGGGTTACGGGGATCCAATTGTATCAAGTGGAGCAATTTTCTAATGGCATACTATGGTAACAGTACTATTGGAGCCTAAACTGAATAAGCAATTACTACCTCAGGTTAGCGAGATAGAGCAGTTCAATAGGTAATGTGTGCTAGATGCTCAGAATATAGTGTACACAGTGATGTTAGCTAGTTAGATGAATATCTGGTCATCCTTTCTAAAGGAAAATTACTTTAAGACACACAAGAAAAGTCTACTAAATATAGCTATGATAATTATTGATGGCCAGATGTCTCCACTGCCTTCTGGGCGAGATTCATACCGAAAACAGGAGTCTACATACATTATTGCAGAGGGTTACTGCTCAAAGCAAGTACACCAAATCTTACATTGTAGTGATTTGGATTAAGCAATTTTGATTCACAAATTCCTGGTCTGTGCACTATCCCACCACACAAAGATACAGAAGTGTCCACCCTTCCTAAGAATGTGTCAGGGGTCCTGATACTCAGGCCTGGTGTTGCTGTTATGTCAGATTATTGAGTACAAAACCATCTGCCTGCAGAAATATATTAGCCAAAATAAAAGCAACCAAAATGTTGTAAAGATAAGTGTACATTGGCAAGTATAGATTTATTTTTGCAACTCCCCATCTACAGAACCTAAAAATATATAAATAGTCCCGATTCCTGTTGGACCGGTCATCCTTAGGGTGACCTTCCCCCAACCTTTGCCTGCTTCCCCCACTTTTTAAAATATATTTTTGTTGGCCTTAGGACTCTGATCACTTTACAACTGCTAACCAGTGCTAAAGTGCATGTACTTCTCCCTAAACATGCTTACATTGGTGTATACCTGATTGGCATATTTATTTTACCTGTAAGTCCCTTGTAATGTGGTACATCATGTACCCAGGACCTGTATACTACTTGCTACTAATGGGTCTGAAGCACTGGTTGTGCCACCCCCGCAAGTATCCTTTCAAACCTGTCTCAAGCCTGCTATTACAGGGCATGTGTGTGAAGTTTGCTGCCACTTCAAGTTGGCATTTAAAAATACTTGCCAAGCCTTAAAACCCCCTTTTATTACACATAAGTCACCCCTAAGGTAGGCCTTAAGTGACCCTTAGGCAGGATGCTGTGTAGCTAAAAGGCAGGACATGTACTCTGAAGTTTTACATGTCCTGGCAGTGACACACAGCTAAATTCGTTTTGGTGAGAAAGTCACCCCCATTTTTTTGATTGATACTCGTGTTAACTGACTTGATTCTGCCCTGGGCTCTGCTAACCAGACCCTGGACCAGTGCTCTGTGTAAAAGATATATGGCAATTAGGTGTAATTACAATTGGTATGACAACCTACCTGCAAGCCCTTAGTACATGGTAGGGCATTTAGGTTTAGAGGCCCAGTATATTTAATGCACTTAAGTGTGCACTGCTGAGTTGCCTGCTGTCATTTTAACGGCAGCCCTGCTTTACAGGCTGCTTTTAAATGTAAACTATATGCAAATTCGACTTTGGAATTAAAGGTACTTTCAAAGTCTCAAACAACCTTATTTTTACATATACATCACCACTAAGGTCTCCCCTAGGTGCTCCAGGAATAGGGTACCTTGCATCTATAAGCAGGGGCATTATAAACACTGTTTTATATGCCCTGATGAGGGAAAAACTGCCAATTTTGTTTTTCCCCCTTTGTAGCACAGTGGCTCCATAGACACTTTAATATACTTTATAAATATACTTTATTAAAGTATAAATATTGACAGAAGCCAGCTAAAAATATATTCAAAGTATGAAAATGATAGAATAAACCCAACAACTTACTAAGGTTAGATTTATTATAACTGTCACAGAACTTTCTTTTCTGTTGAACTAAAATGTAGCCTTTCAGCAGTCTGTCCTGATTGGCCAGCCTTTGGCAGGCTGAGACAAACTGCTGTGATGAGGTGTGAAGTGTCCTGCAAAGAGACAAAGGACATGTGGTGGGAGAAGATCTGCAAGCTGCAGAGCAAAAGGCAGGCAGGGGGCTGGGTAGCCAAACTGGTCTGCAAAGAGGGAATGGCAGTACAGGACACAGGCTCACCCCCACTTTCTCCACCCCCAGCCAGACAGCAGTCCCAGTAATTGAATTAGCCGAGAGGTTGGAAGGGGACTGTTAGGGAAACTTAGCCATGCCAGTAGGTTGGCGTAGCCAGATCCTAACCTCCAGGAGAAAGTTTCTCCAATTTGGATTTGAAAGGAATAATGCTTTCTGGGACAAGAATATGTCACACTTTGGAGGAAGTTATCATACTTCTGGGTGTCACCCTGTACCCCATTAGTCAGGGGTGCAGCCCTGGCTTGTTACCTCGGAACACTGGATGGATATGGGAGAGCTGCCCAGCAACTCAGATCCCTGCCTGAAACTACAAGAAGAAGGGATGCTCTGCTGGGTTTCACTGACAGAATATCAACCCCGCAACATCGACCTACACAAATATCATATGCAAAAATATTGACTACCTATAATTACCATTAGAAATACAAAAATATAAAAAAATCATATAAAAAAATCGATATCAACAATATCGAGTACAAAAATACCGCAAACATAAATATCGTTAAAATTAAATGAAATTATGAAAAAAATGAAATAAATTATCAACATCCACAATATCGACAACATAAACATCCCTTAAATATAATGTATTTTTAACCAAAACATTAAATACACACATTTAAAAATATATAGAACATATTAATAAATACCACAATGAAAATAATACATTTCAAACAAAATATATATATATATATATATATATATATATATATATATATATATATATAACAATTATAAAATATAACAAATACCAAACAACACTAATATTTAAATAATCAAAACAAATATAACAAATAACATTTATCACAATTAAAAATAAGAAAACATTTATTAGATATATTTAATTACATTAAACATATAAAAACAAATGCATTGTTAAATAAATATAATATTAAACAAAATATACCCTTGAATAAATATATACAACATTTACTAAATTAACATATAACTGCAAAAATAATTAAACAGATGCTATAACAACCAATAAAATAAAAGCTCAAACTACAAAAACTAATAGAAAGCTTCAACTTATTAAAACAACACTATAAAAGAAGCCAATTAACTAACCAAATATTACCTCATAACCTGAAAAGATTGGTGAAGGATGAAACTCTGCCAGATTGAAGCCCCAACAAAGGACTTTCAAAAAAGCCACATCAAACAACTTAAATTCAAAGTAAGTACACTACCTAAAAAAATGATATATTCCTCTAACTAAAATTAAAATAATTAAAACATGTAAAATGAATAATTAATACATTTCAATTTTTTCCCTATTTTACAGACTTAACAAACCGATTTACAAACCTTGCCAAAAATCAACACTGCAAAGAAATAAACTGTGCAGCATCCTACCAATAAAAGATTATGAATAAAAGAAAATTGATCAAATATATAAAACAAAATAAGTATAACCATTAATATATTTTTAAACCTTAGCTAAAACAACTGATAAGCAAAACTAACTAACAAAATAAAACTAATAAACATTTACACTTTTTTTCTACTACAAGCTGCAACAAATCCAATCAAAAAATGACATTTAAGAAACCAACTTAGGGCTCGATTACAATGTCGGTCAGAATTGCCTCCGACCGACAACGTTGTGGTCTTGGGACCGTCCGACCTCCAGAATGTATCCCCCTGTAGGGCCCCCTTTGTTCTTGCACTGCCAGCTCATGGCGAGGCCCTGCCATGAAATTGCTGGTGGTGCAAGTACTCACAATACGCTGAGCGGGACTGCACCACAGCCAGGGAACTGTTCCCTGGCACAGCAGGAGGTGCACCCCTGATACTTCTTTATAAGTCGTAATCGGCAATACGGTGGCCCGCCACTCCTGCGCCATTGCAAATCTTGCGGTCGCAAGACCGCCAGACTAAAAATCAGGCCCTAAGACTAGACAAATCTGTAACTAAAATAGGTCCTAAACTAAGTAAACAAACCAAATGTACGAGCACCTACAATAGAAAACTAGATTATATCCAAATGCCCAAGGACTAGAATACCTAGATACAATTGCAAAATCTATACTCCAAAAATATTAGCTTTCTAAACACCACCTACTACAATAATCAAAATATAGCAACCAAAAACTTTTACTTCATTTTAAATTTAATACATTTTATTATGTAATTTAAAAAAATATACAAGCAATAACATATGACATAATGAAGTGATTAAAATTAATAAATAACACAGCAAAACAAATCACAAAAATAAACAGTTCCCACCCATATTAAAATAATCAAAAATAACTTACAGTTTTGTTGCAGTAGATTGTCCTCAAACAAGTAGATTTCCAAAGCAAAGTTGATCCAAATCCATTTCCATGTAAAAAATAAATCCCCCCAAAAAATGAAAAAGTACAATTGTAGAAAAAGGGATCCAACAATGCAATCCTCTCTATAATTGAACCCTCAAAAACCGTAAAAATTGTTTCAAAAAAGAAACTCTCCGAGCAATCGCAAAAATAAAAGGAAACATATGTAAAATTAATAGTTTCTAATAAACTATATAACATCTCCTTTAAAAAAACAAAAAATGCATCTTCACCTCCACTCTAACTCAGGAACGGAAACCTGCAAAAAAGAAACACAACACCCTCCCACAAAAACACATACAAACCCACATACATTAAATACAACAATCAATAAAGCATAACACATAACCAAAAACACAGAGGGGCCGCCATCCCAGTGGTAACGGGACGGCCGCCAGACATGCGGCGGTCCCGCAGCCCTGATTAGGATGCGACCGCCACCCTGGCGGTCGCATTCCGCATTTTAACATTACAGCAGCACCCGCCGCAATGTCAAAATGACATGTTGTGCATTTCCATGCACAACGTGGCAGGCACCGCGCGGTGCCTGCCCCCTTGTGCATGGAAATGGAGGGGGGTACCGTGGGTACCCCCCAAGTTCAACCTCCACCCCCCCACCCTCCCGGGGGTCCACAACAGGTCCCCAAACCAAATCCCCGCCAGCCTTTCCATAAGGCCCAACACCGCACGCATCCTAATATGGATGGTGGTGCCTGCTAGGCACCGCCACCATATCAGGGGCCAAGACCGCCCGGCTGGCAATCAGAACGATTGCCGACCGGCAGAAAAGCAGCGGACGCACTTTGCGTCCGCCGCGATACCCCCGCCATTATAATATGGCCGGGGGTATTACTCGTTAAAATGCCGTAACGGTCGCCACCGTCGGCTCGGCGGAGGCGAACGTTACTACATCGTAATGACCCCCCTAACAATCTAATACACTATCGTACACTTCCAAAGCATGATTAAAACACTACACTACCAAAACTACATCATACAACAAAACAAAACTATAATTAACATACTACTTACTTTACCTACATATCTACTAACTCCCCCTACCCTAAAATTAGTTTAAAAGTAATTTTTTAAAAACTTACCTTAACCAAAGAAATGCAGCTACCAACTGTGAGCTTCCCTCTGCAAAAGTGACCAAACAATGAAATCAATGGAATACAAAGCACAGAAAGTAAAAAAAAATGGCCACTTAATTAAACTGGAAAAAAAAACTATTTCCCCATAGAAAACAATAAGGAAAAGTAGAAAATAGTAAAAAACAAATTATTAAAAAATATAAAGGGGCCGATTCCGATTCGGGCCGGAAATCTCTCCGACCGAGCCGGACCCGGAGAGAATTCCGACCGAATCGGACCCTAGCAGTCCGACCGAACGAGTACGATGCGCACGCATGCTATCGTACTCGATTCGGTCGGACTCCCATTGAAGTCAATGGGAGCCTGTCGTACAACGCGTACGCGGGCTCCCATTGACTCAATGGGTGCGAGGCGGACAAGGGCGCCCTCTACAGCGTGTACGCGTCCATGCGCATCGCGGCATACATGCACAGGTAGGGGGGACCCATGGGTCCCCCCTGTGTGCGACTCGCGCGCCTACGCATACAGGGGGGTCCGACGCGGACCCACAAAGTCCGGCTCCGACAGCTTTTTCGAGCCGGACGGCGCGAGTCGATCGGACTGCTTGCGGCGCGCATCGTACTTACCCGGCCGGGAAACGTCTCCATAGCGCGGTGCGAGTCGTGTCCATGCGAGTCGGTCGGAGCGTGTTGAAGCCGCGTTCGATTCGGTCGGCGATTTCGCGGGTGCCTGCATCGTACTCGCTCGGCCGGACCCGCTTACGATTCGGTCGGGAAACAGGGCTCCGAATCGGATCCGGTGAATCCGAATCCGATTCGGAGCACTACCGGCCGAGATCGGAATCGGCCCCAAAATGTTTTACAATGCAAACATAAAATTATAAAAGATATATATAATATTATATAATTAGAATAATATTTAGAATAGATTATATATAAATTTGTGAAATACAATTAATAAAATGTTAACAATTTCAAAATTATGTTATAAAAATATACATGATGTGCAAATGTATACCAATGAAAAATTGTACCAAAATGTTGATTGTATTTTTTAAAGAATTTTCTACATGCTTTCATAATGTTAAATATTTTTTATAATATTATTAGAAATATATTATTTAATAGACTAAAAAATGTAAGCTAATTACTGTTTGAATATGTTACATGTAAGATACATAAGAAATAATTTTATAATTTCAGAAAAAATTTATTTAAAATGTATTAAAAAATTGTAAAAGTATATGTATTAAAATGTATCTCTTTTATTTAAAAATATTTCTATATTAAAAAATGTAAAAATATGTTTTTGTAAAAATTACAAAAAAATATGATTGTATATCTGTTTAAATGTAAACAGTTAACAACAAATTAAAAAAGAACAAATATATTGGACATATAAAACTGTGTTAAAAAATAAAAATAAAACATTGAAAATCTTTCATGAAAATAAGCATGTACAAATGTATATTCCTTTTTTTTACTTCTATTATTTGTAATACAACTTGTAAACACAATTTTATTTTCTTAAAAATGCACAATGAAATATAAATAAAACTACCAAAAATAAAAATTTACCAATTATGTTCTATTCTTCAAAAAACGAATTGTTGGTTTAATAGTAAAATATGAAAAATAAAAAAATGTGTCTTTTTATTTTGTACATCAAAATATTTCAAATTACACCTTTAAAAATAACTAAAATATAATTAAAAAATACCTAAATACATGAATAATTACATAATTAAATTTAACCATATACAAATAAAAATATTATAATAAATATTAAAACTTAAAAACAGTACTACACACTTAAACATTTTAAACTATTAACCTAAACTAAATAGTAAACCATAAAAATCTTACTATTCCTACTCTAATCTAACTAAATTCAGGGAAAGTGCTGGGCACTAAACTATAAAAAATTACTATTCCTACTCCAAGCTAACAAGGGGCCCATTACGATGGCGGTCGGAAAAGCTCCCCGACCGCGTGGTAGCGGAAATTAACCGTCCGCATGTACCGCGGGAAAACCGGTGGTCAGATTACGATGAACCGCCTGAAACATCCGACCGCGGCGGTCGGAATCCACGAAAGACCGCCGGGAGCGTGCGGAGCAAGCAAAAATCCATCCGCGGTGGTCTGTCCTACAGCGGAAACAGCCAAAACCGCCGCACGGCCAGCAGAGTGACCGCATGTTGAATTAGGATACCATTGCGGTGACAGTGGAACGATCAGCTCTTTTCCGACTGCCGCGATCACAACCATTGGTGAATGGGAGAGCCGGCGGAAGGGCCGTTGCATTCCGACTGGCGCGATCACAAGCATCGATGAATGGGAGATCCGGCGGAAGAGCGGTTCTATACCCGCCGCCGCGCTCGCTCCGGAATAGCAATGGCGGACGACAACAAAACACACAACAAAGCTACCAAGTGCTGCAATTAACCTGGCTCAGCCTCAAAAAACACCTAACACACCCCAATGACACATCCCCATGGCACCAAAAAAATACAAATCCCAGGTCAACCCACACAACACACCTGACAGGAATACACCATTTTGACCCAACCACATTGCTGAGTATAAAACCAGCCCCTTCCCTGACCACAATCCTTTGCACTACTCCACAACTGAAGGGTCCAACCCCACAGCACAAAGGATTAGGCAAATCTGCACACTTCACACCAACACAACAACACACACCACACACATCACCACCACCTCCTCCACACCTGCACCATTAACCCATTTGCACATCACACACCATGTCACAGACAAAAATGCCCAAATTCACTGACAATGAGTTGTCAGTGATGGTAGATGAGGTAATCAGAGTAGAACCACATTTGTTTGGAAACCTGGTCCAACAGACACCATTAGCCACCAGAACACAAATGTGGGCAAGGATAGTCAGCAGGGTCAATGCAGTAGGGACCATCCCGTGCACCAAGAAGGAGATCATGAGGCGGTGGCATGACCTCAAGAGCAAGGTGAAAGAGAAGAACAACAAGAACCATGAGCTGGCTCAGAGGACTGGCGGTGGCCATCCCATTCCACTACGAACATTCATGGCATGGGAGGAGAAGGTGCTTGGCATACTGCATCCAGAGAGTCTCACAGGAATACCCGGGGGAGTGGAGGCTGGTAAGTACCAACAAATGTCTACCATCACACTGCTATGTACTGTCTTACACAACTACAAAGCTACACCTCCTAGGTCAAAATGCATGCATGTGCACCACACTCTCCCCAACACATGTCTCACAGTTCCAACATCCACTCCCTCTGATTCACCCCAAAGGTAGCTAGCAACATTACCATGGGGGCAGGTGTACAGGCAGCCAGCACCACAACTCCCACCAGGCCCCCTTGTCCCAGAGCTCACCAGGATGGAGCACTCCCTCCACCCCACCCAGAAGCAGGGGTGGTTGTGTGTGGGAAGCTTGCACTACAACTCCCACCAGGCCCCCTCATCCCAGAGCTCACCAGGATGGAGCACTCCCCCACCCCACCCAGAAGCAAGTGGCAGACATTGCATTCCCCTCATCAAACTAACAGGTAGGTAGCCATCTTAACAGGGAGGGGGGTGGTTGTGTTTGGGAAGCCTGCACTACAACTCCCCCAGGCCCCCTTGTCCCAAGCACACCAGGATGGAGCACTCCCCCCACCCCAACCAGAAGCAAGTGGCAGACATTGCATTCCCCTCATCAAACTAACAGGTAGGTAGCCATCTTAACAGGGAGGGGTTAGTTGTGTTTGGGAAGCCTGCACTACAACTCCCACCAGGCCCCCTTGTCCCAAAGCACACCAGGATGGAGCACTCCCCCACCCCACCCAGAAGCAAGTGGCAGACATTGCATTCCCCACATCAAACTAACAGGTAGGTAGTCATCTTAACAGGGAGGGGGTGGTTGTATGTGGGAAGCCTGCACTACAACTCCCACCAGGCCCCCTTGTCCCAGAGCTCACCAGGATGGAGCACTCCCCCCACCCCACCCAGATGCAAGTGGCAGACATTGCATTCCCCTCATCAAACTAACAGGTAGGTAGTCATCTTAACAGGGAGGGGGTGGTTGTGTTTGGAAAGCCTGCACAACAACTCCCACCAGGCCCCCTTGTCCCAAAGCACAGCAGGATGGAGCACTCCCCCACCCCACCCAGAAGCAAGTGGCAGACTTTGCATTCCCCTCATCAAACTAACAGGTAGGTAGCCATCTTAACAGGGAGGGGGTGGTTGTGTGTGGGAAGCCTGCACTACAACTTCCACCAGGCCCCCTTGTCCCAGAGCTCACCAGGATGGAGCACTCCCCCCACCCCACCCAGAAGCAAGTGGCAGACATTGCATTCCCCTCATCAAACTAACAGGTAGGTAGCCATCTTAACAGGGAGGGGGTGGTTGTGTGTGGGAAGCCTGCACTATAACTTCCACCAGGCCCCCTTGTCCCAGAGCTCACCAGGATGGAGCACTCCCCACACCCACAACCATGTGGCAGCAATTCCCCTCAATTGTGTCACAGTACAGGTAGGTAGACAGTGCATGCACCCTGCCAATCCTCTCAAAAGGCATGGAGCCATATGACCACACCACTCTTCACATGTCACCCAACATGGCATACATCCAATAGTCACTTCCTGTGTGCAGACAGCCAAGTGTATGTAACTGTCACTGAAACGTAACGTCAAGCCAGCAAGCCACATTGTGAAGAAATTCAGGGCACAATCATGTCCAGCACAGAATGCTATGTGCAAGTGCCATGGTGGCAGAGCATGAAGGCCCATATGAACACAAAACATGCATGGTCAGTTGTTGAAAGAAAGTAAAGTACATGATATCACAAAGGTATGCAGAAGATTACAATGGCTAGTTCTTGCTCAGATGTAACGTCTTCATTTCAGAGCAAACAAAATAGACAAATCACATAAAGTTGATGGGCTGCAAGTCGGTAGATGACGACATGTTCTTGTAATCACACAATCTGTACGTGGAACATGGTACCTATTTACATGTCACACCATGGACAAGTAATGTATGTACCCACACATCATGGCATGATGTGCAGTACCTTGCAGCCATACAAAGTGAAAACATAGTAAACTTTGTGGTGTAACACATGTAACATTCAAACATCTAACACCATGCTTGTGGGGTGCACTTTAATGAAAATTTCACCTCTGTTCAACAGGAGATCAACAACTCACTGCTGCAGAAGACAACACCAACCTGCAGAGCCAGTCTCCACACTCGGAACATGGACTCTCGGATGCAGACTCCCTAAGTTTCTCGGATGAGGAGCACCGACCTGGCCCGTCTGGACTGCCAGGGCGCACCACGTCCCAGGCCCCCACTGTCCCCACCACCACCACCCCAGCAACAACAACTGCGCTGACCCCTGCTGCAACGACCTGTGCGGCCTCAACCACCACCACCACCGCTGCCTGCAACACTCGCCCTGCCTCAGTGGTTACCAACCCCATCACACAATCAGAGGAGGGCAGGGAGAGTCTGCGGGTGCGTCGAGTGGCAACGCCACAGGTCCGGGGCAGCAGGGCAGGTGGGAGGGCAACTGCGGGACAAAATCGAGAGGACACTGGGACCGAAGCCCTGGCCAGCATCGCCAGAGTCCTTGGGGCAGACGAACAAGCCCAGGGACACACGGGCCAGGCTCTGGAAGAATCGCATGAGCTCCGCCTGCTGCTGAGGTCCATAAACACTCGTATGGGCCAAATCGTGGACCTCTTGGGCCAGCTCGTGGGTGTTATGAGGGACAGACCTGTGGGCCAAACTACGGCTCAACCCCCCTCCAGTGGCCCGCAGGGTGATCCCCCCACCAGCCCAGCTGCGGCCACAGAGAGGAGTGAGCAGCAACAGGATGACTCCTCAGACACCGCTGATCCCGCAGCAGGAGCCCGCCCTGGAAAACGCAAGAGGGGCCGTCCGAGAAACACCACAGGAGGATCAAGTGTCAAAGCACCAGCCAAACGCAAGTCAAAGAGACGTCCATGATAGCACCTCTGTATACCTTGACATTGACTTTGTTGACTATCCTTACCCACACTGCCATGTTGATGGCAGGTGTCTGTTGGACTGTGTCACCTCATCAATGTGGTGACTACTCTATTGTCTTGTTTGCCATCAGTGACAACTCATTGATTCACTTAGCACCATTTCTTGAAACATCACTTGTCTGTCACAACCACTCAATGTAAATAAACACTCTCTACACACCTATGTATTTGTGTCAGCTCCATGTTTATCACAATATGTACAATGTTGAGTCAGAACACAATGTACCAGTGCCTCAGATCGTGACGAGGCATTGAGAGTCTGAAGGGACCCAGAGAGACACAAGAGAACGACATTTACTCGTCAGGTGTTGGCATCACAGCCAGTACACAACACTAGTCATCAAAGTACACAAACCAGCACACATCACAAGGAGAAACAATCTCAACATAGACATCATGTAGCTGGTCAGGACTACACTGTGCCACACACATCAGCCATCAGCACAGAGCCAACAACAGGCAGCAGTCAAAAAGATCCTCTCGGCCTCATCACCACCATCAAAGACAGCAGACAATGGCACTGTTGTACATTGTTACTCACACTCAAGGGAAGTAGCGGCTGATGAGCTGTTGGCGCAGGTCGACACCTTCCTCCTCTCCACTATCATCATCACTGGACACGTGTGGGCTTGCAGGGGGGAGCATCTGCGGCACATCATCGTCCAGGAGCAGGGGGATCTCATTGCGCAAGGCCAGGTTGTAGAGCATGCAACAATTATCTGGCACACCTTTTGGGGAGAGTACATCAGTGCGCCTCCGGTCCTGTCCAGGCACCGAAACCGAGACTTCAGAAGCCCAAAAGTACGCTCCACCACACGACGTGTCCTCCCATGGGCCTCATTGTAGCTGACTTCCCCCTGGGTCCTGGGATTCCGCAGTGGGCTCAGCAACCAAGGCCGGTTGGGATATGCAGAGTCACCTAGGTGTCAGATACACAGAACAATTTTGTAATATGACTGTAGCTGCGGACAGCATGTCACACATACAGCACAATACTTGACTCAGCTAACTCACCTACAAGCCACGCACGGTCAGGATGCAGATTTGCCATCATCTGTGGTACGATGCTGTTACGCAGGATGTAGGAGTCGTGGGCTGAGCCAGGGAATCTGGCACAGACATGTGAGATGATCATATCTGCCTGGCATACAACCTGCACATTAATGGAATGGGAATGCTTCCTATTCCTGTAGATGTGCTCCCATGTCTGTGGCGGAACCAGTCCAACATGGGTGCAGTCAATGGCACCAACAACATTAGGGATGTGGGCAAGGGCATAAAAATCTGCCTTCACAGCTGGCAATTCCTGTCTTCGTGGAAAATGGATGTAAGTGTCCTTGTATACCATCATAGCGGACAGGACATCCCGTAGCACCATGCTGAACATTGCCTGTGACATCCCACCTGCGCTGGCCACCGTGTACTGGAACGAGCCAGTTGCAAGGAAATGCAGGGCCGCCATCACCTTACATGTTGGTGACACAGCAGTTGGATATGTCCTGCGAGGCCTCAGATGGGGCTCCAACTGAGCACATAGGTCTTGGAGGTTTTGCCGATCCAAACGGAACTTACGGATGATGTCCACATCCTCCATGTCCGCCAGCAAGGTGAATGGCCGATGCACATTTGGTCGCCTCCTACATAAGATAAAAGGGGACACTTGTCAATTCAATTCACCCATGAGATGTGTCCAACATCTAACATTTTGACTGACACAGCGCCAACAATGACTGGCCTGACACAACAGCTTACAGCACAAGTCACATGCAGAGACAACTTGACCCCAAGTAGTTGTACACGTGATCAGTATGTACAAACTGAGTACACCCGAGACAGATTCAGACTATGTGAATGTGAAATGGGACATTCCGACATCTTGTGTCACCAGCCCTGAGAGTACTTGACACAGCACATGTCTGAAACACCAACACTGCTGTCTCCTACGTAGCTGCTGTACCTGCCACACCTTCTTGCGTGAGTCGGACAGGGCACATATTAACGACACAATGAGCACAGTGTGTGCATAAAGATCAAGTATCAACATGAGTTCAGCAATCTACACAGTGAAGTAGGCACATTAAGTAGTCAGTCCATCATTACTGTGTGTTGCTTAGCCATCTCACACATTGACATGTTTTCATATTTGAGAGTCCATCACACAACAGATCTGTGTACATGCACAACAACATCATCAGTGACATGTGAGGGACTACATGCCAATGCATTTACTCCAGTGCACGGACATGGCATGTGCAGACATCAGTGAGTAGAATGTCACACTAGCATTCAATTTAACTATCTGGTGGCATGATTCATTGTAAGTGTGGAGTGTTCAATGATGAGAACTGGCCATTGCCATTGCTACAGCATGATGTGTCCATAGGTGCCCTAAGCGTGCACCGCCACCGCAATCACGGTCATTGGCACCAATGTAAAGATGCCAAATCGCGGTAGCGACCGCCTGGGCACCGCGGTGTGACACAGCCATTGCCCATGCCCATTCAGCTAATGCGAACCGCAATCGCGCTAGTGGAATACACTTTTAAAAATCGCGGTAGGCATGCTCCGCTACCGCGGGGCCGGTCATTGGATACAATTGTAAGATGCACGATTGCGGTAGCGACCGCCTGGGCACCGCGGTGTGACACCACCATTGCCCATGCCCATTCAGCCAATGGGAACCGCAATCGCGCTAGTGGAATACACTTTTGAAAATCGCGGTAGGGGTGCTCCGCTACCGCGGGGCCGGTCATTGGATACAATTGTAAGATGCACAATTGCGGTAGCGAACGCCTGGACACCGCGGTGTGACACCGCCATTGCCCATACCCATTCAGCCAATGGGAACCGCAATCGCGCTAGTGGAATTAACTTTTGAAAATCGCAGTAAGCGTGCTCCGCTACCGCCGGGCCGGTTATTGGTTACATTTGAACAAAGCTGATCTGGAACACCAATTGCAGCAGCTGAGTACCACTGAAACAACCCCAGGAGGCTATATATGTCTGTGAGGGAGCCACCCATTTCCACTGCATACAGACACTGCTGCCTGCCATTCATCATCCCCAACTGCTGCTGTTCCTGTCTCCTGGACCCAGTGATGGCGAGAACTGAGAACATCAGGACCCGTTCCTTCACCACAGAGGAGCTGGAGGTCCTGGTGGACGAGGTGCTTACACACTACAGGAGGCTATATGGTGCTCCTGATGTTATGGTGAGTGTTTGAGAGTGAAATCTGGGGAGTGCAAAGAGTGCTCACATGATGTAGCTCTGCTGTAGTATGTGCCTGTGAGTGCAAGTTCGTGTGATACACTGCCTAGCATGCTGACTCCATGTCAATGAGGTGCGCAGCCTTATTACCACAGATCCATGGCTGCATTGAAGGATGGGAGGGACATGCAGTGTCTTTGCAGACATACAGTAACACTGCTGGTTTGGAGAGTGGAAGTCAGAACAAACATTGCCTGTGCTAATGGATGTCAGAGTCCATTCGCCTTTCACATGCTCATTTGGGACATTTCAAATGTGTTTCGTCCAGAGGGTACTGAAGGATGTGTGTACACCTTTCATATTGTCACCATGGATATGTGAGCATTATGCACAAGATCGAAATGCCTGAGGGTGACACTCTTTGTGGAAAATCGCCTATGACACATCAGAGTGATGTACTTCTGAAACATCCTCCTTCCATTGATTTCATGATGTGTACTGACTCGAATGTGTGGGCACTGTTTGACCTCCCATAGTGTATATGCATGTGATTGTTCCAATGGGCCAGGTTTGTCCTCAGTGTGAGTCCCCCTGGCCTGCACAGATACTGCCCAATTTGTAAGGGACCCATCAGTAAATGGACAGAGTGCGACATACGTGTTGTCTGCCACCCTGTCACTCAATGAGCTATCTTAGGCCTGATGATTGCACAAGACAGACCCTGTGAGAAGGGTGTGAGAATGTAAGATCATGTCTCTAGATGTGACATCCACGACACAGTGAGCCACTCACAGGCCAAGGACATTGAGGGGTGTGTAGTGTTGGACACAGTGAGTCTTCCCCAACACATCATTTCCAACATGATGTATGTCTTGCTCCCTCACATACTGCATCACAGATGAGGGCCTTCTTCACATTGCTTTGTGTGCTGCCATTCTGCATGTGTGTGAGATGGCCAGGTCCTGTGTCCACCCTCATACCTAAATGCATTTCAATCCGATTATCTGATGCAAATGTACTACGTGTCATGTTGTATGGCCTCTGATCAAGGTTTCTGTACAGCTGTGCTAAGTGTTTGCATGCTCCTGTCCTGAGACACAGTGGAACATGGCCCAGTGTCCCTGAAACTGCCTCTTCTTGTCTCCCATGCCTGCAGCTTAAAGTCCGCCAGCGTAAGGCCTTATGGAGGGCCATTGCACGCAAGGTGCAGGCTCTGGATGTCTGCAACCGACGGCACACACAATGTCACAAGAGGTGGGATGACATCTGCCGGATGACCAAAAACGTGGCAGAGATGATGCTGGGGCTACTCCCTTGGACTGGAAGGTTGTCGCGCAGGAGCATGACACCACTAATGGCCCGATCTTGGCTGTGACACAGCCAGAGCTGGATGGATGTTTGAGGGCCCATCAGCAGTAAGTTGGGGGTGAGTATTCTGCGAAGGTGACTTTGGGTGTGAGTGACTGCATGTATCCCAACCCTGCGCCAGTGTTGAGCTCTGTGATGTTTCCAGAGTGATGCAATCGCTTGTAAGTGGCCTCTGTGTTGAGTGCAGCTGACATGCATTTTTGCTACATGTACTTTCTCATGTGTTTAAAATAATGGCCCTTGACATTGCAAGATAAGATGTGGCCTCATGACATCTGCTGCATTATGGGTGTCATAGACATCACCGGGGAGTGAACAGCTGTGTTCCTCATCTTAGTGTGCTTACGTCGATGTGTGCAGTGCCTGACTTTGGAATTGTGAGAACTACACATCTGCCGACAATGTGCAAGGGTCGTTGCGCTTCAAAGCACAACATGGCGGGCATCAGTAGCTCATGGCCATGGTATGAGGACATTCTGGAGTCAGTATCTGTGTTGTCTCCTTAAAGTGACTCCGTATGTGACTGTGACAACACTATGAGATGTACATCTATCTCACCTACAGGCACGTAGGTATGCTTACAGGAATCAGTATGTCAGGTAACTGGGAGGCACGGGCCAGCTATTTTGCAGTGTGAACGTCACATGGGTCATTAATGCCAACTATGCATGTTTCCATGCATCTTCTGACTTTTGCATGAAGCTTGTAAGTAAGTAAGTCCATTTTTATATAGCGCAGCTACTCACCCTTACAAGTCTCAAGGCGCTGGGGGCCGGAGTGGAAATTAAGTGAGCTATTGCCCAGAGTCACATGGTGCTGAGCTGAGCTGCCGCCGGAGCCGGAGATCGAACCGTGAACCCTGTGCTCCGAAGTCAGCTGCCCTGGCCGCTGCACCACACCTCTCCACACTTGCTTGCACATGCAGACTGCACAGGGTGGTGTGTTACATGGGGGTATCATATTCTAGTTGTTTACTTTGGGTGCATATGATGTTTGCGAGTAGGGCACTGTACTGAACCTACGTCTCTTTCTTTTGCAGCATCTACCGAGGGCACAGAAGGACAGGGGACGGACACCAGTGGTGAGGCATCTGGCATGACTGCTACACATGAGCTCACTGACACTGATGTGACCAGTGCCTCGGAGGGGGACAGGAGTGTCCTGGAGGACTCACGCCCAGAAACACCAACCTCAACATCATCTGACTCTAGCGGTGACTCCTCGATGTTGGTGGGCACAGGGAGTGGGAAATCTGCCTCTTCTTCCACCACACATCGTCCTGTGCCCACCCTCCCGGCTACTACCACTAGGGCTGCCCGTTCCCGCAGCAGTAAGAAGGGTAGAGTGTCCTTCCCCCCAGGCACCGCTGCCCCTGCCCCTGTCTCCCCTGCTGCCCTCAGTGTTGAGGCGGTGGACCTTTTGCACCAGCTGTGTGTGGGTCACACTACTCTCCTGAATGCCTTCCAGGATCATGACAGGAAGTTGGCACAGGTAGTTGCCTTCATGGAGGGCATTCATACTGACATGGGTGGGCTGCACAGGACTGTCCATTCTTTGTCCTCCACAGTGCCGGCAGCCATTCAGCTGTCACAGGCTCAGAGTCCAGCTCCAGTCCCTTCAGCAACCACCCTGCCAGTGGCAACATCTGACGAGGGTGACCTCACACCACAGCCCTCAGGCTCCAAGTACTCAACACACAGCACACAACAGCAGCACTCCAAGCGGCCCAGAGCACAGACACCATCCCCCAAACCAAAAACAGGCACACAGGAGCGCAAAGGGAAAAGTCCTTCTGGTGACACTCAGGGGCATCAGGCCAAGAAGCAGGCCTCAGGCTCACATGCATCCACATCACCCCCATCCAAGGACACTCCCGTCCCCAAACCTGCTCCCAAAGGCAGACAAACAGTTGCCCTGCCTGCTGTGAAGCTGGTGCCTGCAAAGAGTCCGCAGAAACAGCTCTCTAAGGCAGATTCACCCACAACCTCAATTCCCATCCACTCCCCTGTGAAGCTGGGACAGGAGAGCAATGTGGGGTGTTCACCTGGTCAACAGGGGTTGGAGGGGAAAAGGCAAGGCCAGCCCAAGCATAACACCAGATCCAGCAAATCCCCACAGAGAGAGCCACCTGCACCTGATGCACCTTTGGTTGTGAGTGAGGCTGTTGTGCCTGCCCCACTTCCCACTCCTACCAAGACAATTCTTACCTATCGAATCCCCAAGAAGTGGAAAGGCAGGCCTCCACATTCTCCCTCACACACTGTGTCTCACGGCAGCATGTCTCCGCCTCCCCGTGCCACGCTGCCACCCGGTCCAAGCAGCCCTCCGGCTCACAAAGCCACTGATGCCTCTACCTCAGCTGGTCCTCTCTCTCCCAGGTCCAGTCCTCCAACTGGCCCCGACAATCAGCCACCTCCCTGTTCAACTGACAGCCAAGTGTGAGGCTAAGTCCCCCTCCCAAACCCATCGCTCACACAGCGGTGCCTGGACTGCCCATTTGTATCCCCAGAGCTGTGCTGATTCCCATGGCAGTGTACGGTGTTACCCATTCCCTGTGCAGGTTCTCATGCACACATGTGCCTACTTTAGATTTGTACTGGCCTATGGCCTTGCTGTTTGCCACTTTGGATGCCCATTCCCTGTGCATGTTCTCATGCACACATGTGCCTACTTTGAACTATGGACTGGCCAATGGCCTTGCTGTTTGTCACTTTGGATGCCCATTCCCTGGGCAGGTTTTCATTCACACATGTGCCTACTTTGAACTATGGACTGGCATATGGCCTTGCTGTTTGTCACTTTGAATGCCCATTCCCTGTGCAGGTTCTCATGCACACATGTGCCCACTTTGAACTATGGACTGGCTAATGGCCTTGCTGTTTGTCACTTTGGATGCCCATTCCATGTGCAGTTCCCCATGCACACATGTGCCTACTTTGAACTATGGACTGGCCAATGGCCTTGCTGTTTGTCACTTTGGATGCCCATTCCCTGTGCAGTTCCCCATGCACACATGTGCCTACTTTAGATTTGTACTGGCCTATGGCCTTGCTGTTTGTCACTTTGGATGCCCATTCCCTGTGCAGTTCCCCATGCACACATGTGCCTACTTTAGATTTGTACTGGCCTATGGCCTTGCTGTTTGTCACTTTGGATGCCCATTCCCTGTGCAGTTCCCCATGCACACATGTGCCCACTTTGAACTATGGACTGGCCTATGGCCTTGCTGTTTGTCACTTTGGATGCCCATTCCCTGTGCAGTTCCCCATGCACACATGTGCCTACTTTGAACTATGGACTGGCCTATGGCCTTGCTTTTTGTCACTTTGGATGCCCATTCCCTGTGCAGGTTCTCATGCACACATGTGCCTACTTTGAACTATGGACTGGCCAATGGCCTTGCTGTTTTCTACTTTTGGTGCCTATCTGAGTAATATGTAATAAAGACAGTTACTCCTGTTGTCTTCTTCGTCTGTGTCCTTGCTAAATAAGAGGTTTTATGTATGGGTATGGTTTCATGTGACACATGCTCTGTATCCCACTTCAACATTGCCAATTGGTTGTTTTACTTTTTCAGAGTTTGGCAGAGGTGACAGGCACTTTGGTTCTTCAAGACTGTGAGGCCTGAGGGTGCAATGATGGTTGTTTGTGATGATCTACTCTTAACCTAATCACTCTATGGTCAGGTTTGCTACTTTGTACACATGTCATGTTATGATGCAATCCCACAACAGGGGTGATTTCTATCCACAGGATTACTTGCGGGGTGGCCAGGGTCCATCATATCTGTGTGATCTTTCTTGATGTGTGAACAGCAGTGTTGATGTGTGGTCATCTTGTGTAGGACTGTCTACCTAGTCACACGGGGTACATTTGAATATGTGAACTTCAGTGGTCATACAGTGTGAATGGGCTGTCATTGTCAGTAGTGTTGATGTGTGTGTGCCTCTGCAATGCCAACTGCACACATGTATGATCTAGGTAATGAGTGCCTGTTTGTTTCAATTGTCTGCCATGTGCTTCAGATAGTGGGCACATGTAGGAGTTGTAGGTTGGGCACTGTGCAGTGTGTTGTTGTGTCCTTGCACTCCTGGGGGACACCTACTTGTTGTCGCTGCCAGTTGTGAGTATGCAATGTGTGTGCCTGCCAAGTCTGTGTTGTGTTTTGTTGCTCAGCCATGTGTCTTGTTATTGTTTGTGCTCACTGTGCAGACCTGCTCAGCCACACTGACATTATTTGTGATTTGGCTCATGCATTGCTGTCACTTGACCCATTTTTGGCTCCAGTATGGTATGTGGCATGTGGAGTTATGTCATCCCCTATATGTGCTTCTGATGCCTACACATTGTGAGTAACTCCTCTATGTGTTTGTGTACTGTTCACTCCTCACCTATCCACTACTGACGTACACACCACTTCAATCTCATGTCTTCCACCCCATGGCTTGCCAGTGTGTGAGCCTCCCCACCACTTCATAGTGTGACACTATGCTGTGTGTGGCTGAAATGCATACAGGGCCAATGTGCCACTCAGGACAGTTGCCCAAATTAGTTATGTGTTGTTTTCTTTGACTGTTTTGCAGTCATGGTTGCTCCTGTGCAGTGCACATGTTTGAGCAGCACAGTCCTCTAATCATGTTGTTTGCCCCTGGGTTTCCCTTAGTTGTGCATCTGTGGGTGATGGTTAAGCTGTATGTGTGTTTGCTGAGGTACTGCTACCCTTCCTGAGTGTGATGTTCTCTGTGTGCTGTGATGATTTGTGTTGTGGGAGTTCATAGTGTGGCACTCAGATATATATGCTACTGGTTTGGTTGGTGTGCACACAATGCTTGGTGTGCTTGCAGTGCTGTCAGTGTGTGTTGCCTTGTACTTGCCTGGTGTGCATCCCCCTGATGTCCAGCTGAGTTTGCTATGTGATGGATTGGTATGTGCATCTGTTGTGTTTTTGTTGTGGATGTATGCAGTGTTTGGCCTGTGTTGGCTCTTTCTACTGACAGATGCTATGTGTGTGTGATGTTCTATTTCCATGGGATTGTGTGTGAGTAGTTGTTGCTGTGTGATACATGCAGATGTGTGTTGCAAGTGTAGTGTGCATTACTTGTGTGCCTGGCACATGCAGAAAGGTGGATTCTTGTTCCTGAGCTTGTTTTGGGTGCACATTGGTGGTTTCTCCTCCTATTTTTGACCTGTCACTTGTTAGGATTGTGCATGTGCATGCTTGTGGTACACTGTGATGCCATGTTCACTGGATGAGTGGTGTGGTGTCTCAGTCTGTGTCAGCTGATTGTCCCATTGATCCCAGTTATTGTTCATGTTTGTTTTTGGATGATGCAATTATTGTTTGTGTTGGGGTATGGTGTCTGGGCCTTGGCCCTGAGTGACAATGTTGTGTACTCCTGTTCTGTCTGTGGTACATTGCCTTTCCACTATTTGGCTGCACATGTCTGGGCTTGTTGGACTTCTGTGGATGTTGTTTGTGAGGTTTGTGTTTGGCTATTGTTTTTGTGTCAGCATTGGTTTAGGCATCCCTGATTGCGGGTGTGACATTTGTGGATGCACCACAGGGAGTGTGATTGGTTGTCATTGGACTCACAGGCCATCATTTGGACCATTCTGTGTGTTTCTCACAGGTGTTGTGTGCTGCAGGTGTGAGGTGGGTAGAGGAGGGGTATGTGTGAAGGTCCTACTTGTGTTTGACATTCAAGGAGTGTGACAATGTGCCATGTGAGTTGTGCTGATGACATACACATGTCAAGTAAGTGGAGACAGATGTGTGGCTGGTCACTGTATGACTTCAGACACTTCCTATCATTCCTGTGTCTATGCATGGCCTGCCTTGATGTCTCCCTGAGTTGTTGCACAGAGGTCACTTTGCTTAATTTGACTCACTGTGCCAGCCATGTCTGATTTGATGGCCTAAGGGTGGTGTGATATGTTCCTTCTCTTGCATGTGATGTACATATGCTATGTGGCTTGCTCCATGGTTTTCCAGCACTGTCCACTTCACTTTTGGCTGGCACATTTGTTGTTCTCCATTGCTGGTGGCCTATGGTATGAGTATGTGGCTGGGTGTCAGTGTGGGGTGTTTGTGAGTGACTTGACAGGCAGTGTGAACAGTTCATTGGATGTTCATAGGTAGTGTGAGTCTTCATTTTGTGGTCATACTCAGTTAGCTTCACAGGGGTGGAAGGTTGGTGTGAGGAGGAGGGTTGTCCTGCCCCTGAGCTTCTGTGCAGGGTGTTCCTCTTCACCACCACCTTCCCAGTCAATCTCCCTTGTCCTTTGATGTGTGAGGTGCAAGGTCTGGCTGTACCTGGCAGATTAATTGTGCATGGGGGGCACAGGAGGGGCACACAGCATGTTCTCAAATGGGTGTGGGATGAGTAGTGTGGGAAGGGTGAAGGTGGGGCCCTGTAAATCTTTGGGGACTGCCCATGCCTGGCGAAGGCCCTGCCTACTACATTGTGCGAAGGTTTTCCCCCGTCCTCACCGCTGCAGTGATGTGACCGGGGCATTGCTGTGATTTCGCAGTTGATGGGTGACCCGGATGCGGAGGTGTGGATTTCTAGCAGGCAGGACATGGGTGAGTACACTGGGGGATATGTTCCTGTCCCCACCAGAGTGTCTGATGTGGACAGGAACCGTGTGTCAGCACAAGAGTTGTGTGTTGTGGTTGTGTTCGGAGTTGTGTATTTGTGTACCTGCGTCGTTGTCCGTGACGGTGCATTATTTGCTGGTAGTGGAGGAGGTACAGCACCGGAAGGGCTTAGAGTGCTGGATCCATTGCGATCAGGACCGGGTGGAGGGGACCGGGAGTCTGGCTTCGCGCTCCGCTGTCGTGCTTCCGCAATCTCTGGGTGGGTGGATTCTCCGCTGCGGTGTGATGGGCTGTTTGCTGCATCGTGATTTGTACGGCGGACAGAACGTCATTCCGCACAGCGGTGAGTCCCTATTGGCACACTAAGCCGCGGTGGCGCGCGCAAAAATCTGTCGGTTCACCTGACTATGCAGCGGACGGAAAATGGGCTATGTTTGCCCCTCGTAATATGGCGGGCGGGAGGACGGCTGCTGGAGTGCGGAAAAGGGCATTTTCCGCCCCGCCAGCACCGCGGATGTGCCTCCGCCCGCCATCCTAATCGACCCCTAAATTCAGGGAAAGTGCTGGACAATAACGCAGAAAGAAATCACTATTCCTACTCCAACCTAACTAAGGGGCTCATTACGATGGGGGCGGACATTAGTCCGCCCGCCATCGTTGCGGTGCTGGGACCGCCCGCCGGTAAGGCGGCAGTCCCACTAAGTGAATTAGGATGTGCCCGCCACTATGGCGGGCGCATACTGGGCCATGATCATTGCGGAAGGTGCTGCTGGCTGCAGCACTGTTCGCAATGCCATGTAGTGCATTTCCATGCACAACGTGACAGGCACCACGCGGTGCCTGCCACCTTGTGCATGGAAATGTAGGGGGGTACCATGGGTACCCCCCAAGTGCACATACACCCTCCCCCCCACAGAGGGGGCCCGCAACGGGCCCCCGAACCCAGCCTCCGCCAGCCTTTCCATGGCGGTTCCACCAGCATTGTATCTTTTGTATTGCGGCGCATGCTGCGGGCTGCAGCACACGCCGCAGTACAAATAATACACTTTTTGCATTACCTTGCACTATGTGGCAGGCAACATGCGGTGCCTGCCACATGGTGCATGGTTTTTAATAGGGGTCCCATGGGTACAAAAACAGCCCCCAAGCCTCCAGATAAAGGGAGGCCTGGTAGGGGCCCCCAAAGTCAGTTTCCGACAGCCTTTTCGTGTCGGACAGACCCAGTCAGAAAGGCTGTTGGAATCCAACATCTTAATCGCTCGGTCGGAAACGCTGTTCGTAGAGCTGTACGATTCGGCTTCGACTGACTCAGATTTTCCGAGAGCCGGTCAGAACCGATCCGGAATGACTGAAAGGTTTCCCCTCTGACTGCGAACATCATAATTGGTCAAGCGGTTTGGATTCCGACCGAGTCGGGCGGATGGGTACATACACAGTCCAGGGGAATCCGAATGCCATTCGGACGCTTTCCGACTGACATCATAATCAGCCCCTTGGTGCGGTCGCATACTCGCATTTCTTTATGAAAGCTAGTGCTGCGGCGGTAAACCGGCCGTAGCACAACCTCTCATAGAGAAATGGGAGATTCTGTTAATCCCTGCACCGTGTAGTAGGCATCTCAAGGTGCCTGCCACACTGTGCAGGGGTTAACAGGGGGCGCCATAGGTGCGCCCTTGGCCTCCAACTGGAGGCTGCAGGGAGAAGGGGGCCAATCCATTGGAATTAAGTGCTGGTCTTCGATTAAAATATCATTAGAATAATATTTAGTATATATTATATTTAAATTGTTTAAAAAAAGAAACGCTCTGAGAAATCCCAAAAATAAAAGGAAACATGTGAAAATTAATAGTTTCTAATAAACTATATAACATCTCCTTTAAAAAAACAAAAAATGCATCTTCACCTCCACCATAACTCAGGAACGGAAACCTGCAAAAAGAAACACAACACCCTCCCACAAAAACACATACAACCCCACATACATTAAATACAACAATAAATAAAGCATAACACATAACCAAAAACACCTAACAATCTAATACACTATCCTACACTTCCAAAGCATGATTAAAACACTAAACACTACACTACCAAAACTACATCATACAACAAAACAAAATATAATTAACACACTACTTTCTCTACCTACACATCTACTAACTCCCCCTACCCTAAAATTAGTTTAAAAGTAATTTTTTAAAAACTTACCTTAACCAAAGAAATGCAGCTACCAACTGTGAGCTTCCCTCTGCAAAAGTGACCAAACAATGGAATACAAAACAAAGAAAGTAAAAACAAAATGACCAGTTAATTAAACTGGGAAAAAAAAATATTTCCCCATAGAAAACAATATGGAAAAATATAAAATAGTAAAAATAATTAGTCAAAAATATAAAATGTTTTACAATGCAAACACAAAATTATAAAAGATATATATATTATAATATTATTAGAATAATATTTAGTATATATTATATTTAAATTTGTAAAATACAATTAATAAAATTTTAAAAATTTCAAATAATGGTATAAAAATATACATGATGTGCAAATGTATATCAATGAAAAATTGTACCAAAATGTTGATTGTAATATTTTTTTAATTCTTCTACATGCTTTCATTATGTTAAAAAAAAATGATAATATTATTATAAATATAATATTATTTAGTAGACTAAAAAATGTAAGCTAATTATTGTTTAAATATGTTACATTGTAAAATACATATGAAATAATTTTATAATTTCAGAAAAAATGTATTAAAAAATTGTAAAATTATATGTATTAAAATGTATCTGTTTTATTTAAAAATATTTCTAAATTAAAAAATGTAAAGATATGTTTTTGTAAAAATTACAAAAGAAATATGATTGTATATCTGTTTAAATGTAAACAGTTAACAACAAATTAAAAAAGAACAAATATATTGGAATATAACTGTGTTAAAAAATAAAAATAAAACATTGAAAATCTTTCATGAAAATAAGCATGTACAAACGTATATTCCTTTTTTACTACTATTTGTAATACAACTTGTAAACACCCTTTTATTTTCTTAAAAATGCACAATGAAATATAAATAAAACTACCAAAAATAAAAATGTACACATTATGTTCTATTCTTCAAAAAAACGAATTTTTGGTTTCATAGTAAAATATGAAAAATAAAAAAAGTATGTCTTTTTATTTTGTACATCAATATATTTCAAATTACACCTTTAAAAATAACTAAAATATAATTAAAAAATAACTAAATACATGAATAATTACATAATTAAATTTAACCATATACAAATAAAAATATTATAATAAATATTAAAACTTAAAAACAGTACTACACACTTAAACATTTTAAACTATTAACCTAAACTAAAAAGTAAACCATAAAAATCTTACTATTCCTACTCCAATCTAACTAAATTCAGGGAAAGCGCTGGACACTAAACCATAAAAAATTACTATTCCTACTCCAAGCTAACTAAATTCAGGGAAAGTGCTGGACACTAAACCAAAAAAAGTTCCTATTCCTACTCCAAACTCACTAAGGGCCTTGTTATGATGGCAGTCAGACTTTCGTCCGACCGCCATCCTGGTGGGAAATGGGACCGCCCGACTAGCTGTTGGCGGTCCCGCCATTGTAATTACAATGCTACCACCTTCAAAGCAGTCGTAAAGTGTATCTTTTGTATTGCGGCGCATGCTGCGGGCTGCAGCACATGCCGCACTACAAATAATACACTTTTTGCATTACCCTGCACTATGTGGCAGGCAACATGCGGTGCCTGCCACATGGTGCATGGTTTTTTAATAGGTGTCCCATGGGTACCCCCACGGCTCCCAAGCCTCTGGATGAAGGGAGGCCTGGTAGGGGTCCCCAAAGTCAGTTTCCAACAGCCTTTTAGTGTCGGACAGACCGAGTCAGAAAGGCTGTTGGAATCCAACATCATAATTGCTTGGTCGGAAGCGCTGTTCGTAGAGCTGTACGATTTGGCTTCGACTGAGTCTGATTCTCCGAGAGCCGGTCGGAACCGTTTCGAAATGACCAAAAGGTTTCCCTTCCGACTGCGAAAATCATAATTGGTCAAGCGGTTTGGATTCCGACCGAGTCGGGCGGATGGGTACCGACACAGTCCAGGGGAATCCGAATGCCATTCAGACGCTTTCCGACTGACATCATAATCAGCCCCTTAGTGCGGTCACATACTCGCATTTCTTTATGAAAGCTTGTGCTGCAGCCGTAAACCGGCCGCAGCACACAGGGCCGGACTGGCCGTAGCAGGAACCTGGCATTTCCCCGGTGGGCCACTAGGGTGGGGGCCGGTTTTGGGCCCCTCGGGGGCCTTTTTTGTTACAGGGCCGTTTTTGCAGCATAGCTGCAATATCGGGCGCTGTAACAAAATCCCCGGGGGGCAAGCCGAGCACTTTGCCAGGGCCAGTTACGGTTCCCAGTCTTGCCTGGTAGCACAAACTCTCATAGAGAAATATGAGATTCTGTTAATCCCTGCACAGCATGGCAGGCACCTCAAGGTGCCTGCCACACAGTGCAGGGGTTAACAGGGGTCACCATAGGTGCGCCCTTGGCCTCCAACCGGAGGCTGCAGGGAGAAGGGGGCCAATCCATTGGAATGACGTGCTGATCTTCGACTGGCCAATGGGCTCCTTGATCCCATCAGAATCCAGACAGAATGACCAGCTGGTCTCAGTTTCAACCGCCTGAATATGTAATGCGGCGGTCGGAACTGAAACCGCAATGAGGCTGTGGTCGGAGGCTTTCTGAGCCTCATCGTAATCGGGCCCTAAATATTTAAAATACATTATTATTGTATAATAACATATTTCATAAACTACTCCCCACCCTTATCCCCTATAAACCCAAAAAATCCTGCTACTAAAATTTATAAATTTCTAAATATAATATATAAACAATTAAAATTATGAAATGATAAAGTATATATTTTAAATAACTCCTCACCATTTTCCCCTATAAACCCAACATCCTGCTACTAAGAAATATACTACAATATTAAAAAATTATAATATTTTTAAATGAAATAAAAAAATCAAAATAAGCTAAAACATTGCAAATAACATAAACAAAAAAATAATAATAAATAACACTTAAAAATACAATAGCCCACAAAATAGATATTATATACAACTACGGGGCTCATTACGATGTCGTGTGGAAACTTTCAGCTCAACACCGACTCAGAATCAGGACCAACCGACTCATGGACGGCGGATCTGCCTGCCCGATCACGATGCGACCAAACACTGTACAGTCGGATTCCCATTGTTTCCTATAGGAGTTTGTGTTCCGCCCAACAACCGCCCATAACACAGGCGTCTATGGGGGAATGGGGTATGTTTGTAAAACCCTGCACCCTGTCGCGGGCATCCCATGGTGCCTGCCACAGAGTGCAGGGTTTTACAGGGGGGTCCTATAGGTACCCCCTCAGCCCACAATCGGAGGCTGCAGGAGGAAGGGGGCCCTGCTAGGGGCCCCCAAAGTCACTTTCCGACAGCCTTTTCATGTGGGACAGGCCGACGCGGAAAGGCAGTTGGAAATCGACATCGTAATCCCGAGGTCAGAAATGCTGTCCATACGGTTGTACGATGTGGTTCTGACTGACACGAATACTCCGAGAGCTGGTCAGAACTGATTTGGAATGACTGCACGGTTTAACTTCTGACAGCGGACATCATAATCGGGCGGATTGTAAACCGATCGAGTCGGTCGGAAGGGCTCCGACATGGTCAAGGACAATCCGACTGTCGGGAGGAGGCTTTCCGCCCAACATCGTAATCGGCCTCTAAATTTTTACCATTGATATTTTAAACATCAACATTTAATACTGACCAAACTTTCGACAATTTTCCCCTCAATATTACTTACCTCAATATGATGCTGTAACGATATTCTTGACTCAATATTCATGTCACTTGATATTTGCAACTCGATATTCTCTCTCTACACCCTCTGCTGGAACCCTGGCCTGCACCAAGAGGAATGCACTCTGAATGACTGCACTGCTGCACACTTTGGGAACCACAGCTCTAAGGACTTTACCTTGCTTTAAAAAGAGAAATAGTTGACTCCCTGAAAGCAACAGGTTAAAAGAGCTCCACCTGCATCACCTCCAGCAAGAAGACACCAGCTGACCACCTTAAGCTGGATTTTAAAGGATTGGCCAGATGCATTATGGAAGACGTAGTCCCAACATCCCAAGGAGCAACTCAGAGCTTCTGGAACCTTGGATTGGGGTTGTGGACACTTTGGAACCCCAAGAGAACCTTCTGAGAGAAGATCCAGAAGTTTGGAGAAGTTTGAAGAATTTTTGTTAAAAAGCTCCAAAAGATGACTGACCCGTCGACAAGAGTCAAGCCATCGATGTTGAACTCCTACCTGGCCTGGATTTCAGGTTATTCCCACTGAAAGTGCCAGAGCTCAAGACTTCTAAGATTTCATTGAGTCCTCTCACTGAACGAAGCCACCGTCGTTAACTCCAAACCCGGCCTGATGAGGAGCCTTGCTTGACGTTGAGAGAAAGAGCTCCAAAAATGTCAGAAGGTAAAAACTTGACCGGCCCCTACCGCTAAGTGTATCCGGCCCGCTCTCCATTGCGGTCAACCTGAAACTGTGACTTTTTCCTATTTAAGCACGACCAGATGTCCCAAAGTGGAGATTTGGGATTTTAGGCACTAGAAAGTGTTTATTCTTTATAAATTCCCAACTACGGTTCCCTACATTGTATGTTTGTCATTTTCATGTCATTTTAATCATAAAAATATTTCCTATTTTTATAAATTGGTGTTGGAATTTTATTGTGTGTTGTGCCGTACTTATTTAATGTAGTGAAAGTTTGTAAATGCTTTACACACCTGTCTCCTACGTTAAGACTGCCTGCTCGCAGCCAGCTATCAAGGATTGAGCAAGTGAATAATTTATTGGGACCTTGACTGGACCTTACATTGTGATTGTGGCCTTATTACTAGTGGCAGGTACCTACTTAGCCTTACTGATAAACCACATTCAACCAGTTTTTCACTGCTGTGCGGCCTACTCCTTCAATAGGCTAGCATTCAGAATTCCTTAAAATACCTATAAAGCTGTAATTTCTGATTGGATAGAAGTAGCTACTTCATGGTTAATATCTTTGGAATGGTGGTTATATCTCCTCTTTAACGGTAAAGTTGGATTTGACATTACCATTTTAGACATTCCACTTTTAGAAAGTAGACATTTCTCTGCTCTTAACTTTGCTCTGTGTGCCTGCAGCCTGTCTCCAATGCAAGTCTGAGCTGCGTGACAGCTACATTTTGTGCATTCCCTCTAGACAACCATAGAACAGGAAGGACTGGGTGTGACAGGGGATACATGTGCATTCGTCTGCATACTGATAGCCTTCCTGGGCAGGAAGGGGGAGAGGTACCTCACACTTACATCAGAGTAGGTTGTGCCTGGCCCTCACACAAAGGGCTGATTTACCCCCTACTGGTAGTCTGGAGCCAGGCCTGGGTTAAAAGGGATACTTGTGCACTTCAAGGAATTCCTTTGTAGTCACCCCTATATCAAAGGCTCTTTTGGGTATCAGTACCAGGGCTCTGGCCCTATCAAATCAGTACACTACTGGATGTGGGTAGAGTTCTGCTACAGTAAAGACTGCTGTGCCGAAAATATTGCCACTTTGCTGTGACTGAATGTTCTGAGGAACTTGTTCTCTGCTTTGCTGAGCTGCCCTGCTGCATGCTGATCTTTGCCCTGCTGAGGACAAGGACTGAATCCTCTCACTTGAACCCAGATTGACTCCAATGGCTTGCTGGCTTGCCTTCTGTTTTCTAAAGACTCAGGCACACAAAAGACTTCCTGCAATCCTGCTGGTGCTGCTGGACTCTGCCTTCTGTGAGTTCTAGCCTTGCCTGAGGTGCCCCCTCTATTCCTGGGCATCAGAAATGGGTTCTGCTGCTGATTTCTGCAAACATTGACGCATTGCCTTAACTGTGTGAGAATTTCTGATGCAGTGTCTCTTCAACGCCGATGCTGAGGCTCTTCGATGATGAAGAATACACAGCCTGTGCGGCTCGACGACGACGCAGAGGTGGCTCAATGACAAAGCTTTGCATTCACTTCAATGGAGCTCGATGACAACGTGGGACCCTCTCTGCATGGCTTGAAGGCGACCCAGTCGACTCTCGATGACGACAAAAGCTCCAGCCAAAGTATTTCTTCCATGTGACCTGTCTGGGTCCTGTAGCCGGCCTGCCCTCCATCGCAGTCGGCCCGAACTTTGACTTTGCACCGGTCCCTCGCGACCTCAGTAACCAATTGACCACTATCTCGACTTCTACTTATTGGATTTTTGTCGATTTGGTCTTGTTTTACTCAGATAAAAATTCTCTATTTTTCTAAACCTGTGAGGAGTATTTTTGTGGTGTTTGCATTGAGTTACTGTAATTTAAGTGTTGCATAAATACTTTACATATTGCTTCTTAAGTTAAGCCTGACTGCTCTATGCCAATCTACCAGAGGGTGAGCACAGGTTAATTTAGGGCGTGTATCTGTCTTACCCTGACTAGAGAGGTGGCCTCTCCTTGGACAGGGTGCATACCTCTGCCAACTAGAGATCCCAATTCGAACAGTTACCAAACAGGACATTCAGTAATGTAAACCTATGCTTACCAACATATATTTACCTTCACTATATTCTGGATGTCAATATTCTGGTCACAATATTTTCGCATGTTGATATTTAAGATCCAATATTCTGGTTCCATACCATGGGTATCTAGGTGCAGTTATCGAAGTCCCACTAGTCAAGCAGCCTCTGAGCTATCTGTAGAAGGGAAGTTGCAAGACAAGGTGCCAGTACACCTTGATACTGTCAGACAACACAAAAGGGGTTGTTGGGTGCAAATCCAAGCTCACTGATCACAGGCTAGAGTATCTAATGGCAGGACATCAATGAGGGTGCTGTTACTCACTATTCATGCAAGACAAATAAGAGTAAAGCTAGAAGCTATGCAGGTCTCAGGGTAGGGAACCGCTGTTCAAATTGTCCATTCTTCAGCATGACAAACTCCTCTAGCTACTGATGGTAATCGGAAGGCGCCCACAGGCTCTCACAGCACAGGAGAGGGTGACAGGGACAATACAATGAATACAGCTTCTCCATAAAGTGAAAGTGTACTGAGCGCATTCCTGTGGCTGGAGGGTGGGGCCTTAGACATTAAAGTGAAGGAGGATCAAGGCAAGGGTTACCCTATAAATTCAGTGAGGCAAAGGGCTGCTGATTGATTCTTTGTATGCATAACCATTGGATAGGTGGTAGGGGTAAGGGGTGGAACAACAGTTCCTGTTGTTCAAGATGAGGATGTTTCTAGGCATGACCTGCATTTTCGTCTGTCCCTCATTACTGCTTCAGGAAGGCTGATGACAGCTAGATTCAAAGATAACACACTTCATTGTGTCTTTGTTTTGAGTATTCCTTCTTGGAGCCAACATCATTGCTGCCTGCTATGAGAGCTATCACTTTGCACAAAGGCTGAGAAGCAGCCAGAAAATTATATTTTAAAGAGAACCAAGTCAAACTAGTTCTGAAATCATAAACAGCAGATCCACATGATCTGTCTGAAAAATGTGTTTACAAGTGGGATCTGAACTACCCCACTTTGTTCCATGTTTTTCATTAACAAAGGAGGAAGTACTCTGTAAAGCACTCAAGTGACTGCTGTGTGACCAGGGCTTATAACAGCATGGCAGCCACTCTCCCAGCAGTTTGAGGACATCACCTGAAGGCTGAACCTTCTGATAGAGGAGCATAGAGCCTAAAATCCTGCCTGCCTGTTTGAGAGGGCAGGAGTGTGCCTGACCATTCAGGAAAAGAGACTGTCCAAGAGGAGAAGCCTTGCATGTTCCCTGCATTGGGAATGCATAGAGAGAGTGAGCAGCTGCTAAAGTCAGAGCTACCCATGTGTTGAAGGGGTTCTCTTGTTCTCCCATAATGGTTTTGGTCATAAATTGCATCAAGTCTTCTACAAAAATAATGTATTGATTATGAATGGAAATTTGCCATGAGTGAGAGACTGGTATTGATTCTGCTAACCTCTGAGCTCAAGCCTTCCTTTAACACCAAAGTGAGAACCTAGAGCGACAATGTGACCGTAACTGCTATACCAGCATCCCAACTGCACCCGGCCTAAGGAAGCCACAACTGCTGAAGATGAGAGCTGATGCAGGGAACGACTGAGTGGAAATCCCTGAAGTCTTCAAGTTTCAAACAAGTTGCTCTGTAGCCCAACACTGATGAAGCCACTACACAGCAGTAGGTTCACTGCTTGGGATCTGCAAAATTCATATAATTTGCTATTGCATAATTATGTGAAACTTTAGTAAAATTATTCAAAATGTAAACTAATTATGTGGATGCAAATCTGTCATTTTGCGCTATATTTTGATGTGGGGATGCAATTCACACTAAAAGAAATGTGAAACAAAATTTAAATGCACCATGTTCATCAGGCACTCATGTTATGTTGTTCACTGTAAATTTTTACTTCAAATGGCGCATTCATTGTAAATCTGTACAGTGAATGGCACTTAATTTCAAAAGTAGCATAATAATGTAATTTTAGGAGTATCAAGTAACAAGCATAATGGGAAATTCCAGAAATTAAGCAGATTACGCTGGTGCATTTTAAATTTTGCCTATGCCTATTTACTGCATGCTTCCATCACACACTTGTCCAGACTTCAACTCCCAAATACTTAAGCATGGGGCCTGAGAATTGAATCAAAAAGAGAGAATGAGTAATGGACGTAGGCCTGCAGCACGAATTAAGAATTTGTTTTATGAATACCCACAAGATATGAAATGTGAATGGAACTGCTGGAGGCATATGTTTTTAGATATGATTACATTAACTGTAACAAAGCCTAATCAGTACCTTATCCCAGATTGGACACGAGAGATTACAGATGCTAGAGAACTGTGTTAGCAGGATGGGTCACAGATATGTGCAGTGCCTCAAGACCGGAAGCAGGATTTCAACCCTGTGTCGCATTCCCAATTTTAGCCAGTGTAATATTACGTGATGTTGTGTGGCTAGGTTACCTTCTTTTTTATCTAAAGACACTGGACAAGGCAACACATTATTATGTCTGTTGGTTGATGTTTGAATTGTCTTCATGAGAAACCTTTAACAGCTTGTGCTTGAAAACTGAGAGTCAATTGTGAAAAGGGTTTACTGAGCACAATGTGCAGACCCATAGTAGAACAGACACCATGAGACCAGTGGCAAATAACCTCATTCCCTTCAGTTGGGGGCCAAAAGCCCTTGTCTGCCCTATGCCCCCTCTACAACAGGGTCTGAGAGACAAGCTTATCCATTCAGCCAGTCAGATACTTTTGAATTTCTGAATGCCTTTCCTGTCTTTGGGGCATGTTTCCTGTGTGTTCATTGTGTGATCATTGCATGGAGAAGACACCGCTCCTCCCCTCCCCTGTTCCTTGGTATCTGTCTCTACTAAAGCCAGGAAATAAGGTAAATTGACACCAGATGAGAAAGTCCTCTTTACATGTAATGACTAACAATCAAGTTCATCCCATCCGAGGGACAGTTACTTCTGGTTTTTTGCAAGAAGTTTTGAGAATGACAGGGTACATGAAATGTCCAGCAAGGCATATATCAGGTTGGTTTACAGTAAACCCACAAGCCCACCCATACTCCCTCATCTAATGAAAACACCTCCACTTAACACACAGCATCAACTGCTTGCATCCAACGCCCAGACATGATTATAGGCCAAAACAAAAGAAGGGAACCAGTCACCAATTCCACCCAAAGGGTTCAGTTTAAAAAGCACATTTCTCTATATAGATTAATGCTGCAGTAAATGTTGGTCTATCACAGCCTGGCTGGAAAGGACAGTAGCCACTCTTTGTAAAAGAGTGGCGGCCATTGCTTACCCACTCAATCTCAGAGTTACACTTATGGTTCCCAATCAATGTAAACAGTGAAACTATCAGCATATATATAATTGTTGTTACCTTAACAATACAGTGACTTACCAGCAGATTGAACTAGGGCAGGGGAGCATGCGCTTCAGAGCCATGCAGAAGACTTTACGTCCCAACAGTGTGGAATTTTGGTATTTGGGGACCTCTGGTGCGAAGGAAAATGAGTTCAGTGACTGCCAATACTTTGACTCGTTTTAGATGCATAACACAGCAGGGATAAGACACAGCAAGAACATTTAATAATGTTTTGAATATGGAATCTGTAATGGAAAGTGTTAGAAATGGGGTTTCTGGTTGGCTAGGGTATGCACCTCAGCCGGGTAGAACCCACCACTCTAGTCAGGGTAAGGAAGGTACACACCAAAGATAACCTCTGCTCACCCCCTTGGTAGTTTGGCAGAGCAGTCAGGCTTATCCCAGAGGCCATGTGTAAAGCCTTTGCGCAACACACACACACCAGTGGCACATAAAATACACCACAAAAAGTGACTCCACATAATGGGGGATATTCTCAAGAACGTGCGATAATCATCGCCAAAATAGGTTAACGCAATTTCTCACATCGCCGTCTATCGTGGGACAATAACTCTGTGTCAACGTCGTATTCACAACACGCCGGTAACATGCGATAGTTTCCCGATAACACGTCAAATGTCCGCGATAAAATTACCGGGACGGCGATAAAAATCCAAACCCGAACGTGAAAAAAGTTGCGATGGGTCCAACTGCAATAAAAAATTCAGCGATAAGCAGCGCCAGGCCTGCAAGTCCCACAAGTCAGGCGGGAAAAACCACTATAAAAGCGGCAACAAAAAACACAAACAAAACACAAACAACTGCGAAGCACCATGGAGGTAGCCGGAGCAAGTACAGAGGACAACCAGAACCCCACAAGCCCCACGGAGGACCAGCCTGGGACCTCGGGGGTCAGGGAAAGAGCAAGGAGAAGAAGAAGAAGAGGAACCCGCGTTTCAGTACGCAGGAAAACCAGATCCTCATTATGGAGGTGATAGAACACCACCACCAACTGTTCATCACCTCCACTGTGTCATTGGCAACTAAAAATACAATATGGCAGTCCATCTTGGCCAAGGAGAATGCAGTCGGAGTGAAGAGAAGGGAAGTGAACGACTGCAAGAAGCGCTGGACTGATGTGAAGCGCAAAACCAAGCTGAAACTCGCAGCCAACCTGAAAGCAGCAATGCAGACTGGAGGTGGGAGTCCAGCGACACACCAGGAGCTGGATGAGATGGAGGAAATGGTGACCCAAGTCATCATTGGGGAGAAGGTGGCAGGAGTTGGGGGACCGGACACTGCACAAAATGACCTGAGCCAACAGCAACAGGGCGAGTAATGACCAGGGACTGGGGGGACGGGGGGAGATGGGCACAGTGGCACACATGCACAATTAAGTATAGCACATCTGCGGACAAACCATGCCCAAGAGTCACAACTCCGACCAAGAGCCCAATTTACCCAAGTCTGCAATATCTCAGCACTGTATAAGCACAGAAGTGAAAGGCACACCGCCTGAAAGGGACAAGGGCCAGCCAAATCAGAGCTGAAGGGGCAACACACCCACAATGCAGCACACACACATAAGAATCAGAGCACCTTAACATTGACAGCAATGTGGTACAAACTGCAACACTTCCACAACAGAACAGAGGACACAACTGCTGCCGCTTGTGTGTTGAAAATGGCCATTCGCATTTGGCATAGCAGGAAACTGTGAGATGATAATGTACAAGTACAACCTCACATCCCTGATGGTGTAGAAATGTCAACTGTCCCGCATCAAATAGGCATCTCCTCACAAACAGTCACAATGTACATTGTCATGCAGTCTGTTAGTAAACTTGTACAATGCGTGAACATTCATGTGAACACAATGTCAATCTGCATCTCCCCTTCACATTGCAGAGGGAGAATCAACACCTCCTGCAGAGCAGATCCAACAACTCAGCACTGATGATGAAGAGGACCTCCCCAACATCGACACTGACGCCCTCCAAGAGCTCATGGACAGCTTCGGCAACTCACCTCCAGGAGCAGGGCAGTCCAGCTGCATCGAGGAGACCCCACACCCTGCACAGACCACACAGTAGGAAGCATCCACCACCACGGCTGTCTCCCAGGACCCCCACGACCAACACATGGCATTCCAACGCCGTGTGTTAGGGTGCCAGGAGAAGATGGCTGATCAGCTGCGGGTGGGGTTTGACCTCATGGCAGCCAAACTAGATGCCATACGTGGGTGTCTAAGTCCCATCAGGGATGACTTACAGTCACTAACGGACACCCACTGTCCGCTCCATGCTCTCCAACAATCCATAGCTGACATCGCTGGAGTCATGACTCTGAGCCAAGAACAACTGTCTAGTCAGAGTGGCTCCAGCGATGTCAGCCGGGAGTTGGGACACATAAGGAGAATGATGGAGGGTTTGGAGCGGATGCAGGCGGAAAGAATGTTTGCCACGGCTGCACACCAGCGGGATGTAGCTGTGATCTTCCATGCCCTGCAGATCCTCGTCATGGCATTGCCGCCACAAGGCCTGGCGCAGATGAATGCTGCTGCTACTACTCCATCCACATCTCCGCCCCCTGAAGTGTCAGTGCCACACAGTGCGGCAGACATTCCACCTCCAGCCCCTGATGTGTCAGTGCCACACAGTGATGCAGACTAAACACCACCACCCACATGTGAGGCACCTGACACATCAGAGGACGAAGATGATGATGAATCTGGCTTTGTGGTAAGAATGAAGTGGTAGCATTCATCTCCGCCATGTGGCCTGTTTCAGCTTGGTTCTGCCCTCTGCATCATGCCCTGGAATAACACCTTCCACTGTCCCCCGATACACTCAGCGACACTCACCTTGGACCTCGAGATGGACTGCCATATTTTGTTTGGTTACCAATGACACAGCAATCACACTGTGGACTGAAGTCTTCCTCCTCTGATGAACTTGTCAATCCCTAAAGGACTCTGGCTGGCCCTCCACGGGGCAACAATGTAAAGTGGGGTTTGCATGGCCCTGTAATGGTCCAGCTTCAACACTCCACTGAATGCGAATAAAACATTCCAATTCACACAGATGTGTCATGGCTATGATCAATCAAGTATGAAAGTATGGATGAATGTAGGGACAGTGATTACACAAAAAGGTATTCCCTGGGTAATGCTATCAATGTGCATGTATGGCCGTGACCCACATAGGCAGTGAGACACACATTGTCATTCAAATCAACACTCATCACAGTTGAATACAAGTGAAGGTGCGTAGACTTTATTAGCATAAGCGTGTCAGTACGGGCAAGATAAGTGCCACAACATGCAGACCAATACAGCAGTATGTCAGAATGAGGAACGTTGCCAAGCGCCGCTGTCCACTCCGGGGGAGTGCCTCACCTTTCACAGGTCTGTGTTAACCCGCGTTGTTGTCCGGTCATGTATTCGGAGTCCAGGTGAATGCAGCCATGTCCACTGTTGTCGTGGGATATGTGACCAGATCTCCAAGATGCAACAAGGTGTTGGGACATGTGCAATGGGTTCCAACCTGTTGTGGCTGCAGGTACGTAGTTACTCGTCCATGAAAGCGATTGCAGCTTCGTTGGCTATCATTTCCAACATGAGGTCGTTGTCGACTTCATCAAACAGGACGGCGAGGCAATCCATTAGCAGGTCCGGACAGATGTGCTGCGTCCACCCCCTTTCACCAATTAGCACCACAGCCCAATAGGGGAGCGGTTCTATGTGGTCACTGCACACGAGGAGTTGTGCAATCTCCCAGGTCCAGCTGCCAGCATGTATGCCAAGTATCAAGGCATCCCATAAACGGGTATCACGGTGACACTCCTGGTCGTGGGCCAACAGGGGGCGCACACACATGTCAAAATCCAGTTCAGCTACCGTCCTGTTCAATAGGCAGACATCCATGGACCACTCGGATATGCACGATCGACAATGCAACACAGGCTGAACGCAGGTGACGTTGGCAAGGCGGAAGCTTAGCCGGTAACTGATCCGCAGCACTGCCAATGGCAGTGCCCCCAGTAAATGCAGCATACGTGCACGGTATAGTTCCACGTGACAGGGGTTGTGCATGTGTCCGGGATGTTCTGCCATTGTGGTAGTGGCTCTGGTTGAAGCGGCACTGTTCTGACCTGCGCCAGTTCTGTGGATGAAATGCCACAGCTCGGATCAATGAGTTGTTTTAGTGTGCAACGGTTGTACGCCTGGGATGGTGTGGGAGTAAGTGTGAAGGCCATTCCATGCAAGATAACTTCGAGCAAGGACTTCTGTGTGTGGGGTGTGCATACGTTGGTCTGTCGTCGGGCTGTGCGTAGTAAGGGAGTCGTCCTCAACTGCTATCGTATCTGTCAGGGGGTGCCGGGCACATGCAATTCCGAGGTCGGAGGGGCAGATGTGCTTCCGCCTGATAGTTCAGACAAAGGAGCTTTCATCCCTAATGTCAGTTTGTCATCTGCTTGCATTCAGGAAATGTGATGTGGCTTGTTGGGGGTGGGGTGGGATGTGTGCGACTTTGGGATTCATGTTTGACATGTCTTGCATGTGGCAAATGAGCGGCATCACTGTGTGTTACGTTGCCTCACAGCGGCTCCTCCCTCCCCCGAGCCTATTTACTTGTGTGCGCTGCGCTGTGGCATCACTTGCACTCCTACGGCACACCATTGTCATGCCTGTCTGCGCATGTCCACAAGCCTGACAGCGACACAGTGATGTTGGCCGTTGAAGGTGGGCGGCCACGTGAGTGCAGGCCTATGGTAAGGATAGGGCGGACACAGATGTAGAGTTCATGCCTGGCTGAACTCGCGCTGCGATTAAGGCTAGGCATTTGGCTCATGCTGCGGCAATACAGATACACACAACACTTGGCATGTATGAGCCAAGACCCCGAGCGGTTTTGCGCTCCTTCATTTCTCCGTTCGTGCGAGCCCGCCGTCCGGGTGCATGCTACATTGCAACATTGTCGATTGCGGGCCGGGTGGCGCCGACACTACAACAGAGACACACGCATTAGTTACTTCCTTGTCCAGGCCAGAACTGAACCACGCCCAGAGCCCCGGGCAAATTCTTCACACCCCTACGCTGGACTGGCGTACGCCGGCCCAGCCCACTCCGCTTACGCTTACAGGGGGGACGACACAGCTACGTGACCGAGGTCTTCCCCACTGCCTGAGGTAACATGGTTGCGTCCGCTGTCCACAGCACAATGTAATGTGGTAGGGCCAGGGGCCATCATGCATACATAATGACCACACGGACACACTTAGATATATAGTGGAACTGGCTACGGGCACGTGCGCCTGGCCCCTTTTTATTACCAGGGTCACATGTCCAGTGACGCCTGTGCTGGATGGGTGTGGGGTGAGTGTAAGCCAGCCCTCAGGGAGTGGTTGGTGCTGGCAACAACTAGAACAGTGATGATCGTTTCGCACACACAAGACTCAATCATGAAGGGTCCATGACTTGTGGTGCACTGAGGTAGGGGCACCAGCTCTGACATCACACACACAAGACTCAATCATGAAGGGTCCATGACTTGTGGTGCACTGAGTTAGTGGCACCTGAAGAGCTGAGTAGGGTATCACGCTGATGATGGCATCCAAGACAGGTGTGAGCAACTTTGATAGGCTGGCTGTAAGACTCCTCTGACTCTGGCAGTTGTTGGTTGGCGGTGGTCCTGGCGGTGGTGGCAGGTGTGCAGCCAGCGATGATGGCATGTCCTAGCAGGTCAGGATTGGATTTGATATGTGTGAGCCCTGCTGACCGCAGTGTATGCCGGAGGCAGCGGTCAGCAAGGGCCCACAGCCACGTGGCGTTGACTTGAGCTGCACAGAGTTAGTGGCACCTGAAGCGCTCAGCGGGTGCGCAGCCTGTGATGATGCGTCATCCGGGCGGGCCGCACTGGAAGCAATGTCTGTTGCCTACTGGACTGCGCCATAAATAAATCAAGACTGAATTTGAATTGGGAGACCTGCTGACCGCAGTGTAGGCCGAAGGCAGTAGTCAGCACACACATAACTCCGGGGTGCTGTGCCGCTGGGTGCGCTGGGGGCCTGTGTCGCGGAAGCCAGCGATCGGCTGAGGAGGCTGGCGGTCACGGCGGCGGACTCGTGGCAGGGTGAGGGGCGCCGCAGTCACATTGGCCATCCCGGAAGTGAACCACGCCCAGAGCCCCGGCCTATTTATTCACACTCCTACGCTGGACTGGCGTACGCCGGACTAGCCCACTCCGCTTACGCTTACAGGGGGGGACGACACAGCTACATGACCGAGATCTTCCCCACTGCCTGAGGTAACATGGTTGCATCCACTGTCCACAACACTACAAACACCAGTAGTATATGTCCACATGGACATGTCTGTGCTCTGCATACTGAAGTCTGTCCAGCACATCACCGCCACAATTGGCATTGTGTACATTCTTCTTCATGGGTGACTTGCCTCCTTCACACATACTTGGTTCCCACCTCTCCCCACATTCTGCAATTGTGTGGCTGAGGGGCCATGCCGTTTTCGGAAGGTCAGCTGTCTTGTTCTGCGCTGCCTTGGTGGTAGTCCGGCGGGGGGGCGGAGGGGGGCCTGGGGGTGGTGACGGTGGGTTTTGTGGACCTCTTGGGTCTCTGAGCTGCATGATCAGTAGCTCCATGACATGTGTTGGTCTTCAGATGTGACTCTGGGCTGGGCTCCCTTTCATACTGCAGGTTGTCGTCCTGCTTAACACCAGTAAAAGGCAGGTGTTAAATCCCTGCTGCTAGCGCGCCTTATCGCCTGTTTTTGGATCGCATAGCAGATCTGGCTGGTCGTTGAGAATATCGCGAAGTGGTGTTTTCATGTGTTTTTGCACGTGAACGCCTACTCTGCATATCATTAGCATTAGTTGTCGGTCTCATCCGTGGCAATGTTTTTCACGGAAGCTATCGCTGGAAAACTGGCGATATCGGCAGTTTGCACCAGCTTGAGAATAGGGCGATAAATCTATCGCCACTTTTGCGGCGCTAAAGTGCCGATAAATCGGCGATAAGTCCTTGAGAATATGCCCCAATGTTATATAAAAATATCTTCTGTGTTATACATAATACACATAGACCACAATCACATAATTCATAAATCACTTTGCCAACTAGGCAATTGTCATGACATCACATGTAGTGCATTGAAGTAAAAACTTATAAGTTGCACATGTCATAAAAACATAGTGAAAACATTATGCATAACACCACATTTAGTTCACCCTCACTGTACACATGGTGCAGTTTCTAAAAGTAACAGAACTTGTTATTCTGTCTATGTCAGGTATGAGCCCAATGTTCATCATACGATCAATCAGGGCAAAAACTGGGTTACTCAACATCCCTGTACATAGATCACCATAAATTCATAGCGCACAGGGCATAAAATGCAGGCTGTTAGATTAGGTACAGAATCCATAAATTTCCACATTTTGCGGTGTAGGAATCACCAATGATCCTAAGCATATACACCGCCTGTACGGTCTAAAAAGCCTATTCTTTATATCCATACAAGAACTGCACTCAAGTTAGGGACCCGCCCAGGAATTACTCCATAGCACAGTGAACCCATAGGAGGCAGCTTTCTTGCACTCCTACCCCCCGCCCCCCTGCAGGGTACCTTCCCCTGGGCCCCTCGGGCACCAGAAACCAGTGTGGCAAGGAGGGAGCACAAGATATGCTACCGGCTCCCTGTGAAACCTTGGAGCCCAGCGCACCGGTGCTCCTGTGAGGCAGTATCCTGAGTTCTGTGCTTACCTCGCCCGTGGCCAACTTCCCCCACGCGGTGCAGCTGAAAAAACATCCAGCGACTCCGGCCCACACTAGGGCGAGTCTGAGGCCCTCTGAGGCCTTCCCGACCCAGCTAAGTCAACCGCTGAGCCGCCAGTGGGAGACAGTGCAATGGCTTCGGCCTCCAGGGGCAGTCTCCTTCATCTGGCCCAGCTGCTTCGGGGCCTGGTTCTCTGCTTCCCCCGTCCCAAATGGAACCACAGCACGTTGGCAACCCCCTTGCCAGGGGGCCACACGGGAGAGTTCCCTGGCAATGGTGCAACACTGCTCCTGTTTGTCCCAGGCTCAGCGCAGCAGAGCCTTGTGTAGTTTTTAAAAACCAAGCACTCCGGGAAGATTCTTCCCTCGTAAAACACTGGGGACTTCCCGGAAATAAAGCGCTCACCACACGCTCGTCGTAGTTGGTTTTTTCCTTATCACTTCCTCAGATGGAAATAGAAATCACAGCTCTCCACACGCCCTTTGAGAGGAAGCGCTCTTGCAGGTTTTCCTTTTGATTCCTTGGCCACAAATCACGCCAGCAAAGCGTTTTCCACATGGCAACCGTTACCTTTTTAAATAACCAGGGAATTGCGATCCCATGTGCTTCTTTCTCCTGCTCCAGGCAGGGGCATCCACTGTAGGCTGTCCTACTCCACACAAATCAGGGGCAGCGCTCCTCACACAGCTTCTCCAGCTCCCCCCCAGATAGGTTCTCTTTAAATCCAGCAAGGATATTCCTCAGAGGTTTTTTTATCTCCCTGAGACTTCCAATAGGAGGCAAGCACACACAATCCCTTGGAGATTCTTCACAAGCAGGATACCACAGAAGGGGAAAAAGAGTCAGTCATTTTCCTCCACCACAGACAGAAGCAGCAACAGCAGGCCAACCCACCCCTCACACAGAGAAGGCAGCACTCCTCACACAGTCCTTCCACTCCTCTTCGTAGCAGGGTCCTCTTGTTTCTTGAAGTAATCTAAAGTCCTGGGGTTTTAGGTCTTATACCTATACCCCATTTTGTCATTGTTCTTTTTGTGGCAAGGGTCTCTGAACCCAGTGCAAACCAGCCATGTCCTCCCTGGTGCAACATGACCACAGGGGATGGAGACAGCATTGTGCAAAGGAGATACAGCCTATTCAGGTGTAAGCGAAACTCCTCCCACCACTCTAAGTGCAGACCAGATCTATTCAGCCCAGCGATGAGTCACCCAGACAAGGCAGGGCACACCTCAACCCCCCCTTGTCTAGAGTGAATGCACATCCCCAGCACCTGTCACTCCAACACCAGAGGCACACAAAATGGTAAAGTAAGAAAATGCCCACTTTCTAAAAGTGGCATTTTCAAACACACAATTTAAAAACCACTTTTACCAAAAGCTGTGTTAATAAATTCTGAGAGCCTAAACTCAATTTTTCTATCTTGTCCCTATTGAAAGTTACACATGTAAAATTGTTACAGTGCAGCCCTAATGATGGCCTATGGTCCAGAAAGCCTTTGAACTGTGAAAAATTAAATATACAGTATTTCACTATCAGGACATGTCACACACACCAGTACATGTTCTACCTTTCACATACACTGCATCCTGCCCACGGGGGTACCTTAGGCCTACCTTAGGGGTGCCTTACATGTAAAGAAAGGGAAGGTTTTGGCTGGTAACTGGGTGCACTTGCCAGGTCGACATGGCAGTTTACAACTGCGTGCGCAGACACTGCAGTGGAAGGTCTGAGATACATTTACAGGGCTACTCATCGCATTTGACGATGCAGCGCGCGCAACGAAATTCGTTTTATTTATTTATATGTCTACTTACCTCTATTCGGCCGTATTCCGTACTTTACTACCCCCCACCCTGCCCCTCCCCTGCCCCACGTCACCGCCCGGCAGCACTCCCACCACGGGCCGCTACTGGGTTAAACTATACCCAAAAGAAATGACTCCATTTTCAGGCTGGGTATGGAAGAATTATGAGATGAAACAGTTGTCAAGCAAATGATTTAGAAATGTCCATTTACTGACTAAAAATATGTTTATTGGAAATGCCCAAGAAAACCATTAAGTTAGTCATGTAACTCAAATTCAGTATTCTTTGAGACATGAAATATATGTTGTGATCTTGTGAGGTAGGAAGATACCAAGGGGCATATGTACAAAGGGACTAGGCCACCGGAACTTCATTTTTTTTCATAGTTCGGGTGGTGCAATGCCCTGCACCATATTTACAAAGTGATACCAAAGGGGATGATGGACGGAGCGTTAGAGCAAATCAAACACTCACCCCCAGTCAACTGATCTGGGTTTAATCCATCATCATTCTTTAGCTCACTCCACCACCCCAGTTCAGTCTGACCCTGTGCCTCATGGGAACAGTCCAGCCCGAACTGCCAAGCCATGTCTTCCCTGGACCGGAAACAAGCATCCTGGGACCGGTTTCGGGTTCATAACCCTCATCAGCCAGGCTATCTTGAATCCAGTGGCAAAGTGAGCAAGGGACCCACGTCTGGGCATACCCTGCCAACTTAGGGCGAACAAAGCGATACCAAAGGGGATGATGGACGGAGCGTTTGAGCAAATCAAACACTCAACTGATCTGGGTTTAATCCATCATCATTCTTTAGCTCACTCCACCACCCCAGTTCAGACATGGCCATATGCAAATCAGTCTGACCCTGTGCCTCATGAGAACAGTCCAGCCCGAACTGCCAAGCCATGTCTTTCCTGGACCGGAAACAAGCATCCTGGGACCGGTTTCGGGTTCATAACCCTCATCAGCCAGGCTATCTTGAATCCAGTGGCAAAGTGAGCAAGGGACCCATGTCTGGGCATACCCTGCCAACTTAGGGCGAACAAAGCGATACCAAAGCATTGTAAAGCGATTTACAAAGCAGCATTAAGCCACTTTGCATGGCTTAACAACACTTTGTAAATATAGTACACTTTCACGCAGGTATCTGTGTGAAAGGGATATGCAATGGGTGTTATTGTGGGCATTCCACTGCAACACCCATTGCTTTTTGACGCTGCACCAGATTTAAAAGGATCTGTAAATCTGAGGTAGAGCCAAAAACTAATGTCATGCAAAAGCAAAAAGGGACACCTTCCTGCACATAAACAATCCTCCCTCCAACGCAGGCACCCTTGCACTATGGTGCAAGGGTGTCTGTGTTGGCACTAGGCAGCTATTTTTGCACCAGCGCTAGGGAAAACACAGGGGTGAGCCGTAGTTTTGTAAATAGTGTGCATCGCTGCATTTTGGATATGATGCACTGCAGATCTGTAAAATTTGCTGCACAGCTGTGCTGCACCCTTTCCTTATACATATGCCCCTAAGTTGTTTTAACATTAATCCTATCAACTTGTGCATAGACATGTAAATTGTGTGTAGATCGTAACATCACACTTGGGTCAAAGTGCTTCCTGTGCTTTGAAGAATAATGTACCAATATATGAGGACAGAACTGATGTAAGATGAATTGAGTTCTAGAAAGTCTGCTAGCCTGCACTGAGTTTTGTCATATCTACATATGCACCGTAACAAGGTGTTACAGACACAAGTTGAGATTCCCGAAATGACTCCACATCTAAGTTTCCTAGTTTTTCATCTGTGGGACTTGAGTCCCATTTGAACTTGCAGAAAAATTTCAATAGCTACCCTATAAGTGTCCTTAAGTGGCGTACATAAGTTCTCACTCCAAAAATATGACCTCAAATAAGACCCTGTCTTGAATTGCGCTAATATCTTTTTCAGTAAGTAAAGCTGTGGAGGGTGTGTGAAATGGATAATTCAAAAGTACTCTACCCTATGTATTGTCTACTTGAGTGTTTCCCAAGCGTTTGGTCGGGACCCACTGGTGCGTCTCCAGCCAAATTTTGGTGGGTTGCAAAAGTTCTGGTCTAATGTAAGCAGTGTTTACATTGAGTATCCATGTTTGTACACGAGTAGAAAGGTGCTGAACAATGGGTCTTGTTTACTAGGAGCTTGTGCCGCAGTTGCATCATTTTTTTATGCATTGGTGACGTATTCTCTGCCCCAAAGTTACAAGTGACGCATTGCGCCCAATAAGTCAGTTTTTGTAGGCCTGCATCAAAAAATACCTGTGCTACAACTGGCTGTGCCTTGCAATTTACAATGCATGCAGGGTAGGCGTTCCCTCGTAGGTCTGATGCAGTGATATTTACAAGTTTTTCAATGAGTGACACAACTTTGAGATAGGCCGAACCAAGCTTGAAATGCGTCAAAATTCCTACGCCTCTTCAAGCTACACGTAGGAAAGTATGCATTGACGTTTCAATAAGAATCTGACCCGCTGTAGTCACTTTACACACTGGAATAAGTTATTAAATCACAACCCCTCTACTAGTAGTAGGTCTACATATGTGACAATCATGTTTTAGGACCCCTTGACCAACCTGGGGCCATGGCACCTATGATATCACCATCCACTGCAGCAAGGCATTGTGACGTTGTGTACTCCATGTAAGTACAGGTCAGGATTGTCACCTCCATGGGGGAATGGATCCCCAAGCCCAGCCAAGTATACTCCAAAGCACAACATGTAAGTACATACATAAGGTAGGTAACACATGAATTGCCACTTTACATTACAACATATACTTGCATCCACTCACATTCGTGTCACTCACTATGTCAAACATTCTTAGGCCTCTAAGTACACATGAGTAGACTATGCCCTCTGTCATGTGACACACTACTTTATACTTGTCTGCATTACATCCAGGACCAATGTAATGGTGTACTAGGTGACTATTCCACCATTTTACAGTCCACTACATTGGTCCACACACATTATTTTATTTATATATTTATTTATAAAGTTTTATATAGCGCGAACGTGACCCACGAGGGTATCAGAGCGCTTTACAGTATACAGTATAAAACATAGACGGATGAGGTAGTATACAAGCATTTGAAAAGTGTCATTACGAACAAAAGAGATGTATAATACATGGATAACAAACATAGGTGACCCAGAATCAGCAGGGCATTGCACAATATACAGTTATTGAGCATTAGGTGGTTGTGCTTATAAACATACATATAATATACTCCTTCGATTCACCATGGGTATACAGTATATGGATAATATAGGAGACCCGAGGCCAACTAGGCTTTAAACTAAATACAGTTATTGAGCATTAAGTGGCTGTGGTAATAATCTTACATATAATAATATCATTCATTCCACCGGAGGTAGGCAATGATATGCGGATCATATAGGTGACTCGGTGTCAGCCTAGAGTTAAGACTTACGACGTGAATTTGTTCATTAGTAGTATTTTTACTTCTTTTTGAATACGGTAAAGGAAGAGATTCCACGCACCACTGGAGGTAGGGTGTTCCAAATCTTTGGTGCAATCCCTGAGAAAGGTCTGCAACCAGTTCTCTTCTTATGGAAGGATTGTGGTTTCAGAAGTAAAGTACTCGTACTTGAAGTTGTCTGCAACCTCCCGACCTTTCTAGCTTTAGAGCTAAGTAACTGGGTGTATTGTTATGTAGTGCTTTATGGGTCATGCAGGCAACCTTTAGGTGTATTCTTGCCTCGTAAGGCAGCCAGTTCAGGGCTTTCAGGGTCGGAGAGATGTGGCTACTTCTTTTAGTTCCTGATACCAGTCTAGCCACAGCATTAAGTGATGCCCTGAGCGGAGCCAGCTTGTATTTGGGGAGACCGCAAAGAGTGGTGCTTCCATAGTCTAATCTTGGTAGCACTAGGGCTTGCACTGCCATTTTTAGGTCGGCCTGAGGGAGGAAGGGTTTGAGTTTCCTTAGTATACTCAGCTTGTGATTAGCTCCCTTGGAGGCATTAGAGATGTGCGACTGCATATTCAGGTGTTTGTCTATGGTGATTCCTAGGGATTTTGCTGAGTCAATGATGAGGGGAGCACAGTCAAAGGAGGTTAGGTGTTTTAACCATAGGTCTATCTTAGGTATGTGGTTCGGTGGAGAGATGAGAATGAATTCCGTTTTTTTGGTATTCAGCATGAGGTGGTTGTTAGTGAGCCAGCTTTGCGTGTTCAGTAGAATAGTGTTGAGGGAAATTAAGTCTTCTGGAGTGGAGATTTTCAAATACAGTTGGGTGTCATCCGCATACAGGTGATATAGAATGTTCGCTGATTTCAGTGCGTTCGCCAAAGGTTCCATTAGTAGGTTGAAAAGAATGGGTGATAAGGCTGATCCCTGAGGGACACCCAGGGTGACCACGGAGGGTTGCGAGAGTGAGTTCTTCATCTTGATTCTTTGTGTTCTGTTATTTAGGAAGGAGGAGAACCATTGCAACACTGTGCCCGAGAGGCCCATCCTTCGTTCCAATAGGGACAAAAGGTTGTCATGCTTGACCATATCGAAGGCGGAGGATAAGTCGAGGAGTATCATTAGGCATGACTCGTTGCGGTCAAGCATTTTTAGTATGTCGTCCATAATGTGTGTGAATGCAGATTCTGTGCTGTGACCTTGACGGAAGCCAGATTGGTGCTTGTCTAAGAGGTTGTAATTCTCAATATGGTTGCATAATTGAATTTGTACACATGTCTCCAGCAGTTTCGCCAAAGTGGGGATGTTGGATATAGGGCGGTAGTTGTTGAGATCAGATGGGGTGGCGTCAGGTTTCTTTAGTATAGGTGTGACCTGCCCAATTTTAAGACAGTCCGGAATGGCGCCTTGTCTCAGAGAGGCGTTTACAATTTTTGCCCATAGCGGTAGAATAGTTGTTTTTAACATTTTGAATAGGGCAGGAGGCAGGGGGTCAGAGAAGTGGTTGGAGGGGTTGATTGCTTGAAGAGTGTTATTGATTATTTGTTGAGAGATTGGCGAGAAGGTGTGCCATGAGGCATTGTTTTTTGTGACTTCGCCTGGAATATTAAAATGGACTTCGAGTAGAGCGCCCCATTTAGTATCTTGGGCCATAGATTGTGGGAGGGCCTTTTTGGATTGGATGTCAAGCTCGATGGCCTTAGTCTTTTCGCGGAAGAAATTGGCAAGCACATCACAGGTAGGTGTAGCCAGGTCATTTAGTTCCCTAGAGTTAGTCGTGTTGCATGCTTGTTGCTTGACGATTTCAAAGAGTTTTTTGGGACGGTTGATTGCTTGGTTCAGCTGGGTTCTGAAAAAGTCTGCCTTTGCCTTAAGAATCTTCCTGTTGTAAGAGTTCCTTAACCTTCTAAGGCGATCAAGGTTATCAGTGGTGGGTGCTGATTTCTATAGTCGCTCCGCAACTCTTAGCTGGCGTCGCTCCGAGTTCAGGGTCTCATTGAACCAAGGTTTGGAAATTTTGGAGGAGTCGTTTTTTTCTTGGAGGGGCGCTGTAGAGTCCAGGATTTCAAGCAAAGTGGAATTATAGAAGGTTGTGAGGTCATGTACATCAGTCATGTCCGTCATGTGGGTCAGGGCGGAGTTGCATCGGTTTACCAAGGTGATGGGGTTGATATTTTGTAAGTTCCTTTTACATTGTCTTGTTTTTGAGGGTTGGCCCCTTTTTTGAGTTACTTCAATATTGATGGAGAAGAGGATGCAGTGATGATCAGTCCAATCGCATGGGGTGATGGATTCTAGTAGGACTATGTTCGTTTTTGCAATGATGAGGTCCAGTGTCTCTCCCTTGTTGTGAGTTGGGCTGTCACAGAATTGAGATAGCTCCTGTTCTGACAAAAACTCTTTAAGCCAGCCTACACCATGATCGTTTGCGTTGTTCCAGTGGAGATTAAAGTCACCCAAGAAAATTTGAGGTACTTGTGAGTTGACGTTGGATGCAATGACCTCCATTAGCTCGTCGATAAAAATCAAGTTATCACCCGGGGGGGGGGGGGGTGGTAGAATATGTGAAGCTTGCTGGCGATGCGCTTATCATCAGAGATATTAATACAGAGATAATCGCAGGAGGATAGTCCGATGGAGACTGCTTGCTTGACTGAGATTGAGTTACGATAAATGCAAGCTACCCCTCCCCCGAGTTTCCCGTTTCTGTCTAGGCAGATTAGGTCGTGGGTAGGGGGAACCAGTAAATCAAGGATGGGTGAGGAGGAACTATTTAGCCATGTTTTGGTGAGGACAATAATGTCTAAATCATTCTCTAGAATGAGGTTGAATATGTCAGGAGCAAGTTTGCTAGCAGGTCTGCAATTAATGAGCCCACACTTCATCTTGTTAATAGAGTGGGTTAGGGTAATCTGCTCTGTGTTGATATTTGTGAGGTTATCTCTATTTACGGATCTGTTGTTGTGAGTCGGTTCTCTGAGGGGATTGGTTACAATGGATTGGATAGTGCCACAGTGCGACTTACTGTTATCTGTTGCCCGGGCATAAGATGTGAGGAGGTCGTCTATGTCTCTGTCAGATAGTTCATCACTTGCCCTCCTAGGCCAAGACGGAGAAGGTAAGTTACCCAGATTAGTGTTTTCGGGGTGTAAGAACTTGGGTATGTGTCTGCTAGGTTGGACACTGATTTGGTTATTCTGACTAGTGTTCTCGGGTGTGAATTCGTGGGGATGTAATTTCTCGTTTGGAGACTGATTTGGTTCACGGTGTCGTTGGTGGCTCTGTGTATGTTTAGAAGTTCTTTAGTGATAGTATATAGGTTATGCATCTCACCCTTGAGATGGGATAGGCCTGTGGCTAACTCATTGAGTCGAGTGATCCAGACGGAGTTGGGAAAGTAGGTAGGAAGTGTGGGTGTATGATCAGTTAAGGAGGGCGATCCGCCGGTAGGGTCTGTTTGCATGATCACGTTCTCCAATTGCTTGGGGATACCTTCATTAGGTGTGGGTGTATGATCGGTAATGGAGGGCGATCCACCGGTAGGGTCTGTTTGCATGATCACGTTCTCCAATTGCTTGGGGATAACTTCATTGGGAGTCGATGTGAGAAGCTGAACCGGGAGGTTTGTTGTGGGGTCCACGTCAGTGAGAGGTGTGGTATATAGGCAAGGCAGCCAGATAGGGTCTGCTGCATGAGGTTGGGGAATGGTCATTGTGCGCTGTGATTGGATGGGTGGGATGAGTGTAGCGGGTGTTAGGGTCCTCTCAGATATCGAGGAGGACAGTGGGTGAGGGGGGTCTTTGCAATCTGCTTTGGATGAAAGGGGGAGAGGAGGTCGGTGTGGGTGGCATCCCGTTTGGTGCCATCCCACTCGTACGTCAGGGATAACCGTGGTGCGTCTGCCATGAAGCGATCGGTAGCTAAGCCTAACCCAGTCCCTTCTGGGCTGGGGGGGTCCAGGTGTGGCAGCGACCAGTAGGACAGGGGGGTAGGTATTACTGGGGGTTTCTGCACTGCTGGGGTTGGTGGCTAAGTGCAACCCAGTCTCACCTGGACCAGGGGACCCATGTGTATTTGGATCTGATTTGTCTGGGGGAATGGGCACGGTGTCGGCGTTTGTAAGTTCGGAAGAGTTTGATGTGGTATTTTGAAGAGGAGTTAGGGTGGCATCTAGATCCTGAGGATGAGAGGATGCGGTGAGTGTGCTATTCTTACTGTTTACTGCTTTCTTGAGAGTAGGGAAGCTCCTGTCTATGGTATCGAGATTAGCGTTGGAGGCTTGTATAGGAATATTACCGTTGTTGTAGATAGTAATGGTGGCATTCGCAGGGCATAGGTCTGAAGCGGTTACCGACAATTTGAGGGCATGCAGGTTTTTTTTCGCATTGGAGATTCGGAGCAATGCGTAAAAGATATTTCTCCATTGGGCACGTTTTTTTGTGTGGGAGATAAGGTCTGTTGGACTTGGCCCTTTTGGCAGGTTCACCCCTAAACTTTTTGCTCGTCTCCTAGCCTTTTCCCTGTGTAGTGTTGGTGGTTTTAGGCCTCTGCGCACTTTAGCCCTGTGTCCCAGTGTAAAGTGCGTGCGCACGCTGAGTGCATGTGGTGAGATTGTCCTGCCCTCCCATAGGAATGCATGGGGAATATGTGTGTCCATGGTAATTCCTGGTGTGAGAGGAGTGCAGGGGCGAGTTTAGTATGTGCGAACTCGTGAGAATAAATGCTGCGCAATGGTGTGCGCAGATTTATTATGACTGGTGTAGAAATGCCACTTTTAGAAGTTGGCATTTATGTGTGCTCTGTGTCTGCCTGCCTGATGTGAATTGCATGTCTGGCTTTGTGAGTGACAGGGGCTGGGAGGTGTGTGTGGCTCCAGGAGGGGCAGGGTGAGTCAGCGCAGGGCTGAATAGGGAGATCTGCATCTAGATGGGAGGGAGGAGTTGCACCTGGGACCTGAATAGGGCTGTGCCTTCCCTCCACAATGCTGGCTCCACCCCCTGTGGTGCGTCTGATGTCCCTAGCCTGTCCTGTGAAAGGAGAGAGGAGCTGAGCAAAACAAAGTGCTCCAAAGCTCCCCCAAAACCAGTTGCACCTGGTTTTTCCCCAGCCCTGTGCTATGTGACAAAGGAAAAGGGTGTATAAAAGAGGGGACTGTGACCCCATGAAGATGTTCTTGTTCTGCTCTGTTGTGCTGACTTGCAGGGGACACTCTGCCAGGAGGAACCGCCGCGGGACCCAGCTGCTGTTTCCTGGGGGTCCCTGCGTGCTGGCCTGCCTGGCTGTGCTGCTGAGGTGTCCCCAGCACCAAGGACTCTTCCTTTTTTTGGCTTGGCAAGGACTTTATGGCTCCCCAGCGCCTCGTGAGCGCTATACTCTAATTTCCCAAGGAAGAGAGTGCTGGAGACTTTGCCCTAGCGCTTAGAGAGCGCTTCTATCTTTAATTGGCAGCGCTGGCCTGCTGCCTGGGGATTCCCCCGCATCTCTGAAAAGGCGGGTGCCCACCCCGCATTGTGTGTTGTGCTGGCGGGTGCCCACCCCGCAAGTGACTTTATTTAAAAATACCGGGAGCCTACCCCGTATTGAGGAGATCACCGCCGCAGCCCGGGCCAACCAGGAAGTCAGGCAACCCTCGCCGAGACGTGGGCGGGGCCTGGCCAGGAGAGCAGGAAGTCCCGTCCGGCAAAGGGGAAGCCAGAGAAACCCCGGTAGAGGAGGACGGGAGCCTACCCCGCCTCCGTGAGCCCCGGCCAGAAGTCCCGGCCCCCAGGAGAGGGACCGGGTGAAGAGGAGAGAAGGCGCCCGGGAGACAGGAAGTGTCCAGCGGGGCTCCCGTGAGCTCTTGGGAGCCCCGGAGCCGGCGAGAAAAGGAGAAGAGCGCGGCGTGGTGAGCGGGACCTCCCCGTGTGGAGAGGAGAGCCCCACGTGTTGCCGCGCCCACCACAGAGTCCCAGCAGAAGTCCCGGGTCCCAGGAGGGGCCCGGGTGAAGTACATCGACCTCACACGGCCACTGATGAGACCGGAGGAGGCACAGAGTCCTGCCCAGAGTGGGTGAGTGGCGCCGAGAGGGAAACGCAGCCTGACTGGTGGCGGGGCTCCCGTAACCACGAGGAGAGCCCCGCGTGTGTCTGCAGAGTCGGGGGCAGTCCTGCAGAACTCGGGTGAGTGGGGCTGTAGTCAGGGGGTGGTTCGAGGCACGTTTTCGGTGCTTGCCCCCCTCCATTGCGCAGTGATCGTTGGTCCCTGAGGCACAGTGGTGCCCAAGTCAGTTTCACAGCTGCGCCGCAGTTGCGGGCAGCTGCATCAAGGGGGCACTTTTTGTCTAGGAGTCCCAGAGAGGGACTCCGACGGCCCGTGGAGGGCCAGTGCCATTTTCCAACGTGGGGGCCAATTTTATTTAAAAGCCCAGTAGGGCCCGGAGGGCACAGATGTGCCAGGGCCCCTCCCGTTTGTGGATCCCAGCTGCCCCGCTTGCAGAGGGCAGCTGCACCGAGGGGTGATTTTATTTAGAGGCCCCTTCGCTTTGCTCACAGCTGCGCCGCACCAGAGCGGGCAGCTGCAACGTTGGGACATTTGTTGATTGAGTCCCAGAGAGGGGATCAGGGGGCACGCCGGTGCCCGTGTTAATTATTCACAGCTGCCCAGCAAGTAGTGGGCAGCTGCCACGTTTAGGCTTGTGCAATTGCGCACTTTGCTTTTGCTGCCTGTGCAGCCAGCCCGGACATTCTGGACAGTGGGCATTTGAGCCCCGGTGAGAGGCCAGTTGGCCTGGGGCCAGTGTCAGTGCGTTGTGCCCCGATTGGGGCACACTGTGTTTAGGCTTACGAGGCCTATTGCCTCATGTGATTTATGCCTAATGTGATGTAGGTGTCCCATCTTGTAGGTTACAGGATCTCGTGCTAAGTTCCTACCTGTACCAGTAATTACTGGTTGTGCGCTACATGTATTATTTGCATCTACTTACCTGATCTGATGGTTCTGACCTGGCCCGATTGGCCTGGTCCTGTATATAATTCCCCTGTGAATATTGCCTAGTGCCAGTTGGCGCACTGTATATTATGTGATTATGTTTCTAAGGTATTTATGATAATACAAAGGCTATTTTTATATAACCTTGTGTGGAGTTCCTTTTGTGGTGTGCCTAGTGTGTTGCTGCTGTGTGAGGGTGCTGCGCAAGCGCTTTACACATTGCCTCCGGGATAAGCCTGACTGCTCGTGCCAAGCTACCAAGGGGGTGAGCAGGGGTTATCGTCGGCGTGTAACTCCCTCGCCCTGACTAGAGTGGTGGTCTCTGCCTGGCTTTGGCGCAAGCCTGAGCCAACCAGAGATCCCATTTCTAACATTGGTTGTCAGCGGTGGGGATTTGGACTTGCGTTTGCGCAGTACCACAGCGACAACTGGTTGCACTACAAACTCTACATTTAGATAATCACGTGTGTGGGGATTATTGTTCTGAGTTTTGTTTTAATTCTTCTCCTAAAAGTGTCATTTGTAAATTGTATACTCTTGCTTCAGCTCAGAAACCTAGGTCTCCTGTGTTGCACGTGTCCCTGAGCGTCCTGCCAAAATGGAGTCTGCTTTTGATTTTTGTGGTCTCTTTAGATACAGTATGGGGAGTTGGTGGAGTTCTGTGAGGAGAGAGACATAGCAGTGAGTGGGTCAGACACCCAGTCAAAACTGAGGGACAACCTGATCCAATGGCAAAAGGACGAATGGGACTGTGAGCGCAATGAGGAGAAGAGGGCCCTGGCCGCACGCCAAGAGGGTGGTGGGTCTGAGGGGGCCCTGAGGAGTCTGAAGAGGAGGAAGAAAGTGACAGGACAGGGACGCCAGTAGATAGTGAGGACCCCATAGATAGGGAGTCCCTTGCTGGGTCCAGTGTTGGGGGCAGTGCCCCATCCCTTTTCCTGTCCCCAGAGGAGTGGGTGGATAGGAGGGAAGAAAGGGAGCATCAGCTGGCTTTGGAGAAGCTCAGGTTAGAGCATACCAAGGAGATAGCGCAGCTGAGTGTGGAGGAGAAAAAGCTAGAGACCGAGAGGGTCTTAGCGCAGGAGAGGATGGCGGAGGCTGAGAGGGCCTTCGCCAGGGAGAAATTAGCTCGGGAGGGTAGATTATCCCTGAGTGCAGTTGTAGTTTTCTGGATTCCCCAGTGAGGGTGGAGTCCAGTGGTGGCAGCAATATAGAGTCCAGTGCAGGAAGTCCCATTCCCAGTTCCCAAAGTATGGTACCTTGTTCCCGAGAAGAGGAGTACAGGTTGAAGTTCAGGGGCAGTAGGAAACTGTCTCACCAGTCTTGGGTGGATTTTTCGGATGAATGTAATGATGCACTGGCTGATTGGGTAACGGTTAACACGGAACAGGATTTTGAAGGACTGTTCGATCTGGTTATCAGAGAGCACCTGCTCAGTTGTTGTTTGCCGGGGTTGCGCCAACACCTGTTGGAGGGTGGGTTTTCTGATCTATGGGAGTTTACATGTGAGGCAGACCTCTGGGTGGAGGCCCAAGGTTCTGAAGAGGCATTGGGGAGTGATCCCAAAAGTAGTGGCTCAGGTATCTTCCCGTCCTGTATGGGGGAAGAGGTTCAGTGTAGCCCAGCTAGGTCCCAGTGTAGTGGGAGGGTGTAGGGGCTCACGTCCTGTCTCAGTGGAGTAGGAGTGAGTGTGGGACTGAGTGTCCCCAGGTGCCCGAAACCCAGTCTCAGAGCCTGGATGGTTTCTTCAGGGAACACCAGGTTGGGAGCCTAGGCTGTCCTGTTAGTCCATTTGAGGAGGATCTCCTAGTGTCTGGAGAACCTGGAGCATCTGTAAATAGAGCTCCAGTGGTTCTGGTGTCTGGCAGTGCCGCTCCAGTTGGGAGGGTACAGAAGTCCGGATTGAGGGGTGAGAGGGGGATGTGTTCCCCAGTGGAAGAACCAGTGGGTCAGGGGCCAGCCAGAAGGGCTGAGTCTCCTAGAAGTGACCATGGTGACACCACTTCTGTCGTGGGGATCTCTGCGCACTGTCAGATGGACAGGGGTCGGGAGGTCTGCGCCACGCAGACTGTCACGCAACACATGAGTCATGTGTTACCCTCGGGGGCTGCTGTGTGCGCCCCGGAAGTCCTGGTGTGCCAGGCAAATGCTCAGCCGTGGGGTTCAGCCCCAAGGTTGGGAGGCCAGGTTCAGGATCCGCCTGATCTGGAGGAAGGGACATCTGTAACCAGTGTCCTGACCGGTTCATCTTCCAGGAGTACCGCTCCAGTTGGGAGGGTGCAGAACTCTGGAAGGGGGTGCAGAGGAGGAGTCCTCGCCTCTGACCCCGGTGCAACCTGAGGGTTTAGACCCTAGGTTGGGAGACCAGTTTTTGGAGAGAGGTCCTGAACTGGTGGGAGAGTTGTGTTCTGAGGGTGCCATCTCCAAGGAGGAGAGTGCGGAGCCCTAGAAGAAGAGGTAGGGGAGGAGAGCCTCACCCGTGACTTCTGGTCCGCCTGAGGGTGCAGACCCTAGGTTGGAGGATCAGTGGCAGTCTAGACCTGCCCTGATGAGGGAAGAGTGGAGAATGGCTACTATGTGCCAGGGGTTACTACCCCCACTCTGTGAATGGGCAAGGACCAGTGGCATCTGGATGGCCTAGGGCCTGGTCCTGGCCGCGGACAGCTAGGGAGTACCAGTGGGGTAGCCCAGTTGCTCCGGACAGCTTTTTCAGAAGGAACCACATGGGTTCACCGTGGCGTAGAACAGGAGGGTGTCCCTGCAGTTGCGGGCCCGCGTCCGTGTTCTATCGCCCCAAGCAGGGAAGCCCATCACGGTGGTGATTGGTCTGCCCTGCGTTTTGGCTGGAAGGGGTTGTGTTGGACTTGGCCCTTTTGGCAGGTTCACCCCTAAACTTTTGCCTCGTCTCCTAGCCTTTTCCTGTGTAGTGTTGGTGGTTTTAGGCCTCTGCGCACTTTAGCCCTGTGTCCCAGTGTAAAGTGCGGGCGCACGCTGAGTGCATGTGGTGAGATTGTCCTGCCCTCCCATAGGAATGCATGGGGAATATGTGTGTCCATGGTAATTCCTGGTGTGAGAGGAGTGCAGGGGCGAGTTTAGTATGTGCGAACTCGTGAGAATAAATGCTGCGCAATGGTGTGCGCAGATTTATTATGACTGGTGTGGAAATGCCACTTTTAGAAGTTGGCATTTATGTGTGCTCTGTGTCTGCCTGCCTGATGTGAATTGCATGTCTGGCTTTGTGAGTGACAGGGGCTGGGAGGTGTGTGTGGCTCCAGGAGGGGCAGGGTGAGTCAGCGCAGGGCTGAATAGGGAGATCTGCATCTAGATGGGAGGGAGGAGTTGCACCTGGGACCTGAATAGGGCTGTGCCTTCCCTCCACAATGCTGGCTCCACCCCTGTGGTGCGTCTGATGTCCCTAGCCTGTCCTGTGAAAGGAGAGAGGAGCTGAGCAAAACAAAGTGCTCCAAAGCTCCCCCAAAACCAGTTGCACCTGGTTTTCCCCAGCCCTGTGCTATGTGACAAAGGAAAAGGGTGTATAAAAGAGGGGACTGTGACCCCATGAAGATGTTCTTGTTCTGCTCTGTTGTGCTGACTTGCAGGGGACACTCTGCCAGGAGGAACCGCCGCGGGACCCAGCTGCTGTTTCCTGGGGTCCCTGCGTGCTGGCCTGCCTGGCTGTGCTGCTGAGGTGTCCCCAGCACCAAGGACTCTTCCTTTTTTTGGCTTGGCAAGGACTTTATGGCTCCCCAGCGCCTCGTGAGCGCTATACTCTAATTTCCCAAGGAAGAGAGTGCTGGAGACTTTGCCCTAGCGCTTAGAGAGCGCTTCTATCTTTAATTGGCAGCGCTGGCCTGCTGCCTGGGGATTCCCCGCATCTCTGAAAAGGCGGGTGCCCACCCCGCATTGTGTGTTGTGCTGGCGGGTGCCCACCCCGCAAGTGACTTTATTTAAAAATACCGGGAGCTTACCCCGTATTGAGGAGATCACCGCCGCAGCCCGGGCCAACCAGGAAGTCAGGCAACCCTCGCCGAGGCGTGGGCGGGGCCTGGCCAGGAGAGCAGGAAGTCCCGTCCGGCAAAGGGGAAGCCAGAGGAAACCCCGGTAGAGGAGGACGGGAGCCTACCCCGCCTCCGTGAGCCCGGCCAGAAGTCCCGGCCCCCAGGAGAGGGACCGGGTGAAGAGGAGAGAAGGCGCCCGGGAGACAGGAAGTGTCCAGCGGGGCTCCCGTGAGCTCTTGGGAGCCCCGGAGCCGGCGAGAAAAGGAGAAGAGCGCGGCGTGGTGAGCGGGACCTCCCCGTGTGGAGAGGAGAGCCCCACGTGTTGCCGCGCCCACCACAGAGTCCCAGCAGAAGTCCCGGGTCCCAGGAGGGGGCCCGGGTGAAGTCAATCGACCTCACACGGCCACTGATGAGACCGGAGGAGGCACAGAGTCCTGCCCAGACCCGGTGAGTGGCGCCGAGAGGGGAAACGCAGCCTGACTGGTGGCGGGGCTCCCGTAACCACGAGAGAGCCCCGCGTGTGTCTGCAGAGTCGGGGGCAGTCCTGCAGAACTCGGGTGAGTGGGGCTGTAGTCAGGGGGTGGTTCGAGGCACGTTTTCGGTGCTTGCCCCCCTCCATTGCGCAGTGATCGTTGGTCCCTGAGGCACAGTGGTGCCCAAGTCAGTTTCACAGCTGCGCCGCAGTTGCGGGCAGCTGCATCAAGGGGGCACTTTTTGTCTAGGAGTCCCAGAGAGGGACTCCGGCGGCCCGTGGAGGGCCAGTGCCATTTTCCAACGTGGGGGCCAATTTTATTTAAAAGCCCAGTAGGGCCCGGAGGGCACAGATGTGCCAGGGCCCCTCCCGTTTGTTGGATCCCAGCTGCCCCGCTTGCAGAGGGCAGCTGCACCGAGGGGTGATTTTATTTAGAGGCCCCTTCGCTTTGCTCACAGCTGCGCCGCACCAGAGCGGGCAGCTGCAACGTTGGGACATTTGTTGATTGAGTCCCAGAGAGGGGCTCAGGGGGCACGCCGGTGCCCGTGTTAATTATTCACAGCTGCCCAGCAAGTAGTGGGCAGCTGCCACGTTTAGGCTTGTGCAATTGCGCACTTTGCTTTTGCTGCCTGTGCAGCCAGCCCGGACATTCTGGACAGTGGGCATTTGAGCCCCGGTGAGAGGCCAGTTGGCCTGGGGCCAGTGTCAGTGCGTTGTGCCCCGATTGGGGCACACTGTGTTTAGGCTTACGAGGCCTATTGCCTCATGTGATTTATGCCTAATGTGATGTAGGTGTCCCATCTTGTAGGTTACAGGATCTCGTGCTAAGTTCCTACCTGTACCAGTAATTACTGGTTGTGCGCTACATGTATTATTTGCATCTACTTACCTGATCTGATGGTTCTGACCGTGGCCCGATTGGCCTGGTCCTGTATATAATTCCCCTGTGAATATTGCCTAGTGCCAGTTGGCGCACTGTATATTATGTGATTATGTTTCTAAGGTATTTATGATAATACAAAGGCTATTTTTATATAACCTTGTGTGGAGTTCCTTTTGTGGTGTGCCTAGTGTGTTGCTGCTGTGTGAGGGTGCTGCGCAAACGCTTTACACATTGCCTCCGGGATAAGCCTGACTGCTCGTGCCAAGCTACCAAGGGGGTGAGCAGGGGTTATCGTCGGCGTGTAACTCCCTCGCCCTGACTAGAGTGGTGGTCTCTGCCTGGCTTTGGCGCAAGCCTGAGCCAACCAGAGATCCCATTTCTAACAAGGTCGTTGGATATTATGCCTTTGTTAATGCAGAAGTATGGGTCTAAAATAAGAGTCTCAGGGTGGTTTATTATTAGCCTGTGCTTGAACTTCTTTGTAGCATTTTTGGGGAGGTTCGGTGGGTAGAGAATGGTGAAGGCATTGTGGCCTGAGGGTTCAAGGTTTTCATCCATTTTTTTTTCTTTTCTCGTCTTCGTTTCCTACCTTCCCCCGTCCGTTGTGGGTAGTTTTAACTTTCAGATTAGTTAAGCTTTGACCTACCGATTTAATTGATATCCCACTTTGCTGAACACATCTTTGTGCATGTTGAATGAGGAGATAGGGGTGTCAGCCCTTCAATATGAATCAGATCGATATGGCCACTCTGTATACTCCCTCGATCTATCTCTGCAGTGTGTTCTCCTTTTTATATCCTTTCCATTAAGTATCTTCGTCCTAGGCCTGTCTCTGCTGTGTGTAGTCCACTTTCGCTTTCCGTTGAGTGAACCTCCCTGCGTGTAGTCCTATTTCACTGTTTATCAGCAGTTTAGACGAGAGGCCGGGTGTTGCTGCCTTCGTTTTATTATTTATTTTATTTAGCGTCTCCACCGGGCGCCATTTTAAAGTCAGGCGCCCGGCTTCAAAAGCTCTTTGCCGCCTCACAGGTCCTCAGTGATGATTTATATTCCGCTTCCCAGGCTTAACTTATGATCCCGTGCAATTTGCTAAAGGTTCCAGGCAGAAGGGCTTACCTAGGGCCAAGAGGAGGGGCAATCGAGTGGGAGAAATGGGAAAAAAATGGCGCCCGTCCCTTGCGATCACCGGAGGTGTTCAATTCGGCCTCCCGGGTGTCATCTTAGTTCTGCGATCGGGCCTCTGGAATGGATGGGCGGTGGATGCAACCCGCCCTGGTTGCTCCCGCCTCCAGCCAGAATTCAGTGCAGATTCGGGGCGATGCGCAGCGGGCCTCCAGGTTCAGGCTGCAGCGTGCGCGATGGTCCGTCCTTCTCTGTGGATGGTGTTCGGGGATCCGAGGCTGGCAGACCGAAAGGGAGTGAGTGGATTGACCGCCGTTCCGTGATCATAACACAGCCCGGGGCGAGTGTCAGTCCCAGTGCCTGTCAGCCGCCATTTTTGTAGTCCGGAGCTGCAGGCGATTTTTGTAGTCCCATAACTGCTGGCGATTATCAGCAGTTATTACTGGGCCCACCCGCTATCCGCGTCCTAGGAGCAAAGCGTCAAGTCCCCGCAGCACTCAGGCATCAAAGGAGCCGATTCGTGGAGCCCTAGGTGCGCTGTGATGGGCAGTCTGCTGGCAGCACTGGTGTCCGGCCAGTCCAGCCAAGCAGTTAGAACTGATGCATCGCCTTCGTTTTTTTAGGCATTGCTGAAGTTGCATTGGTCGTAAGGCCAGCTACGGCAGTGCACCACTTTTGGGGCTGATGTGTGGTGGCAGCCTTCCCACTGATGTGTAAGAATTTCTGACACATCCTTGGGGCCTTACGCCAAGGTGACTCATATTGTGAATACAACACTTCCATGGCGTCGTAACCTGTCTTGACGCAGCACAAGAAATTTTAAAGCATCGCTGCCTCAACTCAGCGATGAGTCAATCCTCAGCGGACCCAATGTCTGTAAGTCCAGTTTTAAAACACACCCTTGCAAATTTTCCCAAGCAAGGCTCTGGGTGAACCATCGAGTATTTTTTGTTGTTGTTTTTTTATTTAACGACACAAAGTAATTTAAGGAGAAAATATCCTTACTTTACATGCTCATACACAACCAAAGCACTTATGCATGTCTTTCATACATAAATTGAGAAATATGGATGTTGCCAAATGGCCAGAGCTGCCGACTTTGGATCTGAGGAAACAGCTTAGAGGCCTGGCATTGGCTCAACATTCTTTGATTCTAGGCTTAATCTCCAACACTTAGGGGCCGATTCCGATTCAGGCCGGAAATCTCCCCGACCGAGCCGGACCCGGAGAGATTTCCGACCGAATCGGACTCTAGCAGTCCGACCGAACGAGTATGATGCGCACGCATGCTATCGGACTCGATTCGGTCGGACTCCATTGAAGTCAATGGGAGCCGGTCGTACAACGCGTACGCGGGCTCCCATTGACTCAATGGGTGCGAGGCGAACGAGGGCACCCCCTACAGCGGGTTCGCGTCGATGCGGTTCGCGCCGCACACGCACAGGTAGGGGACCCATGGGTCCCCCTGTGTGCGACTCGCGTGGCTACGCATACAGGGGGTCCGACACGGACCCCCAAAGTCCGGCTCCGACAGCTGTTTCGAGCCGGACAGTGCGGGTCGGTCGGACTGCTCAAGGCGCGCATCGTACTTACCCGGCCGGGGAACGTCTCCATTGCGCGGTGCGAGTCGAGTCCGAGCGAGTCGGTCGGTGCGGTTCGGACCCGTGAACGAGTCGGTCGGCGATTTCGCGTGCGCTCGCATCGTACTCGCTCGGCCAGACGCGCGTTCGAATCGGTCGGAAAAGAGGGCTCCGAATCGGATCCGGTTAAGCCGAATCCGATTCGGTGCGCTACCGGCCGAGATCGGAATCGGCCCCTTAATCTCCAACACTTATAATAAAATGAATCTGACCTTCTGTAATGTAAATTGATGCTCATGTAAAGTGCCCTAATACCCTTTGACTGTGTTTGATACACATACAACTGAAAAATATATATACATATGGAGTCCCAAATACACCACTGAGCCTTGTTTTAACACAAAAATGCATATGATCTATATCCTGCTACAGAAGGAGTTTCTCAAACTTGTAAAATCACTGGTATCAACAAGATTTTTCAGAAGCCTTGGGATTTTAGTGAATGGATGCCACAGGTCAGCGCCCCACACTGAAAAGTGTCCCAGCTCTAAACTCCAATGAAGTTTTCCATCTACAACTTTGATGAGCAGATCATTATCATGGCCACAGTCCTATATTGAAGAGCGTGGTCAAAGCTCTGATGTTTATAAACAACTACTGTTATTACATTTTATACTTAACCTGCCTCATGTCAATTAAAGCTAGGTGATACGCAAAAGTTTGTCGTTCTAAAAATTGGGTTGTGGTTTTAAAATGTTTGAGAGGCACTGGTCTATGATACACAATAAGCCCAGCTGACTGTGGGCCTACAGCTGGGCCATAAAAATTAAGCATAGTATCTTGTTTGATAAATACTAATCAAAACATTGATATCACTGACGTATTTATCATTTGAATACATTGGAGCACTGGGAGACAGAATACCTCTTCTTAATTGCCCTTTCATTCCATTTACCCAATTGGTGACCCCTAATGCCCTATCAGTCAAAAGATTGTTGTATTCTAATGATTTTTGATCAGAAGATAAAGATGGCCAAAAGAGAGAAGCTCCCCTGATAAGCTCCGGGCTAGGGATCAATATCTAATGTAAATTCCCAGTACAGCCATTATCCATTGCCCGCTCAACATATCAGAGATTAACTGTACTCAGCTGTACACAACAAAATGATTATGCACCTAATCTGACAATGGCTAGTGGGAATATTGGCACAAACCTACTGGTGCTGTTGCTGTGTTTTGGTGAAGTCACATGTACTACGATGAGGTGAGCAACTCCAGAGGGAAGAACAGTGCTTCCACAGTGCAAAGAGGTGCTGCAAAGTCGCTCCCCCAAGAGACAAGCTGTGTTGCCATAGTGTGGAGTGAGGAGCCCCTCTCGGGAAATAAACCAGTGAATGAGTTTACAGGCAGCTGCTTGGCTGCTGCTGACAACCCTGTGATTGAATGGATGCTGGCAACATGGTGCTGCTTCCTGCCTGCTGCTGCATCCTGCCTGCCGGAATGCTAATGGAGTGAGTATTGACTCACCCAATGTCTGGGTATGCTGTGCATTGTTAGCAGAGGCGACTCAGCATGTCTGCTGGCTGGCGAATGCTGCTGCATCCCAACACTTCAGAGGCCACTTGAGCCTGATGGAAATGCCCTGTACACAGCCTTGGGAACATAGGCACAGGCACTATGGCAGTGAGCTTACTTACTTGCATGACACAGGCCACCTGAACCGGCACCTAGTGAACATAGGTTGAGGAGAGACCGCGATGCGTTGACTCTCTGTTCCTTCACTGCTTCGGCTCACGGAGCTGTACTTACCTGGGGAGGGGGAGGGACGGACCCATTGTGGAAGGCTCCCATCCTGCTTGTTTTTGCCTTGAACTTGTCTATCACGCTGGCAATGGTGCCCTTTTGGCTACAGCCTAATCCATGGCACTGTCATTTGCCACATGGTTTCGAATGTTTTTGTTTTTGTGCTGTTTGCACTACATTGTTTGTGTCTATGAAGTGAGGAGTGTTGATCGCCCAGGGACGGGAGTGTGGGCCTGGGAGGACGTGACACTGATGGGAGGAGGGAAGCTTCCCTCTCTCACAAGTCAATATCAAGAGAGGACTTACACTCTACTAAAACTGAAAGAGGACTACATGAAGTTAGATGCTGAGATGAGGAAGGATACTCCTCCTCTCACAATCCAATAACTAAAGTGAAAGAGGACTTTTCCTCTAATTAAAACAGAAAGAGGACTACTCAAAGGCTCCCACTCTAAAGGGAGGTGAAGTGAATTCAAAAGAGGTCAGGCCGTGGGGCAGACATTTTATATTCTTCCCTCAAGCCAAACTTATAACCATTTCTGACAATCCAAACTAAACCTACTACGCAATACACCTAACCTGGTAACCACCCCTACATATGACAGTACCTTAATCCCAATCATATAATATTGCAATAATATATTAATAATAAAAATGTATATATATATATGCAAAAAAAGAAGCAGAGAACTCTGGGTAGTTCTCAAGTTTAGGTGGAAAGCAGCTCCAGTATAGAGCACTCTCAACACCAGCGACACTCTAAATTTGCTCACCTCAAATGTCTGCTTTTCTATCAAAGTCTTTAAGCATAGGATTAGCACAGTGCCATCCATGCCGAGATAGAAAGGGACAAAGTCTTTTACCATGTCTACAGCAAAGTCTTTAAGCATAGGATTAGCACAGTGCTATCCTTGCCGAGCTATAAAGTGGCCAAAGCCTTTTACCACTCCAGGCACAGTATTACAGCTTTGGATTGATAAATTACCATCCAAGCCAACCTGAAATAAATAAAAGCCACCCCTGACATGTGTTTCGCTCTCATTTGAGCTCTTCAAAGAGGTATAGCTTTGTCCAGACACAAGGGAGCACCCAGTATAAGTCAAAACAATTCCCTTTCAGGCATAGAGTGATGCATAAATTATGCAAAAAAAGAGAAGCAGAGAACTCTGGGTAGTTCTCATGTTTAGGAGGAAAGCAGCTCCAGTATAGAGCACTCTCAACACCAGTGACACTCTAAATTTGCTCACCTCAAATGTCTGCTTTTCTATCAAAAGTCTTTAAGCATAGGATTAGCACAGTGCCATCAGTGATGTCATCAGTGATGTCACTGACCATGTCATGAGTGATGTAATATGTGACGTCATCAGCAGTGCATTGCGGGGGCGCGAGTTATAGTTAGCTGAACTAACTATAACGGGGAATTTCACGGGTTTTGTACGAGTGCAATGTCCAAGTAACTATAACTGTCCCTAAAACCTATGGTTTTTCAGTGAATTTCAAAGGTTTTTTAAATGCTAATTTGTAACTATAACGTGTCTGAAACCTATGGTTTTTCAGTGAATTTCAAAGGTTTTTTAAATGCTAATTTCTAACTATAACGTGCCTGAAACCTACGTTTTTTTGTGAATTTCAAAGGTTTTGTAAATGACAATTTTTAAATGTATTAATTGTTATATTAATTTTTTTCATACTGATTTAGTACATTTTTAGAAACAATTTTTTTTACATATTTTATTTTTAAATTACATTGTAATTACATTATACATTACATTACAAAAAGACTTTCTCTTAATGAGTTACTTTAGTTTAAATACTTTGCAGATAGGCAATAGACTTTTAAGTACAGTAGTTACAGTTGTTGCAATGGGCAACACATTTTCAAACACAATGCAACATTCAGCTCAATGTGAATTTCTAGTTAAATGCAATTAGTTACTTTATGGATTACTTTTCTAACCACAGGACTGGATCCTAGATTCAGTCCTGGTTCATCTCCTGTAAACAGTTGAGTAAAAGCGTTTTGGTTACAGTCGTGATTTTTAAGGAATATTATTGTATTTTAAAAGTTGACACTTAGAAACTTTTTCTCATAGAATCACCAATGTTATCCTATGGAAGGAAATTCACTTAGCAGGTAAAAACTGTTATCGTTACTTTTTCTTACTCAGTGTTGGATCCTGGCTCCAGCACTGGTGCATCTCCGGTAAACAGTTGAAAGAATGCGTTTAAGTCATACAGGCGATTTTTAAGGAATATTTGTAGTTTGTGAAAATCAACACTTTGAAACTTTTTGCTGAAAACCAGTCAATGTTAGCCTATGAAGGAAATTCAAGTTACCGGTAAAGTACGGTTAAAATTTCTTTTGAGGATCAGTACTGGGCTGAAACATGCAGCACTGAGGTCTCTCCTGATAACAGGTGAGTAAATCGGAATTCGTATTTCGGCTGATTTTAGAGGAATATTTTAAAGTTCCAAAACTCCACACTTAGAAGAATTTCCAAGTGAAACCAGTCAATGTTAGCCTATGAAGGAAATTCAAGTTACCGGTAAGTACGGTTAAAATTACTTTTCAGGACCAGTACTGGGCTGAAAGATGCAGCACTGAGGTCTCTCCTGATAACAGGTGAGTAAATCGGAATTCGTATTTCGGCTGATTTTAGAGGAATATTTTAAAGTTCCAAAACTCCACACTTAGAAGAATTTCCAAGTGAAACCAGTCAATGTTAGCCTATGGAAGGAAATTCAAGTTACTGGTAAGTACGGTTAAAATTACTTTTCAGGACCAGTACTGGGCTGAAAGATACAGCACTGAGGTCTCTCCTTATAACAGGTGAGTAAATCGGAATTCCTATTTCGGCTGATTTTAGAGGAATATTTGCACAATGGTGAAGGGAGGGGCGGTGCCTGAGGTGACATCTTTGCAAACGCGCCCCGTGGCGCGTTTTAAGTTGGGGATTAAGTCCCCTTGAATCCTGAGGGTCCCTAGGGGCCAACTAGACCACCAGGAACCTCCAATATGCGCCAGGGGCTGCGTTGCAGAGACGTGTAGAGAGGCCACACCCTTTTACACCTCTCTGCAACGCAGCTCTGTGGCGCATTCTGGATGTACCTGTTGGGCTAGTTGGCCCCAGGACCCTCAGGATTGAAGGGATTTAATTCCCCATCTTAAAACGCGCCACGGGGCCTGTTTGCACACATGTCACCTGAAGCCCCGCCCCTCCCTTCACCACTGTGCAAACGCGCCCGTGGCGCGTTTTAATTTGGGGGATTAAGTCCCCTTGAATCCTGAGGGTCCCCGGAGTCCAACTAGCCCACCATATTCCTCCAAAAGCGCCACAGAGCTGCGTTGCAGAGAGGTGTAAAAGGGGTGTGGCCTCTCTACACGTCTCTGCAAGGCAGCCCCTGGCGCATACTGGAGGTTCCTGGTGGGCTAGTTGGCCCCCAGGGACCCCCAGTATTCAAGGTGAATTTGTTCCCCCTCTGCAAACGCGCCAGGGGCGCGTTTGCAGAGTGGTGAAGTAGGGGGCGGGGCCTGCGGGCCCGATCGTTTTTGTTTTGTTTTTTTGTCCCCTGAAGAGGGGCTGTGTGGCCCCCTTCCTTTTTTCTGTTTTTGGGCCCTGGGGACCCCATCCCCCAGGGCCTTACCCCTTTTTTAATTACCCAAAAAAGAAAAGCGGGAAGGGGCCGCGTGGCCCCCCTTCCCTTGGCCTGTATTGGCCCCGGGACCCCATCCCCGGGGCATGGCCTCTTTATTTATTATTTTGAGGGGGCAGCGTGGCCCCCCTCCTCTGGCCATTTTAAGGCCCCGGGGACCCCATCCCCGGGGCTGGCCTTTCTATTTTTTTTTTTTTTTTTCTTTTTTGGGGAGGGGGCGCGTGGCTCCCTCCCGAGCCACTACTTGCCCCGGGGACCCCATCCCCCGGGGCTGGCCCTCTCCGTTGGGGACTGTGGGGGTCCCCAATCCCCCACAGTCCCGCCGGCTCCCCGCGTCCCTTGGGAGCCGGCATTGCTTTCCACATGGGGAGCAGCTGACATGCTGCTCCCCATGTGGAAAGCAATGTGCTTTGGATATTGGAAGAGAGAGCAGGTTTCCCTGCTCTCTCTTCCAATATCCAAAGCAGTTTGCTATGGCAGGACGGGAGCCGCGAGGCTCCCGTCCTGCCATAGCAAACTACAGTGTCCCGGGGTAGGCACCCGGGACACTGCAGGAGCCGGCCCTGGGGGTGGTGGTCCCCAGGGCCATCAAGGGCTCAGGAGGGGCACGCGGCCCCTCCAATTCAGTTCAAAGCCCGGGAGGTGGTGGTCCCGGGCGTGTGGGGGCTGGAGCCCCCACACAGGTTGTCATTAATTTTAAAAAGCCCGGGAGGTGGTGGTCCCCGGGGCTGCGAGAGGCTCAGAGCCCTCCCGCACCATTTTTAAAAGCCCGGGGGTGGCAGTCCCCGGGGCTTGGAGGCCCTTGAGGCCCCCACACATCAATTATCCCCCACCATGCCCCCGGGACTTGGGCCACCCGGGGGCCAATTAACATCGAGCGCGGGAGACCGCGCTTCGATTTTTTTCGGCAGGATTCGCGCTCCTGAGCGCATCCTGCCGATTTTAAAAAAAAATTTTTTTACCCAGGGGTCCTTGTGGGACCCTCTGAGGCAAACCTAGGGGTCAGGGTGTTTCTACCCTGCCCCTTTGTGCGCTTTGCGCACTTGTTTCTGTCCCTCGGTTCTACCGAGGGACAAAATGGCTGCCAACATTTCCTGAATCGGAATGTTGACAGCCAATTAAAATGCAGCTCGTGATCGGGACGGTGCGCGCAGGGTGCGCTGAGGGTGCGCGAATCCTCCGTGCCCATAGATATCACTAACTTTTTACTTTTCATTTTCTCAGCAACTACTGAACGGATTTACACCATTTAACAAAAGGGTTCTTTCTGAACCAAGAACTACCTCTTTGCCAAATTTGGTGTAATTCCGTTCAGCAGTTCAGGCTGTAGCCGTGTCTAAAGTTTCCTATGGAAAAATGCATGGGGAAAACGCGTTTTGGGACCCCCTTTTTCTCGGCCCCGCTTGACGTATCACCCCGAAACTTTCAGGGTAGGAGCGGACCGGAGCGCCCCACGAAGTTTGAAAATTTCGCGAAGATACGTCAACCGGCAAGAGAGTTATTTCAAATAGAATGTCGCGGATTTCCTATGGATAATAGGTTGTAACTATAACTATCTACTGGCGACCGCCAGTAGATAATATATATATATATATATTATTTTCAAACTTCGTGGGGCGCTCCGGTCCGCTCCTACCCTGAAAGTCTCGGGGTGATACGTTAAGCGGGGGCCGAGAAAAAGGGGGTCCCAAAACGCGTTTTCCCCATGCATTTTTCCATAGGAAACTTTAGACACGGCTACAGCCCGAACTGCTGAACGGAATTACACCAAATTTGGCAAAGAGGTAGTTCTTGGTTCAGAAAGAACCCTTTTGTTAAATGGTGTAAATCCGTTCAGTAGTTGCTGAGAAAATCAAAAGTAAAAGTACATATATATCTATGGGCACGGAGGATTCGCGCACCCTGAGCGCACCCTGCGCGCACCGTCCCGATCACGAGCTGCATGTTAATTGGCTGTCAGCTGGCTGTCAACATTCCGATTCAGGAAATGTTGGCAGCCATTTTGATCCTCGGTAGAACCGAGGGACAGAAACAAGTGCGCAAAGCGCACAAAGGGGAGGGTAGAAACACCCTGACCCCTAGGTTTGCTCAGGGAGTCCCACAAGGACCCCTGGGCAAAAAAAAATTTTTTTTTTTTAAATCGGCAGGATGCGCTCAGGGTGCTGCGAAATCCCGCGCTTCGATGTTAATTGGCCCCGGGTGGCCCAAGTCCCGGGGGCATGGTGGGGGATAATTTAATGTGTGGGGGCCTCAAGAGCTCCCAAGCCCGGGGACCGCCACCTCGGGGCTTTTAAAAATGGTGCAGGAGGGCTCTGAGCCCTCCCGCAGCCCCGGGGACCACCACCTCCCGGGGCTTTTTAAAAAATTATTAAACCTGTGTGGGGGCTCCAGCCCCCACACGCCCGGGACCACCACCTCCCGGGGCACTAAACATTTTAATATGGGGGTCCGTTACGGACCCCAGAGCCCGGGGACCACCACCTCCCGGGGCTGTGTACTGAATGGGAGGGGGCCGCGCGGCCCCTCCTGGAGCCCTTGATGGCCCTGGGGACCACCACCCCCAGGGCCGGCTCCTGCAGTGTCCCGGGTGCCTACCCCGGGACACTGCTGTTTGCAATGACAGGACGGGAGCCTCGCGGCTCCGTCCTGTCATTGCAAACTTGCTTTGGATATTGGAAGAGAGAGCAGGAAACCTGCTCTCTCTTCCAATATCCAAAGCCGATAGCTTTACACATGGGGAGCAGCATGTTAGCTGCTCCCCATGTGTAAAGCAATGCCGGCACCCTAGGGACACGGGGAGCCGGCGGGACTGTGGGGGATTGGGGACCCCCGCAGTCCCCAACGAGAGCCAGGCCCCGGGGATGGGGTCCCCGGGGCAAGTAGTGGCCCGGGAGGGGGCCACGCGGCCCCCTCCCAAAAAAATAAATAAATTAAAAAAAAAAACGGAATGGCCGGCCCGGGGATGGGGTCCCGGGGCCTTAAATGGCCAGAGGAGGGGGCCACGCAGCCCCCTCCAAAGAATATAAATAAAAACGAGGCCATGCCCCGGGGATGGGGTCCCGGGGCCAATACAGGCCCAGGGAAGGGGGCCACGTGGCCCCTTCCCGTTTTTTTAAATTACAAATTAAAAAAGGGGTAAGGCCCTGGGGATGGGGTCCCCAGGGCATAAAAACAGGAAAAAGGAAGGGGGCCACACAGCCCCCTTCAGGAGACAAAAATTTTTTTTTTTTTAAAACGATCGGCCCGCAGGCCCCGCCCCTTCCTTCACCACTCTGCAAACGCGCCTCCTGGCGCGTTTGCAGAGGAAGAACGAATTCCCCTTGAATACTGGGGGTCCCTGGGGGCCAACTAGCCCACCAGGAACCTCCAGTATGCGCCAGGGGCTGCGTTGCAGAGAGGTGTAGAGAGGCCACACCCCTTTTACACCTCTCTGCAACGCAGCTCTGTGGCGCTTTTGGAGGTATATGGTGGGCTAGTTGGACTCCGGGGACCCTCAGGATTCAAGGGGACTTAATCCCCCAACTTAAAACGCGCCACGGGGCGCGTTTGCACAGTGGTGAAGGGAGGGGCGGGGCTTCAGGTGACATGTGTGCAAACAGGCCCCGTGGCGCGTTTTAAGATGGGGAATTAAATCCCCTTCAATCCTGAGGGTCCCTGAGGGCCAACTAGCCCAACAGGTACATCCAGAAAGCGCCACAGAGCTGCGTTGCAGAGAGGTGTAAAAGGGGTGTGGCCTCTCTACACGTCTGTGCAACGCAGCCCCTGGCGCATATTGGAGGTTCCTGGTGGTCTAGTTGGCCCCTAGGGACCCTCAGGATTCAAGGGAACTTAATCCCCCAACTTAAAACACGCCACGGGCGCGTTTGCAAAGATGTCACCTCAGGCCCCGCCCCTTCCCTTCACCATTGTGCAAATATTCCTCTAAAATCAGCCGAAATAGGAATTCCGATTTACTCACCTGTTATAAGGAGAGACCTCAGTGCTGTATCTTTCAGCCCAGTACTGGTCCTGAAAAGTAATTTTAACCGTACTTACCGGTAACTTGAATTTCCTTCATAGGCTAACATTGACTGGTTTCACTTGGAAATTCTTCTAAGTGTGGAGTTTTGGAACTTTAAAATATTCCTCTAAAATCAGCCGAAATACGAATTCCGATTTACTCACCTGTTATCAGGAGAGACCTGAGTGCTGCATCTTTCAGCCCAGTACTGATCCTGAAAAGTAATTTTAACCGTACTTACCGGTAACTTGAATTTCCTTCATAGGCTAACATTGACTGGTTTCACTTGGAAATTCTTCTAAGTGTGGAGTTTTGGAACTTTAAAATATTCCTCTAAAATCAGCCGAAATACGAATTCCGATTTACTCACCTGTTATCAGGAGAGACCTCAGTGCTGCATCTTTCAGCCCAGTACTGATCCTGAAAGTAATTTTAACCGTACTTACCGGTAACTTGAATTTCCTTCATAGGCTAACATTGACTGGTTTCACTTGGAAATTCTTCTAAGTGTGGAGTTTTGGAACTTTAAAATATTCCTCTAAAATCAGCCGAAATACGAATTTCGATTTACTCACCTGTTATCAGGAGAGACCTCAGTGCTGCATCTTTCAGCCCAGTACTGATCCTGAAAAGTAATTTTAACCGTACTTACCGGTAACTTGAATTTCCTTCATAGGCTAACATTGACTGGTTTCACTTGGAAATTCTTCTAAGTGTGGAGTTTTGGAACTTTAAAATATTCCTCTAAAATCAGCCGAAATACGAATTCCGATTTACTCACCTGTTATCAGGAGAGACCTCAGTGCTGCATCTTTCAGCCCAGTACTGATCCTGAAAAGTAATTTTAACCGTACTTACCGGTAACTTGAATTTCCTTCATAGGCTAACATTGACTGGTTTCACTTGGAAATTCTTCTAAGTGTTGATTTTTGAAACATACAAATATTCCTCTAAAATCAGCCGAAATCCGAATTCTGATTTACTCACCTGTTATCAGGAGAGACCTCAGTGCTGCATCTTTCAGCCCAGTACTGGTCCTGAAAAGTAATTTTAACCGTACTTACCAGTAACTTGAATTTCCTTCCATAGGCTAACATTGACTGGTTTCCTTGGAAATTCTTCTAAGTGTGGAGTTTTGGAACTTTAAAATATTCCTCTAAAATCAGCCGAAATACGAATTCCGATTTACTCACCTGTTATCAGGAGAGACCTCAGTGCTGCATGTTTCAGCCCAGTACTGATCCTCAAAAGTAATTTTAACCGTACTTACCGGTAACTTGAATTTCCTTCATAGGCTAACATTGACTGGTTTTCAGCAAAAAGTTTCAAAGTGTTGATTTTCACAAACTACAAATATTCCTTAAAAATCGCCTGTATGACTTAAACGCATTCTTTCAACTGTTTACAGGAGATGCACCAGTGCTGGATCCAGGATCCAACACTGAGTAAGAAAAAGTAACGATAACAGTTTTTACCTGCTAAGTGAATTTCCTTCCATAGGATAACATTGGTTATTCTATGAGAAAAAGTTTCAAAGTGTCAACTTTTAAAATACAATAATATTCCTTAAAAATCACGACTGTAACCAAAACGCTTTTACTCAACTGTTTACAGGAGATGTACCAGGACTGAATCTAGGATCCAGTCCTGTGGTTACAAAAGTAATCCATAAAGTAACTAATTGCATTTAACTAGAAATTCACATTGAGCTGAATGTTGCATTGTGTTTGAAAATGTGTTGCCCATTGCAACAACTGTAACTACTGTACTTAAAAGTCTATTGCCTATCTGCAAAGTATTTAAACTAAAGTAATTCATTCTGAGAAAGTATTTTTTGTAATGTAATGTATAATGTAATTACAATGTAATTTGACAAATAAAATATGTAAAAAAAAATTGTTTCTAAAAATGTAGTAAATCAGTATGAAAAAAATTAATATAACAATTAATACATTTAAAAATTGTCATTTACAAAACCTTTGAAATTCACTGAAAAAACCGTAGGTTTCAGGCACGTTATAGTTAGAAATTAGCATTTAAAAACCTTTGAAATTCACTGAAAAAACCATAGGTTTCAGACACGTTATAGTTACAAATTAGCATTTAAAAAACCTTTGAAATTCACTGAAAAAACCATAGGTTTCAGACACGTTATAGTTACAAATTAGCATTTAAAAAACCTTTGAAATTCACTGAAAAAACCATAGGTTTTAGGGACAGTTATAGTTACTTGGACATTGCACTCGTACAAAACCCGTGAAATTCCCCGTTATAGTTAGTTCAGCTAACTATAACTCGCGCCCCGCAATGCACTGCTGATGACGTCACATATTACATCACTCATGACATGGTCAGTGACATCACTGATGACATCACTGATGACATCTCAAATGACATCACTGATGACATCATCCACGTGATAATCTGATGCACCTCCTCACACCCTAATATAACCTTTGATACACCCACTCTAAATTACAGACTGCCATTCGCAAAACCATAGACACTCCAACACCAATAACTACATACCCACTCACTGATTCTTAGGTCTACACACACACATCCACTCACTCACCCGTACAGTCACTCATACTTACGGTCACTCAGTACAGGACTATCATATGCACTCTTACTCCTATATAGACACTCAAACAACGCCACTCATCCATAGAGATACTCACACACCTAGTCAGTCATGCAAATAATTAAACACACTGCCATTTACTCACCTATACAGTTATACACACACACCAGCTCACTTACTCATACAAATAGTAGCACATTCTTACGCTCTTATACAATCACTGATACAAGCACACAATCATCCATACAGCCACTATCACAATCACTCACTCTTGCTTATAGCTATTTATATACTCCAACACACATATATACTGCCTTTCACATATGTAGTTACTCACACATGTACCACTGGGACATACATTCACTCACTAACACACTCTTACACACACTTACCCACCCATACAGTCTATCACAGATGCACTCTTGAAACCATCCACCCAGTGAATCACCCACTCACACATCTATGCACAGAGTTGCACACACCCCTCCCACACAAACACTCAGGCACCCATACAGATACTCAGACAAGCATTCAATAACTCATATAGAAAATCATTTAGCTATTCACAAACACATGCAGCCACTTACACAGCAACAGACAGACGGATACAGACATACACCCAGTTTAGTCACTAACCCATGCATTCAGTAAGATACGTTAAATCACTCACTTATAGAGTCAGTCACGCACCTACTAAATCATCCATACAGACACTTACACACCCACTCATTCTTCAATACGTCTTTTCCTATATATTTTAAAAATATTTAAACTTTACAGAAACACACAGTCACTGGATGATGTCATCAGTGATGTCATTTGAGATGTCATCAGTGATGTCATCAGTGATGTCACTGACCATGTCATGAGTGATGTAATATGTGACGTCATCAGCAGTGCATTGCGGGGCGCGAGTTATAGTTAGCTGAACTAACTATAACGGGGGAATTTCACGGGTTTTGTACGAGTGCAATGTCCAAGTAACTATAACTGTCCCTAAAACCTATGGTTTTTTCAGTGAATTTCAAAGGTTTTTTAAATGCTAATTTGTAACTATAACGTGTCTGAAACCTATGGTTTTTCAGTGAATTTCAAAGGTTTTTTAAATGCTAATTTGTAACTATAACGTGTCTGAAACCTATGGTTTTTTCAGTGAATATATATATATATATATATACACATATATATGTATGTATATATATATATATACAATTCACTGTAGACATCTCACATGACATCACTGATGACATCATCAAGTGAGTGTAAGTGTTATTAAGACTTTATTGGTGTTATTTATACTAACATACTACAAAAGTTAGATTAGTAAACTAGTAGTAATACAAATGAGTGTTACTGTCTGTAACATGTGTGATCTGAGTGGGTGTGTGACTGTATCAGTGTGTAATGGGATGTGTGAGTGGCTGTATGGATGTGTGAGTGTATGCATGAGTGACTGTATGGTGAATGAGTGGATTTCTGACTAGGTCTGATGACATCTCAAATGACATCACTGATGACATCATCAAGTGAGTGTAAGTGTTATTAAGACTTTATTGTGTTAAATATTTATACTAACATACTACAAAAGTTAGATTAGTAAACTAGTAGCAATACAAATGAGTGTTACTGTCTGTAACATGTGTGATCTGAGTGGGTGTGTGACTGTCTGTATCAGTGTGTAATGGGATGTGTGAGTGGCTGTATGGGTGTGTGAGAGCATGCATGAGTGACTGTATGGTGAATTAGTGGATTTCTGACTAGGTCTGTAGGTGTGTGAGAGGTTGTGTCAGTGGTTGTATGGGTGTATAAGTGGGTATCTGAGTGGTTGTATGAGTTTATTAGTAGGTTAGTGTGTGAGTGATTTTGTGGGTGTGTGAGAGGCTGTAGGGGGTATGTAAATAGCTGAATGTGTGGATAAGTAGGTATGTGAGTAGCTGTGGGAGTGAGTGAGTGGGTGTGTGAGTGAATATGTTGGTGAGTGAGTGGGTATGTTAGTGGCTGCACGGGAGAATAAATGGCTGTGTGAGTGACTGTAAGGGTGAGTGAGTGGGTGTCTGAATGGCTGTATGAGTGAGTGACTGGATATGTAAGTGGCTGTATGGGTGAGTAAGTAGCTGTTTGAGTGATTGGTTAAGTGAGTTGGTGTGTGAGTGGTTGTATTGGAGAGAGAGACTGTGTTAATGACTGTATGGGTGAGTCAGAAGACATGGAAGTGGTTGTATGGGTATGTGGATAGGTATGTAAGTGGTTGTTTGGGTGTATGAGTGAGCGTGTGAGTGCTTGTATGGGTGAATGAGAGACTGTGTTGAGAGGCTGTATGGGTGAATAAGTCTATGTGTGAGTAGCTGTATGGTTGAGTGTATGGCTGTGTGAGTAGCTGTGTGGGTGAGTGACTGGTGCTATGAGTGGCTGTATGGGTGAGTGAATGGTTGTGTGAGTGTCTCTATGGAGGAGTAAGTGGGAGTGGTAGTACTGGCATGGGTCTATGAGTGTTGTGTGTGTGAGTGTATGAGAGGTTACATGGGAGTGTGAGTGGGTGTGTGATTGGTTTTGTAGATGATGTCATCAGTGATATCATTAGTGATGTAATTTGAGATGTCATCAGTGATGTCATCAGTGATGTCACTGTCTATGTCATGTGTGATATAATATGTGAGGTGATACGCAGTGCATTGTGGGGGGCATAAGTTATAGTTAGCTCATCTAACTGGTGAATATCACTGGTTTTGTATGAGTAAAATCTGAGTCTAACTATAACGTTCCTGAAACCCTTGTTTTTTTGTATGAATTTTTCTGTTTTTTTTAATTCTATTTCCTAACTATGACATCCCTGTAACCTTTGTTTTTTTTAGTGAAATTGTAAGGTTTTTTAACTAGTACTTGCGTTTGCAGAGTGGTTGAAAAAGGGGGCAGGGCCTCCGGCCAGCTCACAGCAATCCCACTGCTTGGGATTTACTGGAGGGAACAGGAGGGGTTCTTAGCCCCCAAGGACCCTCTGCATCCAAGTGGGCTTTATCCCACTGCTAGTAGTGCACCAGGAGGCACATTTGCAGAGTGGTGAAGAAAAAGGATGGGGCTTTGGCCAGCTCTCAGCAATCCAGTTGTGCTGAACTTACTGGAGGTAAAAGGTGGGGTTTTTAGACCCCAAGGACCCTCAGCATCCAAGGAGACTACATCTCCCAACCAGTAGTGCGCCAGGAGGCATGTTTGCAGAGTGATGGAGAAAGGGGGCATGGCCTCCAAAGACCTCTCAGCAATCCTGCTGTGTAGGACCTACTGGAGGTAACAGGAGGGTTTCCTGGCCCCCAGGGACCCTTAGCTTTCAAGGGACTTCATCCCCCAACTAGTAGCGTGCCAGAAGGTGCACTTGCAGAGTGGTAGAGAAAGGGGGTGGGGCCTCTGATGCCCTCTAAGCAATCCCACTGTATGGGACTTACTGAAGGTAACAGGAGGAGTAGCTGGCCCCCAAGTACCCTAAGGAGCCAATGGAACTTCATCCCCCAACTAGTAGTGCACCAAGAGGCGAGCTTGCAGAGTAGTGGTGAAAGGGGGCAGGGCTGCTGGTGACTTGCCCAGGTCAGCTTTAAAAAAAAAAAATATATATATATATATTTGGGGGGGCAATTTTGGCCCCAGGGACCCCATCCCCTGGAGCCAGGCCTTTTTGCAATGGTGGAGGGTGCAGCGCACTCCCTGTCCTTGGGCCGATTTTGGCCCTGGGGACCCTATTCTCTGGGGCCTGCCCATCTTTATGTGGGTGCCCACTCCCCACTGGGACCACAAGGGGAACCTAAAGGCCTCTGCGGTCCCTGCCGGCTCCCCACCCCCTGCTGGAGCTGGCATTTCTTTCAGACATAGCAAACTGATAAAAAAGCAGCTCCCTATGTTTGAAGGTAATTCTGCTCAGCTTTTAGGGCACCTAGAGCATTTCTGAGCTCTCACTTGCTGGAAGCGGAGCATTTGCTGTGACTTGGTGGGCACCCCGCGACATAGCAGGAGCCGGCCCATCTATGGGTCCCAGAGGGGGGCCTCCTTTCCTGTCTATAGTGCCTGCCCCAGGGAGGTGTCGGTCCCTGGGGCCTGGGGGGGTCCCTAAGGCCCCCATTCACAAATTGATTATGGCCCTGGGGGGATGGTGGTCACCGGGGCCGGGGGGGTCCAGGAGGCCCCCCCCATACTAATGCATAAGCCCTATGCGACCCCCCTGATTTATTTTGGGAATATGGTCCCGGGGAGGTGGTGGTCTCCAGGGCCCAGGATATCCAAGAGGCCCCCATTTAATAATAAATGAGCCCCAGGGGGGTGGTGGTTCTCGGGCATTAGTAAGACCCAGGAGGGGGGCCTGTGCACCCCCCTCCGGCATGTACAAAATGCCTCCAGGACCTGTCTCAATCGGGGGCCATTTACTACAGAAGCGCGGGATCCCCCGCTTCTTTTTTTTTATTTCAGCATGAGCAGCGGATCCAACTTGTCTCCCAATGAAAGTTAAACATAAAAATGCTTTTTTGCCCTGTGCCCCAAGAGACCTTGGGGTTCAGGGTATTCTTATCCTGCCCCCTTTTCTTTTATTTAAGTTTTTTCTGGGACTCTGCTCAAGCTGAGTCCTAAGATTGCTGCCAATAATTCCTGATTTGAAGTGTTGGCAACCAATCCGATTTGGGCACGGGACTGTGGGATCCTCAGAGGATCCGCATCCCTATATATACAAATATGGAAATTTCTTAATATTTCCAAAACTACTGAATGGATTTACGCCAATTTACAAAAAGGTAACTTTCTGGACCAACAGCTACCTTTCTGCTAAATTTGGTGTAATTCCGTTCAGCAGTTCGAGATGTAGTCATGCCTAAAATCTCTAAGGGAATTAACATGGGGAAAACACATTTTGGGACCCCATTTTTCTCGGCCCTCGATTGACAGATCACCACAATACTTTCAAGACAGCAGCTGGAGTGAAATTCATACTAGTTTTGAATATTTCGTGAGGATTCATCAAACCATGCCAAAGTTATTTGCAAATGAAAAAACGCTATTCCTATGTAAACTACATCCTAACTGTAACTACCTACTGGCAACCGGCAGTAGGTAATGTGTATGGTTGTTTATCTATGTGTGCATATATATGTGCAGTTATGTTTGTGTGTGTGTGTGTATATATATGTACATATATATATAGATATATATGTTTTTTTCTATACTTTCACAGGAGTAAATGACTTATACGCCCATCCTAATAAGCATCCACCGGTCTCCCCCTTTTTAAACGCACACTTCTGTCCAGGTCCAATCCTACTGGGACTTAGACCCCTAGCCTGGTCCCCCCTCTTTAGCTTTGTCCTTCCTCTCTAATAATCAGCACTACACCCTTGTTGGCTGACCGGTCTCAAGGTACAGCCGTGATGCCCTGCCCTGATCCCAAATTTCACAGCATCGACATGGAGAGATATAGTCCCAACTCCTGGAGCATTAATTTTTCTAACCCTCTCTCCAAAACTGCCATGAAAAGGTTCAAACATAACATGCTCAAACAAATCCCGAAACAACTAATAGCAGACAGCTACCTCAGCACAGACAAGGGTAGGCTAAAGACTGATTTTATTTTCTGCTCAAAATGTCCAGCAAAGTGGAGAACTCTTATCTCTCTTCATCTACAAGTAACTAACACAACCAAAATTGCCTATGGAACCAAAGTCACTATTGCCCTCTCCAAAAGCTTCAAAGTGGCGGTCATCATATCCATCTTTAGGATGAGGAACATACTAATTCAAGCAATGAACCAACACCTCACCATCTTTGACCACCATTATCTCCCTTATCACGCAATACAACCCAGCACCTAATCCCCAGCAAAACCACACTGATACATTACCTTCCAACCATGCACCCCCATGAGTTCTTATGGCCACACAGCAACCCAGGCTGCTGTCTTGCACCTACATCAGGACAGAGCCTGCCTCAATCCCAAGTTCTCCACAGAGCTCCCCCCAGTCCCTTCATACACAAACATGATCTCCAACATGGAAACCACCCAGGCAAAGCAAACACAGTATACCTCCAACCCCAACAACCAAGATGTTGCCATGAATATGATTTATCTTCCCGCTTCCAACATTGGAACATTCGACTGCCCCCTCTCCTGTGGTACCAAAACCCTCCCTGACCAACTAAACACAAAACTTAGTCACATAGAAAATAAAATTGATGCCCTTGTGGAAGAAATCTTGCACATAATAAAGGAACTTCGGACCCAGACCAAATTATTTTGCAAAGCCAACTCTATGACAGGGAACGAGTCTCCCTATAAAAATTCTCAGAGTGATAATGGGCAAACTTATTGGACCTAGAACCCCCTTGATCACTAATCTCACAGACCTCACTTAGCTCTCAACCCCCTATCGCCATCTGAAGCAAGATTACTTAAAAAATCATACTACACAACAGCATACCTAAAGAATCCCAAGCCCTCATCTAGTATCCCAGTAATCATCGGCTCAAACAGAGTCCCTTTAACAAATATAGTGCCCGGACCCCCAGCTCAATACACCACCACCCAAACACTCCACTCCCTAAGCAACAGTCCTGACCCCTTAATCTGTTTACTCTTGAACTGCAGATCAGCAGTTAAGCCTGCAACTGAAATAGCTGAAACCATGCTAACAGATGACATTGACATTACATTCCTAACTGAAACTTTGCCAATGAACTCTCAAACTCCATACTCGACCTGCTTGCACCAACTGGTTATTACATTACACGACAGGACTGACCAGGACGCACAGGAGGTGTCTAGTAATCATTCATAAATAAGTCATCTGGCTCAACACCAATGAGAAAATATCCACAATAGGAAGGGGTGAGAGGATATCTCCCTACTCCAGCCTCCCCGTTCAATCGCTGAATATCACACAGAGGAGTAGGGAAAAGAGGAAATGTACAACAATGTGTATACATAGAAAACAGTGGCACGTGTGTGATGTGGAAAAAACTGCCCTCACTCACAAAATTGTGACATGCTTCATCATAGGGCGTGCTACAGACACCCCCGCGCAGACGAACGCGAATGTATGATGTTACAGCGCTGGCAAATACCACGCGGTAGGTTACAACGCGGTCGTTACATCGTCCGCGTTGTTACCACGCATGGCTTTACATCGCAAGTCGTTTCTACGACTTGCGCTAGATGGCGCGCTGGACTTAGGAATAGTATAAATTACTATTCCTACTCCAGTTAGCTCCAGTTAGCGCAACAGCAGGGAATGTGTTGGATTTAAAATCCAACACATTCCCTGGTGTTGTGCGCCATCTAGCGCAAGTCGTTGAAACGACTTGCGATGTAATGCCATGCGTGGTAACAACGCGGACGATGTAACATTCGCGTTGTAACCTACCCGCGTGGTATTACCAGCGTTGTAAACGCTGTTTCCCACCAACGCCTGGGGTGGAGCAACAGGGAGGGAAAGACAATACAAACAATGAGATATTTTGGGATCACTGAAGAAAAAGTGCAGATAGTGAAGTTAAAACTAGGTCAGATGTATACCCACTGCCAAATTTATTCCGGGATGGAGGTGAAAGGAGAACATTAAGGATTCCTTCACCCCTCCTTTACTGCCAAAGTGTTGACATGTTTCTGCCGTGGAAGGTGTAGCCACTAATGAACACTGTGAAGAAATAGAAAACTTATTTTTCAAGAAAATAATGAAAATTGAACAATCTCTAACTCATGTCACAAGTCAGATAACTCAGCTCTCCTGCTCCAAAGACATACCCATCACCATGGAAACTCCCTCTCCAGGCTCTACCTCAGACCCAAGCAACCCACAAATACCAAAGTCAAGAAGGATCTTTACCTACTAAAAAACAATGACAGTTGGTCAAAGTTCAAAATGTTGACAGAAGGATAAGTCCACATGATAATTGGAAACTTGAAACCCACATTCCATATCACCAATCCCCTCCCCTTCCCTAGTACAGAACCTTAACCACATCATCTCACCATTCTGGACCAAAATCATAAATGCTTCTCTCTTGTGGGGCTGTGTTCCAGACTTCCTTGAACTGGGCCGAGTCATACCCATTCTCAAAAACCTGGAGCAGATCCTAATGACCTCAACAACTTCAGACCTATCACCAACCTTTCTTTCCTAGCAAAAGCATTGGAAAAATGCGTCTTGATCCAACTCAACCAACACATTGACAAATTTAACCTTCACGACACCTTCCAATCAGGATTCAGAAAAGGCTGTAGCACAGAAACTGCTATGATCACTATATGAGATGACATTCTCAGATTTCTAGATGAAGGCGACTCTTGCCTCTTAATCCTACGTGATCTATCGGTGGCATTTGACAGTCAACCACCAAGCTTTACGTGAGACCCTCAAGATCGCACCGGCATCAATGGCACGATCCTGAGATCATTTACATCCTATCTACAACTGACCTGGACAAATAAAAATCAGTAGTCATTCACAACCTACACCAGTTCCACAAGGAATTCTACAAGGTTCCATCCACACTCTAGCCCTTTTTAAATTCCTCATTGAACCCCTCACAATTGTCCTGAATCAAGCAGGTGTGAAATATCACCTATATGCCAATGACACACAACTTTACTTCAAAATATCTTCTTACAGTGATATTTGCCATCTGAATACCACACTAAACAAGATACGAACCTGACTAAGCACCAATCACCTAAAACCAAACTCCAATAAAACTGAACTTATACTCTTCTCCTCCAGTGATAAGCCTTTACAAATCTAAAATTGACTTGAGAGCGTGAATGCTTCTCTTACACTTGCCAACTCTGTGAAGTTCATGGGAATCATCCTAGACATAAACATGTCAATGAAAGAACACCTCAATAACTCATCCAAAGGGACAATCTATACCATAAAACATCTCAGTAAATTCAAACAGTTGATCCCTTCAGAAGACCTAAAGACTGTAGTACAATCACTAGTCCTCTTGAAACTTGACTACGGCAATGCCATAACCACGGGGACCCTGAAAAGCCAACTTGCGCCTCTAAGAACAACTATTTATGCAGCCGCCACACTCCTCACAGATAGCAAAAGATTTCAACACATCTCACCCGCTCTCAAGAGTTACAATTGTCTCCCCATAGAAGGAAGATGCATCTTCAAGACAGCCTATATCACCCACAAAGTACTTCACACTGAAAACCTTAAATATTTTAAAACAAACTATCAAGAGAGGGTAGAAAAAAGGCAGTGAGAAGCTCCAACTCTCCCCTTTTCATCCCCCAAACTGAAAAAAAAACATCCCAGAATCGTTCCTTCTCAGGTAATGTTCCATGGATTTGAAACTCACTTCTCAAAGATCTCCGCTGTTATCCCTCCTATACTTTCTTCAAACGGAACCTCAAATCATTATTGCTTAACAAATAATACAACCTGCTGCCATGAACCTGCAAAACCAACATGATCATTGACACGGCCTCTTGACCCAGCGCTTAATCCGTTTGTAATGTCACCAATGGATAATGTTGTACTTACGATACCTTTTAATATACATAGATAATGTTGCACTGTTTTTATTCCCTTTGGATATACTATGTCAACCTTGAATCCTTGTAATAATGCTATGATCTCTGTTCCCATGTACTGGAAAGCACTCTGATACTCCCGGGTCAAGCAACACTATATAAAACTCTCAATAAATAAAAATAAATAACTAAATGATTTTAGGTTGCTATTCTAGATACTGTTTGAAGCCTATGGCACTGATCTTAACTTGTGGGACATTGATTATGAGCCCTTCACCTAGGCAGCCTGAACTTTTTTTGTATGGGATATGAGCACACTGCCATCTTTAAATAGGTGTCATGCTAAGAGGCCTGGTTCACAAATGTAAACTTACACTTTTGTCTAAGTATATGATTGTTAGCTATTCACAAAGGGATTTATGAGTAGAATCTTTACCAGTGCAGAGTCTCTGCACATAAAAAGGCTTATCGTAAATCCCTTTGTGACGAGCAAACAATCATGAACTTAGACAAAAGCTTAAACTTACCTTTGTGAACCAGGCCCTCAGTACCCACCAAAAGCGCTTTGCGGCTTATTCACAAACTGCATTTTCTAGTACGTTCAGTGGTACTAGAATAGTACTACTAAAGTACTACAAAATGCTCCACTTCCACCTCTCATATCTTTTCTGGTAAAAATGTTTTTGTGTTAAATATTAATGTAAAATAATTGTATGGGGTTATTTTAAATATAGAGCAAAAGAAAACAGTACTACAACATTATTAACTTACCCTTGAATTGAACCATTAATTAATTTACATAAATTAAATTATATAACAATTTTTTTCTGAGCTTTACAATAAAAGTTAAATAAACCCCACCTAAAGAAAGAACAAATATTATGCATTAATAATTATTCAAAGTAATGCATAGAATAAATTAAAAGTCAATTAATTATATTTGAATAACACTGGGCCTGATTACGATGGCAGTGGGACCGCCACAGTCAGGCCGTAGGTGGCGGTCCCACCTCCATCGGCCCCTGCAGGACCAACCGCCGCATTGGGATGACGTGTGGATGGTGGGCTGGTGGAGAGACTGTCCGCCATGCCTCTGACGGGCTCGAGGAGCCTGTCGGACCGTCAGAGGGACTGCAATTCCTACAATAGTGGTGGTGCCTGCTCAACACCGCTGTAGGGATTGCAATGTCCCTTTCCACCTGCCATTTCATGGCGGTCCACCCGCCATGTAAAGGCAGGTCGAAAGGGACTTTGGGGGTCCTAGCGGGCCCCCTTCCCCTCTGGTCCTCAGCTATTGGTTCTGGGGGCACCTATTGTGCTCCCAAAACAACCCTGCATAGTAGCTGTCACAAGGTGCAGGGATGTTTACAAACATTCTTCTTAGCAGTGAGGCTTGTGCTGCAGCCATTTTTGAGACGCAGCACAAGCCTCAATGCTAAGAGCCTCAATGCTAAGAGGCATGTTTCCGACCGCCTCCACGTCAGGACCGCCGACTCCCTGTCGACCGGTCCCGTTCCCAACAGGATGGAGCTTGTCTGACTGCCATCATAATCAGCCCCAAAGTAATGTTGCATTATTTTGTATTTGAAGGAGGTTAATAAAAATATTTTATAATTAAATAGTATGCATGCACTATTTTTAGAGTTTAATAACATTCAATTGCATTTATTTACATTTAAAAAAAATGTTAAATAATGTAATTTAATTTATTATATCCTAGAGGGTTTTATTTCAAGTCCCTATCTCCATTATTTTCTATTGGAGCGTGTTGCAGTATCAGTGGTTCGCTATGTGTGGTGCTGGACTTACTATTGTTTCTCTTTTGGCAGTAGTAACTTAGAGGCCTATTCACAAACTGCATTTTGCAGTGTAATTATATTTATTCAAATTTAAGTAGGGTAATTTAATTTAACATCATTTCCTATGCAGTTTTACTTTAGGTTCCTACCTCCAATATTGTCTTTGTGAGGGTGTTGCAGTATTAATGGTTGGACATATGTGGTGTTGGACTGTTTCTTTTTTTGCAGTAGTATCTTACACTCATAAATTTAGCAACATGCCCTCTTTTTCATGGTGTGAAGATGTATATGTCTAAATTTTTGAGTAACATTGCACTTGCATCTTGTGAATAGCCAAAGTAGGAAATTACCCACAACCGTAAATTATCTTTGTGAATAGCCCTATTAGTTGCTAACCATGAGAGATTTTTTTCCTTTTTGATTAGCTTGCAAATCATTAATATTCATAAAAAGCATCATTAATGCTTTATTTGGATGTGTGGAGGAATGCAATTTTTGAGGGTGAGGAGAACTCACCAGACACAGGCGAGAGACAGAGGACTGGTAGTGAAAGCTGTCATAATGCACAGGCCAATGAGACAAGCTGGACTGTAAAAAGGTAAGACAGTACTATCAACAAACTGCTAAGTGAGTCTCCTGAAGTAACCCAGAATAAAGAAAGGCAGGTGTAACTTTAAACAGAAGAAAGTGTATTCACTGTTGTCTATGTTTCAAAACGTAAGTCCACGGGTAGGAATTATAAACTTGAACAGGCAGTCTTTACAAAAGAAGCAGCATCATGTCTCAATAATATGACAAAAACGGCAAAAAAAATAAGGGTGACAAATATGTAAATGATACACTATCTGGTAAATTTGATACAAGAACCCAACTTATAGCAGTGATGAAGAAGAGTAACTGAACAGCAACACATTTAACCTGATCTGAGACGCGTGTAGGACCAACAGATGAAGATGCTGGTAAATTAAATCCCTCTATGGAGAAACCAATATCAGGCAGTGCAAAGGTCCACCACACAAAAAAACAAATAAGCCCCTAACGGTATGATGAAATAGCAATATTGCAACAATTCAGCATGGACAACACAGTCCTAAAGAAGAAACCCAGATTGATCCTTATCTTCAGGGATGGCACCTCCTTTCTTCTTATCCTTGTCAGCCCATCTGCAGGATCTGCACAGCATTTTACTTGTTTCAGAATGTATTCCTCCTCCCTTAGTAGTTGAGGATTGATATTGTAAGGCTTCAAATTCCTGGGATCAATGTTCGGCAGGTTTCATAGTGTAGTATTCAATGACTACAAAAAAGCATTCTGAGTCAACTAGTTCATAAAGCATGGTAGCATGTTCCAAAAGTTTAATATCCTCCTTACGTAGAAAAAGTTGGAGTGCCAAAAACGTTTTTTGTTCAACATTAGTCTATTGAGAATAATAAGCTAAGGGGCCAGATGTACGACCCATTTTTGCATGCGCAAACAGGTTTGCGACCCATTTGCGCATGCAAAAATACCAATGGGCCATGTACAAACCCTATTTAGCGAGTCGCAATGTATTTGCGACTCGCTATTAGGAAGGGGCGTTCCAAGGGCGTCCCTTCCTAATAGCGATTCACTACCCTATGTAAGATTGTTTTGCGACCGCAATTGCGGTCGCAAAACACTCGCAATTTACCACCCTCATCAAGAGGGTGGTAAAGCACTTTGTGAATGCAGGGGAAAATATTTTTTAGGGGCAGGCAGTGGTCCCAGAGACCACTCCCTGCCCTTAAAAAATGACACGAAAACGTTTAATTTTTCTTTTATTAAATGCATCCCGTTTTCCTTTAAGGAAAATGGGCTAAATTAAAAAAAAAAAAAACTGCTTTATTTAAAAGCAGTCCTAGACATGGAGGTCTGCTGAGCCCAGCAGGCCACCATACCTGGGAGGGCCAGCCATTCCCAATGGGGTCGCAAATTGCGAGTGCCTCATGAATATTCATGAGGCATGCAATTTGCAACCCCATGGGAATCGCAAACAGTATCTCTGACACTGTTGTACATTGGCATTAGCGACTCGCAAGTTGCGACTCGCAATTTTTCGCAATTTGCGAGTCGCTAATGCCAATGGTCGTACATCGGGCCCCAGATATATATCATTTTCCATTATACACATCATGGTGATAGCGCATGAAGCATACAATAATGAATCTAGGGCTATTCTACTTAGCACTGTTGCTGGATCAAGAAAATTCATTTTCTTTTAGAGAAGAGGAATAAAAACAACAAGAAACATAATCAATCAATCAATCAGAGGTTTGTTAAGCGTGACGACTCACCCATAAGGGTCTCAAGGCGCTAGGGGTAGGGGGTGCAGGATCCATTCCATCAAGGAGGGGTCTGTCGAAGAGCCAGGTTTTGAGGTTTCTTGCGAAGATGGTGAGCGATGTTGTCTGTCTGAGGAGGAGCGGAAGGGCGTTCCAGGCTTTGGCCGCGAGGAAGGAGAAGGAGCGGCCTCCCGATCTGGTCTTTCTGGTGCGGGGGACCACTGCGTAGGAGAGCTGGGCTGATCGTAGGGTCCTTTGGGGTGCGTGGAATTTGAGTCGGCTGTTCAGGTATGCTGGTCCGGTGCCGTGGAGGGCCTTGTGTGCGTGGGTGAGTATCTTGAAGGTAATTCTCGCCTCGACGGGGAGCCAGTGGAGTGTGCGCAGGTGCTGGGAGATGTGGCAGAGTTTTGGCAGGTTGAGGACCAGTCTTGCGGTGGCGTTCTGGATGTTCTGTAGCTTGCGGGTGAGGTTTTTGTTTATTCTGGCGTAGAGTGCGTTGCCGTAGTCGAGTCTGCTGGTGACCAGGGCGTGAGTGACAGTCTTTCTGTGTTCGAGGGGATCCATTTGAAGGTCTTACGAAGGAGGCGGGGGTGTGGCAGCAGGAAGACGAGACAGAGTTGATCTGGCGGTCCATTTTGAGTTCGGAGTCCAGGATGATTCCCAGGTTGCGTGCGTGGTCCGTGGGGATTGGCGGGTTTCCGAGGGCGGGGGCCACCAGGTGTCGCTCCAGGCGTCGGGGTTTGGGCCCATGATGAGTACTTCTGTTTTGTGGGCGTTTAGTTGTAGGCAGCTGTTTTTCATCCATTTGACGACGGCTTCTCGAAAGTTGTGTCTGGCGGTGTTGGGTTCGTTGGATAGGGAGAGGATGAGTTGGGTGTCGTCGGCGTACGACACAACGGACATGTCTAAGCACATTAAATCCCTTATCCCTAATGATCATATAACCCCTTTTTCTTCTTAAGGGCTCCCAAGAAAAACACAGGTTGTCCTATCAATTCCTGTTCTCCAAATCTGTATGCTTCTTGTCTAGATTTTGTGGTCCTAGTCTGGTGTATGCTGTAACTAACCCTTAACTAAGACTTAAAGTTGTCAGCAGAATCTAAATGCTTCTGAAAGTCATTGAGGTGTGAAAGAAGGGATTTAATCTGCTTAGACATGTCCGTTTTTAGGTTTTGACCACTACCCTAGATTATTTCATAGATTTTAATTCCACTATTAAAGAGTAACAGCAGTCATGGCTCCCACACATCTGTTCTTAGTGCTCGAAAGAGCCTCTGAAAAAGGCGCTGCCTCGATGCCTTAACCCAGTATAAGGTAGGATGCAATGATAGGCTAAATAAAACACAACTACTACCATGTACTAACAAAGAACTACAGGGAAAAAATTGAAATGACCTCAGAGAGGCTACAGAGATACAGCAGCCTGGCAGCTTGAACAAAAAAGCACCTAAAAAGTACAGCAGTAGATCACTACCCTCGGTTAGCTGGCCAGAAGAAAGCTGCAGACAGAATCAGATCAGAATAAAGGCCATCATAGTGCTTTTCACAGCCCAAAGGAATTTTCCACCAGTGCGTCCATAATTACAAAGAATGAGTCAGACAAGTAAAAGAGAAGCTGCTACATCATACGGAGTCTTGAAACAATCTTCTACAGTTGGCAGTGGGCAAAGGAAAAAGAGACCGTTTTGAATAAAACAGGCTGACCTAGCAGAATAGCCTGTGAGAGTGGCTATGCTGGAATGTGGAAGGGAGGCCCAATTCCACCAAAAACAAAGATCAGCCAAAGCTGGGGTTGCATGGTACAGAAGTAGCTGTGGTGACGAAAAAAAGGTAGCCCTCAACCACATGGTGAAAGGCCAATTTAAAGCAGAAAAAATGAATTCTTACTCTGAAATGTCACAGAAAGGGGTCAAGCACCTTACCAAGGAATGTAGTGTCCAGAAGGTGGTGGCACTAACCAGTCATTGGGAGCTTGGTGTAAGGCCTGTGAGCCACGATGATAGCGTAACTACCACAGGAAGCAATGCCCCCCGAGGAGATGCACTACATCTGACCAGTATGGATGCCATACAGAAGTCACAAGGTGAATAGGTCCAGGGAGGCCCATAGCAATATTATCTAATACAGTTGGGAGCTGGGTACGTCCATTGTTCCACTCTTTGTTATATGACACAATATCGAACACCAAAATAGACAAAAACAATATTGTTTACCAAAAAAACTCAATATTGATAACAGAAATATTGCCATTAAAAATATCATACATTCTGCAATATCAACACAAATATAAAGTATTACAAAATATTGTTAACACAATAAAAATACCCAAACAACAAAAAAGTCAAATACAACAATATCAACTGCAAAAATATCATTCAAATAAATTAAAACGCCAAAAAACAATTATTTTGCAACTCATATTTACTGTTAAACAACTTAAAATTAACCAAACACAAATGAAGCATTTTTGAATATCCCAGTAATCAAATAAATAAAATGAAAATAAATTACTAAAAAATGTCCATAAAACCATATTTACTTAATAAAAAAATGAAATAAATATACAATTGTATATAATTACACAAACAAAACATACAACCCTTATAATTTACTATGTATAAACAAAACATTTATTTAAAATCTAATATAAATGTATATACACTTAAAATAAATAACATTCATACATACAAATATATAGTATACTTAAATATAATCTTCTGTGCATCCACCAAATAAAGAACAAACTGCAAAAACAACTCAAACCAAACAAAAAGTATCCAATATATTTAAAAGTAAAACAAAGTAATCAATAGGACTCTAAACCTAATTTAATAAACACTACAAAAAGCAGCAGACAAATCATGAAAACCTAGCAGCAAAAATGCTTCATCTAGAAGACACTAACACTCTGTTGGATTCTACATTGAAAATGCAGGAGCTACCCTCCACAACATGGACTACCTATATTAAGTCAAGTCAAAATACTTTATTCAGTCTAAAATACACACGGATCAAAAAAGCACTGAGCACAAATTTTGTTAAAAATCATCCACAAGAAACAATAAAATAGGTCAGATAGAAGTGCATACTTAAAAATGGCTATATGTCATAATTACTTAGTAAGTCTTCTTGCTTTTATTGCCAGACATAAAAAGATGCTACCAAATAGCAAATATAATGATCATGTAACATTTGCAGAAAATATAAAGCTGGTTGACAATGCCTAAACTTTTATTTAAGCATAATTGGTACAATAACAAATTTCCGATATAGTGCATAGTATTTACAAAAAAGCTGAAAATGAACATCAGTTTGGGTCGAAACTCCATCACATGGGCAATGAGGCAATGCTTGCTGCGAATAAAGGAAGAAGGATAACCCAGCATACAGGGAAAAAGATTTAGGGGTCGATTCCGATTCGGGCCGGAAATTTCCCCGACCGAGCCGGACCCGGAGAGATTTCCGACCGAATCGGACCCGTGCAGTCCGACCGAACGAGTCCGATGCGTCCGTATGTTATCGGACACGAGTCGGTCGGACTCCCATTGAACTCCAATGGGAGCCGGTCGTACAACGCGTACGCGGGCTCCCATTGCCTCAATGGGTGCGAGGCGGACAAGGGCGCCCCCTACAGCGAGTACGCCGCGAAGCGCTCGCGGCGTACACGCACAGGTAGGGGGGACCCTTGGGTCCCCCTGTGTGCGCCTCGCACGGGTACGCGTACAGGGGGTCCGACACGGACCCCCAAAGTACGGCTCCGACAGCGAGTTCGAGTCGGACGGCGCGAGTCGGTCGGAGCGGTCGAGGTGCGCATCGTACTTACCCGGCCGGAAAACGTCTCCATTGCGCGGTGCGAATCGGGTCCGACCGAGTCGGTCGGAGCGGTACGGTCCGGGTACGAGTCGGTCGGAGCGGTCGGGTCGCCCGGACGAGTCGGTCGGCGAATTCGCATCGTACTCGCTCGGCCGGACCCGCGTACGGTTCGGTCGGGTAACAGGCTTTCGCATGGCTTTTTTCCCGACCGAATGGTATTGGGTGCGCCTCCGACCGAGATCGGAATCGGCCCCCTAGTCTAAACCTTAACAATACAAATCGGTGCTGGGAAATTTTTACAAATGACAGATAGGAGGCTGTTCCCTCAGGGATAACAGGTATGTTCACATAAGTTGAGACCGTAATTTTGTTATGATTATATTTATATCTTTCTCTTTCCATTTTTCATGAAATAGTTTTTTAATAAATTTTTTGTACATTGTAACACAAGTATATGGAGTCTCAAAAAGATGCTGTAAGCCTAGAGTGGTAAGAGTATGTCGAACATACGAGATCCATGGTATCTTATAAGCATTATCAAGGGAGAGACAATCCTTAATGATATGTTGGGTTAGGTGTAATGATTCCTTTCTCCATATTGAGTGCCACAGCAGGATTGGTGCTAGGCGGACCTGGTCTGATATGTTAGGTACTTCTAACTCACGGTGGCAATTAAAAGAGGAACAACATCTAGGGAGGGCTACTAATTTTTTCAAAAATATATCTTCTATCGATTGCAGTGACTCAGAATTTGTGTATCCCCTTACTCCTGCTCCATATGTCCCAATAGAGGTAGGTTTGGCCCTATACATCTTTTTAATAACATCCAGGACTGGACTAAGGAATAGTATAAATTACTATTCCTACTCCAGTTAGCTCCAGTTAGCGCAACAGCAGGGAATGTGTTGGATTTAAAATCCAACACATTCCCTGGTGTTGTGCGCCATCTAGCGCAAGTCGTTGAAACGACTTGCGATGTAATGCCATGCGTGGTAACAACGCGGACGATGTAACATTCGCGTTGTAACCTACCCGCGTGGTATTACCAGCGTTGTAAACGCTGTTTCCCACCAACGCCTGGGGTGGAGCAACAGGGAGGGAAAGACAATACAAACAATGAGATATTTTGGGATCACTGAAGAAAAAGTGCAGATAGTGAAGTTAAAACTAGGTCAGATGTATACCCACTGCCAAATTTATTCCGGGATGGAGGTGAAAGGAGAACATTAAGGATTACTTCACCCCTCCTTTACTGCCAAAGTGTTGACATGTTTCTGCCGTGGAAGGTGTAGCCACTAATGAACACTGTGAAGAAATAGAAAACTTATTTTTCAAGAAAATAATGAAAATTGAACAATCTCTAACTCATGTCACAAGTCAGATAACTCAGCTCTCCTGCTCCAAAGACATACCCATCACCATGGAAACTCCCTCTCCAGGCTCTACCTCAGACCCAAGCAACCCACAAATACCAAAGTCAAGAAGGATCTTTACCTACTAAAAAACAATGACAGTTGGTCAAAGTTCAAAATGTTGACAGAAGGATAAGTCCACATGATAATTGGAAACTTGAAACCCACATTCCATATCACCAATCCCCTCCCCTTCCCTAGTACAGAACCTTAACCACATCATCTCACCATTCTGGACCAAAATCATAAATGCTTCTCTCTTGTGGGGCTGTGTTCCAGACTTCCTTGAACTGGGCCGAGTCATACCCATTCTCAAAAACCTGGAGCAGATCCTAATGACCTCAACAACTTCAGACCTATCACCAACCTTTCTTTCCTAGCAAAAGCATTGGAAAAATGCGTCTTGATCCAACTCAACCAACACATTGACAAATTTAACCTTCACGACACCTTCCAATCAGGATTCAGAAAAGGCTGTAGCACAGAAACTGCTATGATCACTATATGAGATGACATTCTCAGATTTCTAGATGAAGGCGACTCTTGCCTCTTAATCCTACGTGATCTATCGGTGGCATTTGACAGTCAACCACCAAGCTTTACGTGAGACCCTCAAGATCGCACCGGCATCAATGGCACGATCCTGAGATCATTTACATCCTATCTACAACTGACCTGGACAAATAAAAATCAGTAGTCATTCACAACCTACACCAGTTCCACAAGGAATTCTACAAGGTTCCATCCACACTCTAGCCCTTTTTAAATTCCTCATTGAACCCCTCACAATTGTCCTGAATCAAGCAGGTGTGAAATATCACCTATATGCCAATGACACACAACTTTACTTCAAAATATCTTCTTACAGTGATATTTGCCATCTGAATACCACACTAAACAAGATACGAACCTGACTAAGCACCAATCACCTAAAACCAAACTCCAATAAAACTGAACTTATACTCTTCTCCTCCAGTGATAAGCCTTTACAAATCTAAAATTGACTTGAGAGCGTGAATGCTTCTCTTACACTTGCCAACTCTGTGAAGTTCATGGGAATCATCCTAGACATAAACATGTCAATGAAAGAACACCTCAATAACTCATCCAAAGGGACAATCTATACCATAAAACATCTCAGTAAATTCAAACAGTTGATCCCTTCAGAAGACCTAAAGACTGTAGTACAATCACTAGTCCTCTTGAAACTTGACTACGGCAATGCCATAACCACGGGGACCCTGAAAAGCCAACTTGCGCCTCTAAGAACAACTATTTATGCAGCCGCCACACTCCTCACAGATAGCAAAAGATTTCAACACATCTCACCCGCTCTCAAGAGTTACAATTGTCTCCCCATAGAAGGAAGATGCATCTTCAAGACAGCCTATATCACCCACAAAGTACTTCACACTGAAAACCTTAAATATTTGAAAACAAACTATCAAGAGAGGGTAGAAAAAAGGCAGTGAGAAGCTCCAACTCTCCCCTTTTCATCCCCCCAAACTGAAAAAAAAAAACATCCCAGAATCGTTCCTTCTCAGGTAATGTTCCATGGATTTGAAACTCACTTCTCAAAGATCTCCGCTGTTATCCCTCCTATACTTTCTTCAAACGGAACCTCAAATCATTATTGCTTAACAAATAATACAACCTGCTGCCATGAACCTGCAAAACCAACATGATCATTGACACGGCCTCTTGACCCAGCGCTTAATCCGTTTGTAATGTCACCAATGGATAATGTTGTACTTACGATACCTTTTAATATACATAGATAATGTTGCATTGTTTTTATTCCCTTTGGATATACTATGTCAACCTTGAATCCTTGTAATAATGCTATGATCTCTGTTCCCATGTACTGGAAAGCACTCTGATACTCCCGGGTCAAGCAACACTATATAAAACTCTCAATAAATAAAAATAAATAAC